>CM056376.1:99670475-100177975 GCA_029718625.1 Synaphobranchus kaupii
TTAGACACATTTTCTGAAATTAAAACTAAAATCTCAAAATTATAAACACAAAACCGACACGGTCAACTCTTTTCCAAATTACAAAAGTAAGATTAGACAAAGTAAAATAAGAAAAACAGGAGAAAAAAAAAAAACTACTGTACTGGGAGTAAACAAAAAATATAAAGTAAAACCAAAAATAAATTATTCTGCTCTCTGCTCCTGATCAGGCCACATATGTACATCACACATTATATTTTCTCTGGCCAAGCAGCGGGAGAAGTGTCTTTTGGAATGACACAGCCACCCTTGGCATGACTGAGAAATTAAAAAGCAATGGTTTCATTGAACCAATTTCGAAACAGAGCATCACGGTGGAAACTCACATATGACAACACGTGTGAACTGCTCTGGTCTTTTGTGTGTGTGTGTGTGTATGTGTTTGCGTGCATGCACATGTAAGTGTGTATATGTGTGTGTATGTGCATGTGTGTGTCTGAATGAGTTCATTTCTGCAGCACTGTGAAAGGTATATTTCCCCCGTGTTTCAGGTCCTCTTTAAGGCTGGTAAGATAAGCTACTCTCAGCTGCAGAGGGGACAGGCTCTCTTGTATTTACTCCATGTAGGGATGGCTTCGGTATGCACACAAGGAATACTGCCAGCTTAGCTTGTGCACACTATGCTGTCCATACTGTGGTCCCCTTGTAATAGTATAAATTAGGTACTCACAGTACAGGAATCACTGAATATTGATATGTTACAGTAAATAACAATAGAGCAGATCTATCCTATTCTCATTTCTAAATGTTTGTCAGCCATTGTTCTCCGCATACAGGAGAGCTCACATTTTCCCCCTTTTATTTGTGCTAAAGCTCCGACTGCTGATTGAATAATTAAATCAACTAGTGTTTTACCAGTGAAGAATGTGTGTGTTAATTGATAAGTGAGTTTATAGTTTTTAATGTTTTTTTTTCATGTGAAAACAAGAGATATACTTTTTGAAAATTGTGTCTAAATCAGGATAATTGTGTGAAATGTATTCAAAAAGTGCTAAAGAGACTTAAATTTGTTTTAAAACAAGCAAAATAGTGCTTATAATTTTGAAAATATTGTCTATCTGTTGGCACATAAACTTAATATTTTATTTATAGGGTCATAATATAAATTTTAGTGTCTAAACAATTGAGAAAAACTGTAATATGATTATCTTATTAGGCTATCTATATTTTTAAGCTAAATCAAATTGAAACAAAGGACGTATTGTAACACACACACATATTCGATTAAATTACATGAAATTACAACTGTCATTACATTATAATAAAGTTCAGTTCTGTGGCATGATGACAAATGTTTTCTGATGGCCAGTGACTAAAACCATACACATGCACACAAACACAGTGGGACTGGTGGTAAAAACACTCTAGAAATTATTTTCAACTCTGACCAGTGTGATGCCTGTCTTATAATCAGTCCTGTGTGTGTGTAAGGAGGGGGTGGTGTATTCCCGGGGGGTCTGAGGAGATGATCAACTCTTTTCAAGGAAAAATCAACAGGACTTTCTCACCTATGTTTGGGAGAGGAGAGTATTTGACCAACAGCCAGCCGTGCTTCTGCATTCTCTCCTGACAGCTGTCTCACTATCACCCCAACAGGTGCTATTAGCCCCCCCCACACCCCTTCCCACACCAAACAATGACAGAGGCTTTTAAGCCAAAGAGCTTTGACAAGTGAAAGGGAACAACAAATGGCAGTGCCGCCCTGTTCTCCTGGGGTCTCTCGGGCGCACACAGGAATAGTTATTATTTTTATTTATTAACATGGCTGCCATTGTCCCTGCTGACAGCCAGGACACTTTAACTATTAATAACGATGGAAGGGCTTTTTCTGTGCGTGGCAGCACAGTGCTGCAGTAATGAAAGCCCCGTCCATTTCAGCACTGGATAATTCAGAGAGAGAATAAGGGTGGCGAAGATGCAGTAAACATCACTGTGACAGAGATGACAAGACAGACAAGGGGACAAGTGAATGTCTGACCATAGGATGTGTTCACAGATACTCTCATCTCTATCTCACTTTCTCTTTTTCTC
Source organism: Synaphobranchus kaupii (assembly GCA_029718625.1). Lineage (NCBI taxonomy): Eukaryota > Metazoa > Chordata > Actinopteri > Anguilliformes > Synaphobranchidae > Synaphobranchus > Synaphobranchus kaupii. Next base: position 99,672,546 of record CM056376.1, read on the forward strand.
TGTCACTCCCTTTATAACTTTAGTTTTTTTTTTTGATAACAGCTCTGCCTGGCTGGGGTCCTTTCAGCACGCAGCAGGAAAAATGATGGCATATTTTACACCATTACAAATGCAATGTTTCAAATAAAAATGAAAGAAGTAACTAATGATGAAAGGCAAACATCAATTCATATGTTTTCCTGTCTTCATCACTGTCCTCATCACTGCACTTCTTCTGGAGAATGATGTTCTAAGATATAAAGAATGGGGAACAGTGTTCCAAGACTGTCAGAATGGAGAATGGTGTTCTAAGGCTGTCAGAATGGGGAACAGTGTTCCAAGACTGTCAGAATGGAGAATGATGTTCTAAGACTGTCAGAATAGAGAATGGTGTTCTAAGACTGTCAGAATGGAGAATGGTGTTCTAAGGCTGTCAGAATGGGGAACAGTGTTCTAAGACCATCCGAATAGAGAATGGTGTTCTAAGGCTGTCAGAATGGGAACGGTGTTCTAACGCCGCGTACACACAGCGAGCAACTTCGGTCGCCCAGTTGCCGGAAGTCCATTCATTCTCTATGAAGCTGAGCGACGTTCAGCGACCTGAGCAACTAGAAAACTGAGCGACCAAAATCGGCCGATAAATGTTGCCCACAGTTTAACTTTTTGGCCGACGTCGGCCGTAACAGCCAATCAGAATTCCGCGTTTCATATTTCTCCAACCGACACGAAACCATTTCATGAATAATTGTTCCGTAACCTAGCTAGCTACGTAGCCTAATATTGCCTATCAAACTGAGCTAGGCGAAATAGGGTTAGCAGCGGTAACAGTGAATAATTTATATATTATCATTGTATAATTATCAGTGTCATAACATAACCTTAAAGGATATATGTGGCTTGTTTTACCAATATCACATTGATCCCAAACTACGTGTTGAGTTTTATAGCTACATAAATCTATCTAGATAGATTGATAGATTTATGTATAAAACCGCCGGTACTTGCAATTACGTTCGAGAAATAAAAGGGTCTTGAATCGGTTTTCGATGATGAAAGACGGTATAGCTTCTTTATTTGTATACAGTTCAGCATGATGTCGGTCAGCTTTCCAGTCTAACATGCCCTTTACACTCCAAACTGGCCCAGCATTTACTGTAAAACCGAATAATAGATAGATAAAGATCGCCAGCTCGCAACGAAGATGGATATAGCCTATCGTTAGCTAGCGAGAACACATAATTATCAGTGTGATGACATAACTATAAAGAATAGGCTGCATCGCAAATATGTCTTTCTTATATGTAGGCTACCGCCGTTGTTTCTCTTCATCAAAAAATTGTAGCTGTACGAGCAGACTTGGATGACACAACGGGAAGCTCTTGCCCCGCCCCCAGCCTAGTAGACTTGACCGACCCAGCAACCAAGTTGCTCGCTGTGTGAACGCGGCGTAAGGCTGTCAGAATGGGGAACGGTGTTCTAGGACTGCCAGAATGGAGAATGGTGTTCTAAGACTGTCAGAATGGGGAACGGTGTTCTAAGACTGTCAGAATGGGGAACAGTGTTCTAAGACTGTCAGAATGGGGAATGGTGTTCTAAGCTGTCAGAATGGAGAATGGTGTTCTAAGCTGTAAGAATGGAGAATGGTGTTGTAAGCTGTAAGAATGGAGAATGGTGTTCTAAGCTGTCAGAATGGAGAATGGTGTTCTAAGCTGTAAGAATGGAGAATGATGTTCTAAGCTGTCAGAATGGGGAATGGTGCTTTAAGAAAGGATAACTGTGGCCTATGACTAAAGGCGGGTATACACTGTGTGACATCAGCTATCTTTTACACTTATTGCATGTTAGATTGTGCGATGTAGCTCCAATAATATCTTGTCTTTGGCTGTCTTTTATCCTAGTCAGATCATGCAATAAGATCCAAGGAGTTCTAAGATCAGTGATTCTATCCTATGTTTACAGTATATCATCTGACCTCGACACGCGAAATTTGAGGATGAAAAAACAGAAATAAGCCATTGGAGTAATAGTGGCATTGTTTTGCCTTGAAAAAAAAAAAAAGGAAAAAAGAAGACAAAGAATTTGGAGCCAATCATGGTTAGGGAAATGACAGCATGGACTGCCAATTCTATAGTGAACTCCTCGAGGTAACATTATTTTTTTCAACCAGTTCTGACAACATGGTGAGACAATTAGTCTGGCTATACACTGAAGCAGGTAGATAAAACCTGATTAAAGAAGAGCTTAGTGTTATGTATTTCAGCCAGAGGGAATTCTGAAATTCATTACCATGGACGCGCTTTTTGCATTGCTGTGCTCCTATTGGTTGTTCATGAGACTTTCACAGTCTATGGTCATAGCAGCGGTCACATTGGCAGTGTCAGAAATTTCAGGCCAAATTCTTGCAGTCTTTTGTCGCTGGCTAAGATTAACTAAAATGACCCCCCATTAGTATGTCACGCTGAGGGATCTAAGACGCCCAATTTTGGCTCACGGTGAAATAATTTTTATACGATTCGAAAATTTTGTCTGGGCCTGCAATATCGTGGCAAATATCTCGCAGTGTATACCCGCCTTAAAGGGATAGTTCGGAATTTTGGACATAATGTCTCAATTATGACTTACCCATGATGTAGTTGATTGATGGAAACCATTTTCAGCTAATTCCATGCTGTCCCTTCTTTTGGACATACACACGTTGCTAATGCTAGCGCAACTCTAAGGTAACCGATAGCATCCACTACCAAACGCACTTAAACACTCCACAGTGCACCCAAAGCAAATAAAATATGATGACAGTCTATCTGGGGAGCGATACTTTACGTTACCTACGAATGTATTGCTGGCACTGGTCGACTACAACAACAAAGAAGAGCAACAAGTTGCAATGGCCACATTCGCGCCGCCGCCGTACTTCCACAGAGAATTTAGGTGAGCACAAAGTAAAGGATTCAACGATAGTTTGACTTCAAAAATGATGGTATAAAAACTCAAAATAACCCCGATAGACTGTCGTCGTATTTTATTTGCTTTGGGTGCACTGTGGAGTGTTTAAGTGCGTTTGGTAGTGGATGCTACCGGTTACCTTAGAATGGCGCTAGCATTAGCAACGTGTGTATGTCCAAAAGAAGGGACAGCATGGAATTAGCTGAAAATGGTTTGCATCAATCAACTACATCATGGGTAAGTCGTAATTGAGACATTATGTCCAAAATTCTGAACTATCCCTTTAAGACTGTGAGAAACAAAGGCATTATTGTGAGATTATGAGGTTATAGGGCAACAGGAGAACAACTGAAGATCAAAAAAATTTAAATTCCAAAGAGGAATGGGAGTGGATATGGAATGAAACACAATTAATCACAGCAAGCCCCACGGTGGGCATTTAAATCTGTGTATTCATTTGTATTTCATTCACACAAACGATGTGTGAAACAATGCCTGCTATGAAGAATTAATAACCATCCCTCCTTTTGCCTGTAATACCATGTCCATTTTTAATTAGCACACACCTCTGAAACTTTTGTCAGAGTGTAAATTAGTTTAAATTCATTAGCATTTGATTCAAGAGTTTTAAATGGGACTTAATATCTGCATATATAATAACCGGGATCAAAGTTGTACTGAACTGACTGTTCTCTGTCAAGTTATGCTGGGATAGGAAGCGATAATCAAGATTTTTCTAAAGAGCCATAGTCCAGTGATCCATCCTCCAGTTTCATACATGACACATACAGAGTCAGAGTCGATCACTCTGTGAGGCCCATAGCACAGCCAATGAGACCTGCCTATACTCAGGGATCTGATCACTGATGTCTCCGCTTGCTTTGGGATGAGAAGCCTTTTGCTGGCTGCGCTAACTTTGTAATATATGATATCAAATCAATTACAATACATTTATGTATGAATTAATACCCCCTTCACTCCTCTCCCTGAACTGCAACACAATACAAGTGCTGCATCAAACAATTTTTGAAAGTAAAATATAGGAGATGATGCTACTGGAACCCTATATTGTTACTGTCAGATTTTTTTCAGTCTTTTTCTTCTTCTGCCTCTTTGGAAAAATGGCTCTTAAATCAAAATGAAAAACTAATGAAGATAGCAATACAGTTATTAAATTTTGTTTGTTTGTAATCAGGGGGGTTTTCCACAAAGCAGGAATACTGAGTTAGCTGGATAACTGCACTGAGTAAAAAAAATCCTCCCTTGAACATGGACTGAAGTAAAAAAAGCTGTTCCGGATTTTACTCAGCACAGATATCCAGCTAACTCAGTAAACCTGCTTTTGTGGAATACGCCGCAGGAGGCTAGGGCTTGAGTCCAAGGGGCCAAGATCAGGCTTTGCTTTGAAGCTCACTTCCTGGTCTTGGTGAGCGACGTTCACTCCAGTATAGGTCTTTCAGCCACCTGCTTCATTATAAGTAAATAGTACTAATGTGGCTAAAATACAAAGTCAATAATTTTTTTCCCACAAGAGCATTTAGCCGCCATAGTGTTTTTCTTTGTCTAACGTCTCCCCATGTGCCGACTTCTTAATTGTTTGTGTCATTTAATAATTTAATATTTTGCAGACCATTGAGGGACAGTTTACATCACTGCCTAATTATTGTGTGTCACTCAAGGGGTTGTATCTCACATGCTCAGTAATGGCCCCGGACTGTCAATCACACTGTGCCCAGACCCAGCCCGGACCCACAACCTTATAAGGGTCCTCCCTTTTCCCTACTGCCCAGGCCCTGGGTCCAATTTGTACAACATGGTGACACAAAAACTGCACGGCACTTCAAAACACTTTCCCCAGTATAACTTTGGGTCTGCTCACCACCTTTCCTTTTGGTGACATCACACAGTCACTTTGTCCATATTTTATCTACACTGGTAGACAATGTTACTGAATTACCAAATTTGTAAAATATCATGCACAGCATGAGAAGCTGTTCAGCTTTCTGACACTTTTATTTACCCCCATTTGTTTGTTCAGATTTTTCATGTAAGGGTCAAAGTTCAAGAAGTGTACAAGGATCACTGACAATCAGTGAACAGCTTCAGGGGTGGTATTGAGTCAATAGGAAAACCCAACAGAATTGAGTTTGAATGTGTTTTATTTAGTTACTGTATGTTATCAATACCTGGTAATACTAAAATCTTGATAAATATACTATATTTTGACAATCATAAACGTTATTCGTTATTTGTCACATACTGTAGGTTACAATTTCAGTCCTAGACATTAGCTGTGGCCCTATGTATCTAGAAAGCCCTGATTTTTGCTTATGCGGCATAATTTGAACAGAAGTTCTGTCACACCGGAACAGATGTAATTTCTTCAAATTATTATTATTATTATTATTATTGTAGTAGTAGTAGGTTTGATGTTATTACTATTTTACATCCTTATTATTTGGTGCTTGATTTCAGAAAAAGAAAAAGAAAATAAGATCCATTCATTTGAATGTGGGCCCATTCAGTGAGGATTTCTAACCCTTTCTCCCTGATCAGTACCTTATAGAGCTCTTGGCTTAGAATTGGTGCACAGAGCCAGCTGATATTTACACAGGGATCTGTGTAGAAGGGACCTTGTTCTCTCAAAGTGCACTGCTGTGAGGGGCAGCACAGTGCTAATGGAACCTGCGGTGGGTTTAAAGTTGTAGTTCTCAAAGCACCTCTTTCAGCTCTTTTTATGAGCGGAATAAGGGTGAAACTGAGCATACACAGTGTGTTTATAATCTATACCCCCCTATTTAGAACATTCATAATAAACTCCCCATACCCCACCCTAAAGCATTTTTAATCTACCATCTATATCCTCCCTCCCCTTCTCAGAGCATTTTAAATCTACCCCTATGCGTCCCTAACCCACAGCAACACAGGATGAACGTAAAATAGCACTAATTCACATCAGGAAACTAAAATAACTTCAACTACCATTTATGGCCAATTCTGTCATGAAAGGAATGTTATCAGACAAAAGCGTATTAAAACTGGTGTCCTATTCACATCATTCATTTGCAAAGGAAAGAAAAACACTTTAAGAATAGTTACCATGAAAAGAACATCATCGGCAACATCACATCACTTTCAACTACAATGTCTGCGATTGAGTTATTTCGGGCACCGAAATTCTTTTTTTCTTTTGAAAAAAGAGACATTAGTCAGGTGTTAAAATCGATGCTGGAAATCACCGCGTCAGCAGCAGCCCTGAGAGCGGCCGCCCCCGCCCCCGCCAGCCCTCAGCCTGTCGTTCCAGAGGAAACGCAGACTGAGAACAATTCATTTTATCATAACACGTCCCTTGGAGCCATCGGATCGCACACATTCGAGCGGGCCAATCGTGACGGGCCCCAAAATGTAGGTCCGACCGCCTGGTGAAATACGGACACCGGATCGGGACCCGACTCCACGCTCGGGTCTAAATTTAGCCCCGAGACCTGCGGGGGAAAATCACTGCGCTCGTTCCAACTTCACAAACAATGTAATCTCTCTCGCCGCTCCATGCCTCACTCTGAACATGCTCCCTGACTCACTCCGAACATGCTCCCTGACTCACTCCGAACAGCCAGCCATTCTCCTATTATCACATATTTGTGAAGCCGGGAGACTCTTTGTTGGGGGAGAAAAAAAGAAAAAAGAAAAAAGAGAGACCTGAAAAAGAGGAGAGCGGGGGAGAAGAGAGAGAGAGGTGGGAGGAGGGGGGGGGGGGGGGGGGGGGGGGGCAGGCCCCCTCTGTACAACAAAAGCGCCTCTGTCCCTACTCCAGCCCCAGCTGGGATGGAAAGGGCCCACAGGAAAGGCCCTGGCTCCGGCCTAGCCCCGCCCGGCCCCGCCCCAACAGGCTCCGCATTGACTCCTCTTGGCAGCAGGGTGTGCAGTTTCTGGCGCAGAGCGCAAAGCAGGGGTCAGGACTGAATAACCAATTATACAACACCGCCACAGTTTATCTAAGGTCTGTAAACTGCCACAATAGTCCAGTATTCGGCAGGACTTTAATCCTGGGCCAGATCTGGTCACCACATCGCCGGGCAGACTTGCACAGAAGCAGCACTGCCACATTGCCTCTACTCGACTGTTACACATTCCTGGAGAGGAGAACAAAGTTGTGCGTGTTTCTCCCTCTCGCGCGGATTCAACTGGAAAGGGCCAGGTATTTACTCATGGATTCTGAAGGAAAAAAACATGATATTCATCTGGAAAACAGTAAATATTTGTTCACAGTATCAATGGTAAAAAGGCAGATATTTATAATTTACTGCAAAATACAAGATATGAATTTATAAACATGGAAAATAAATGAGTAAATATATTCTTCATTAACAGACACATTAATATATGTATAATGTTGATGGAGATGGCACAGTATATTCCTATTTATGTCGTCTTTGTCAATCCAAACTGAAATTTTCACGGCTTCAATGATACTGAATCAATAATTATATCCAAGCACCTTTTAATACAAACTTCCATTTGATACAACTGTGAAGGGACACATTTACTGAACGCTCCATAATTAAGGGCATTGACAATAATGTGGTAAATCAAGTTAAATCTAAAACATAGCTATGCCCTTCCAAATTTTCACTTCCTTTCTTTCTGGTGACAGATGGCGTTGTGGGTGATTATGTCCAATTTTATTTCAACCAAATTCCCAGCCAACATGACACTGGCAGATTGCTAAAACTGCAGAGAGGGCATGACATTGTAAAAATAAAAAAGCAAATTAAATTTTCAGACGTGGTAAAAGCCAGCAAGCCTATTAATTTTCTGTTCCTTATACGCACACACTTCAGATGGTTTCAATGTTTTTGCTGTAATTGAATTTATTTTCAGACTGATGTACGGTATGTACAACAGTGATAGATAGAGGGCCTCAGCATTCCGCCATACCAGTCTACCCAGTAGACCCAGCAGTTTCCTCCTGCAGACAGAAGCTCACCCATCTGAACTGCCCTTGCCCAGCCCATTCCGGCCTGTGCAGTTCTCAGAGTTACAGTCCCAGTCTTACCTCTCTAATCCCAGCCACTGTCCGTCCAGTGCCCTGTAGCACTTATACATTTACCTTTATTTATCCAGCTGGGTGTGCTGACAACATTGGAATGACAAGATAAGCCATGGCTATTCAAGACGAACACCGCGACCAACGGCTGTTTTCATAGAAGACCGCTCAGACACACATGCATGCAACACACATCTCTCTCTCTCTCTCTCTCTCTCTCTCTCTCTCTCTCTCTCTCTCTCTCTCTCTCTCTCTCTCTCACAAACACACACACATAGATACCCAAGTGTGAACATGCAGACACACAAACACACATGCAGGAATGCAAACACACACACACACACACACACTCCAGACACACAGTGGAACTGGACAGATTGCTTTCAGCTCATCTCTTGGTTTGGAACAGGCCTGTCACAGCCTCATCAGTTGCTGAGAGAAACACTCCTGACACATTGCTGCTACCTTATAATTAGGAGCCCAATCAAAAACAGAGACTGTGTTGCTCACCTCCTGTTCCAATTACATTTCTGACAGATGAGTACTATTATCAAAATTATTATGATATTTGTGTGTAGCATCGCCCGCCTGACAGAGAAGTTTGACACACACACACACACACACACACACACACACACGTGCGCACAAGAACACGGTCATGCAAACACACAAGTACAACACACATATAAAACAGCACGCATGAACACTCACAGTGTGCTGAGGTGGAGTCTGTTAAACAGTGCTTAGTGGCAGTTGAGTGAAGCCTCCATCTGAACAGTACTGCTGTCCAGCAGCAGCCCTGAGAGAGCTGGCACACAGCTGCTAACAGCAGATAAAGAGCAGGGCTGTGATCTACACTACCCGTTCTGATTGGTTGATGGGATAGGCTGATGAAATATGAATAATAGCGATATTGGGGTAAATACTGAATTCCATCAGTTAGGCTGCAGGGAGGGTGCCTGCTCTGCCCCAGCCCTGTCAGCACAACAGTGCTCCCTCGTGTCTTAAAGCTCTTAATTAGGTTACTGCTGTACTCTAATGTACTGTACACTGCCGTCTTAACAAAGTTAAAGCATTAGATGCACTGGAATGCATGATTCATTATGGGGTTTCTATATGGTTTCCTTTCAGTAGGAAAGTCCTCCATTTTGTGTAGCGCACTTTTACAAATATGGAAGCACAGACAAATACATTTTCTTTTTACTTTTTTCACTGACCGGAAAACAAATCGGAAATGAAACTAATCAGAATCAAAGTGGCAGCTCTTTCCGGACTCAACAATTCAGGTATGGAATATAACTGTGGATATTTCGAAATGTACAGTAAATCAACTTGAACAGTTCCCACAAACTATCCTTGCTCAATAGTGGTCTATTTGACAAAGTCTGTATTTTAAGAAATGTTTTATTTTGAAGGAAACCAAAGCCTGTGCTATGTGCAATTACCAGAGTAATAAATAGTTTATTTCACAATTATTACTTTACTTATACATATAATTGTTTTTATTTCTTGAAAATGTGTAAATATATTTCAAATTCAACCTCAGAGAAAGTGTTCAGCTCATGATCCAACCACACTCAGTGAAAGGACTTTAAAAAAAAAATGAAACAAATTCAAAGCCTTTTAAATAGAGGTTTCATTTTATCTTAGTAAACTGAACAAATATCGAAAAAATAAAAGTACAATGGTTGAAACACTGAAGCCACACATTAAAGTCACACAGGCCTCTGTACAAATTGCACACACAGAATACATCAACCCTCAGCAGCGGTCCCTCTATCCTGTTTATTCACAGGTACATAGTCTTTTCACACACATGCGTCTAAAACCATGCCAGACAAAGACGAATATATCATTTCTTAGAAGATCAATCTCTCTCTATCCCCCCCCTTCCATAGTGCTGTCAAAGTGAGAACTAGATACATTTTGAAAAAAAAGGAAAGAAAAAGCCGTGCCTCTGTACAAGACGCTGAGAGAAAAAGGCAGCATTGACATTTTATGTCTTTGAATTGAGTCAGACATCAGGAAAGGGTCTACAAGACTGTACTATACTTTATACTTTTACCTCCATGTCTAACCGGACCCCTCACTCATATAATTCAGGGTTTACCCCCTCCATGCCATACTCCCAGACCAGAACTAAAACTAAAAATATATTTTTCCCCCAGTGCCTAGGACAGCAAACTATGGTATGCACTTGTTCCTATTAAACTAAACTTGTTTTCTTAGGGCTGGCTGTAATAGAGAACCTGAGAGAGGGGATGGTGTACAGGCAGCGCTGATAGAGCGATTAAGCACAGCCTCACCTCCCTCTGCACGGTCGCCACTGAAATCCATACAACACTGGGCTTTAGGAGGGAGGAATTCTGGACGATTCCTTCTAAAGCGCGACGGACTTGGCTGTGGAAAACAGAAGCACTGGTTGACCGTGAGGACTGGACTGGCAAACGGGACCGCTGCTCGACCGCGAGGGCTGGACTGGGGAACGGGACCGCTGCTCGACCGCAAGGACGGGCCAGGGGAACGGAACCCCGGGCGACCGCGAGGAGGGGCCGGGGGAACAGAGGGAGCCGGTGTCACCCTGTCGCTGAGCAGTGTCACCCTGCTGGCTGGAAGAGTGGCAGCCTGGGACAGATCCAGCCCAAAGTGACGAGCAGCTGCAGGCAGCAGTTGTTTGAACAGCTGAGCTGACAGGATTCATTTAAATACACTGAAATCAAAAGTGGGGAACACCTGTTCGGCCTTCCGGGGCTCCGCGCGGAGGTGGGGCGGGCGGCGGCACGCTGCCAGGCTGGCGGGCACGGTCTGAGTCTCGCCCGTGCAGCGCGGCCCCTCGGCCGGGGTGGGGGGGGGAGCGGGGGGTCTCAGAGCTGCCTCGTCTGTCTCTGAACATCTGGCTCTAATAAGGAGTCCTTTTGTTCTGGTCCCGGGGCTTGACCCCAGTGCAGTGGCAGAGAGAGAGAGAGAGATCACTTCATCTCAAAGCTGCACAGTCTGACTCCCTCATCCCTCTGCAGCTATTGGGGGTTAATTAATATGTTCTCTCTGTGTGGGGAGAGCCCCGCCATCCCCCGCTAAGCCCCCCCCCCCCTAACCGAACCCCCTCCAGCTCACCCTCCCCCTTCTCTCTCTTTTCACTGAGCGTACGTGTGCAAATATGCGTGTGCGCGCGTGAGCGAGTGAGAGTGTGTTAGTAAAGTGAAAAATGCATTACTGTGTAGAAACAGAATATTGCGAGAAACAATATGTGAGAGTATGTTTGTGCATTAAAATTTGAGATTTTGTGTGAATGCGTGCGTGCGTTTGTGTGTCCATGCCTGCACGAGGGAGCCTGTGAGAGTGAATTGGATTTGAATTTGTGTAAGAGTGTGTGTGAGTGCATGTGAGAGTGTGTACAAGTGTGCTAATATGTGTGCACATGCATGTGAGAGTGTGTACAAGTGTGCTGATATGTGTGTGCATGCATGAGTGAGTGTGTACAAGTGTGATAATGTGTGTGCATGTATGTGAGAGTGTGTACAAGTGTGCTAATATGTGTGTGCATGTGTGAGAGTGTACAAGTGTGCTAATGTGTGTGCATGTATGTGAGAGTGTGTACAAGTGTGCTAATGTGTGTGCATGTATGTGAGAGTGTGTACAAGTGTGCTAATATGTGTGTGCATGTATGTGAGAGTGTGTACAAGTGTGCTGATATGTGTGTGCATGTATGAGAGAGTGTGTACAAGTGTGCTAATATGTGTGTGCATGTATGTGAGAGTGTGTACAAGTGTGCTAATATGTGTGTGCATGTATGTGAGAGTGTGTACAAGTGTGCTGATATGTGTGTGCATGTATGTGAGAGTATGTACAAGTGTGCTAATATGTGTGTGCATGTATGTGAGAGTGTGTACAAGTGTGCTAATATGTGTGTGCATGTATGTGAGAGTGTGTACAAGTGTGCTGATATGTGTGTGCATGTATGTGAGTGTGTACAAGTGTGCTAATATGTGTGTGCATGTATGTGAGAGTGTGTACAAGTGTGCTGATATGTGTGTGCATGTATGAGAGAGTGTGTACAAGTGTGCTAATATGTGTGTGCATGTATGTGAGTGTGTACAAGTGTGCTAATATGTGTGTGCATGTATGTGAGAGTGTGTACAAGTGTGCTGATATGTGTGTGCATGTATGTGAGAGTGTGTACAAGTGTGCTAATATGTGTGTGCATGTATGTGAGTGTGTACAAGTGTGCTGATATGTGTGTGCATGTATGAGAGAGTGTGTACAAGTGTGCTAATGTGTGTGCATGCATGTGAGTGTGTACAAGTGTGATAATATGTGTGTGCATGTATGTGAGAGTGTGTACAAGTGTGCTGATATGTGTGTGCATGTATGTGAGAGTGTGTACAAGTGTGCTAATATGTGTGTGCATGTATGTGAGAGTGTGTACAAGTGTGCTGATATGTGTGTGCATGTATGAGAGTGTGTACAAGTGTGCTAATATGTGTGTGCATGTATGAGAGAGTGTGTACAAGTGTGCTAATGTGTGTGCATGCATGTGAGAGTGTGTACAAGTGTGATAATATGTGTGTGCATGTATGTGAGTGTGTACAAGTGTGCTAATATGCGTGTGCATGTATGTGAGTGTGTACAAGTGTGCTAATATGTGTGTGCATGTATGTGAGTGTGTACAAGTGTGCTAATGTGTGTGTGCATGTATGTGAGAGTGTGTGCAAGTGTGCTAATGTGTGTGCATGTATGTGAGAGTGTGTACAAGTGTGCTAATATGTGTGTGCATGTATGTGAGAGTGTGTACAAGTGTGCTAATATGTGTGTGCATGTATGTGTCAAAGTGTTTATATGCGGTAAATGAAAGGTTTCTGGTGACTCGCTGCTCATTGTAAGTGATCATGTTATCATATCTTTTTCTGAAACAAAATATGAGGGATACAAGGGCTAAGCACATGCACAGTTAGCGCTCAAGTTAAAAAGCAGAAATAACATTATGAATGCTAGTACAAAGGTTTAAAAATATAATACATATTCATGAAACATTCCATTTTATTACTTAGCATTAACTTAAAAATGCCTGTATACACTCAAAATAAATTTTACGAGCTAATTGATAGGGGTAGATTGAGTAAATTAGCATATGGATTATGATTTAGCGGAAATTTCTAAAGCGGTTTCCATTTAATCATCGTTCAGACAGGTGAATTTCTTGTGAAATTGTATGTGTGAGTTTGTGTCTGTGCGTGTGGGGGTGTGCATATAAACGTAGCCCCTAATGACAAAACTGGTGTCTTAATCGCAATAAACCCCACATGAAAAGTCAGCAGAATTATTTAACATACTAATTTGCACACGCTATGACAGTACAGTAAAATTCTACAGCCTTATGTAAATGGGGGCTGTTTAAAGCAGGCACAGAAGGGCAATGTTTGAAACTCCAGTGTAGGGGGCAATCGTGAGGATAGCCCGCTGATGGAGGTTCTAATGACACAGCTATGGAAATCTGTCTAATTCATGGACCTTGGGCTTTTGTCGCAATATAAATGCCACACCAGGTGGTGAATATAAAACTTTACACACACGCAGCACACAAAGACATGGGCCTGATTTTCCCATCCATGCACACACTCAGAGCAAAAGACAACGGGACTGTTTTATAAAACCCTTTCAGCACATGTAGTGCACAAAGCAACAGGGCCGCTTTTCCCATCCGCACGGTATTGTTCAATCGCTTAAGAAAGACAAAAAAGAGTAAGACAAAAAAAGCTTTCATCTCCATTGATTGTCTTGTTCAAGGTCTTAGAAGAATAAAAAAAAAAAAAAACTGGAAACCAGATGAAACAATTCAATAAAAAAGTGACTTGAATACTGCTTTCAGACGCCAGAACAACAGAGCGCAATACAACCTACAGGTTATTCCCATGTCTTTGGCTGTTTTGCATGCCAAAGGGATAAAGAAAAACACAAGTGCAATCGAATCAGAAAAACAAGATATTTGTTTGTAACCTCAAGGATTTGATAAGTTTTAGCCAGCTGGGGATGCACTGAAAAAGTTGACCAAATAAAACTGAAGAATGAAACTGAAATAAGGAGGTGTATCCCCGGTTTTCAACCGTTAGCAACTCACTCTTTCTGGCTAAAAGCAAGAAGACAAATCAGCCTTACACTGTTAAACCTCTACTTTAAATTGATCCCATAAAAAAAGAGAGATCTGCAGTCAAATCTATCCTGCGAGGGAGATCTATAGCCAAGTTTGTATTTACAGACAATTTACAGTCAAATCTGCCCTGTCACAGATATTAAGTTAAATATCTGCTGCATGAGAGGCATATACAGTCACATCTCTCTTGTACAAGAAATATTTACAATGAAATCTGCAGTGAAATATCGCGTATAACAGAGATATACTGTCAAACCTTTTAAGTGACACCAATCTCTAAACTGAAATCGGTCATATAACAGAGAGATCTACTGTGAAGTTTGTCATGTCGCAGAGATCGACAGTCCTTTCCCTTAGTTGGACTCCCATCTCTAGCTCATTAGCCTCTCTGTGTTTCCTCCTTTCCTCTGAATGTAAGACACATCTCTCACACTGCACAGGAGTAAAGCGCTCCCTTTCAACGTTCACAAACCCCCTCTCTTTTAGCTCCTGAGCTCCGCGGCTGCTTTTCTTTTTCCCTTCGAGAGAGAGAGAGAGAAAGAGAGCGCTAGAGAGAGAGAAAGAACGGCAAACAATGCCTACAAAACACACAGCACTTAGTGTTCAATTATACAACAAACTAATTACTACCAAATGGTGCAAATCACATATGGAGGTTCCTCCGCTCTCCCACGCTCAGCCTGTGAACCAGCCGCTCTCTGCCACTCGCGCACACTGCCTCTGTGACAGTAGTTTCAGAGGAGCGGTCAGAGATCAGTCGGGAAGGGGAGCAGACAGTAGTTTCAGAGGAGCGGTCAGAGATCAGTCGGGAAGGGGAGCAGACAGTAGTTTCAGGGGAGCGGTCGGAGATCAGTCGGGAAGGGGAGCAGACAGTAGTTTCAGAGGAGCGGTCGGAGATCAGTCGGGAAGGGGAGCAGACAGTAGTTTCAGAGGAGCGGTCAGAGATCAGTCGGGAAGGGGAGCAGACAGTAGTTTCAGAGGAGCGGTCGGAGATCAGTCGGGAAGGGGAGCAGACAGTAGTTTCAGAGGAGCGGTCGGAGATCAGTCGGGAAGGGGAGCAGACAGTAGTTTCAGAGGAGCGGTCGGAGATCAGTCGGGAAGGGGAGCAGACAGTAGTTTCAGAGGAGCGGTCAGAGATCAGTCGGGAAGGGGAGCAGACAGTAGTTTCAGAGGAGCGGTCAGAGATCAGTCGAGAAGGGGAGCAGACAGTAGTTTCAGGGGAGCGGTCAGAGATCAGTCGGGAAGGGGAGCAGACAGTAGTTTCAGAGGAGCGGTCAGAGATCAGTCGGGAAGGGGAGCAGACAGTAGTTTCAGAGGAGCGGTCGGAGATCAGTCGGGAAGGGGAGCAGACAGTAGTTTCAGAGGAGCGGTCAGAGATCAGTCGGGAAGGGGAGCAGACAGTAGTTTCAGGGGAGCGGTCAGAGATCAGTCGGGAAGGGGAGCAGACAGTAGTTTCAGGGGAGCGGTCAGAGATCAGTCGGGAAGGGGAGCAGACAGTAGTTTCAGGGGAGCGGTCGGAGATCAGTCGGGAAGGGGAGCAGACAGTAGTTTCAGAGGAGCGGTCGGAGATCAGTCGGGAAGGGGAGCAGACAGTAGTTTCAGAGGAGCGGTCGGAGATCAGTCGGGAAGGGGAGCAGACAGTAGTTTCAAAGACCAGGCATGTGGTCAAGTTTTTATTTCTTTCTTTCTTGTAATAATGCGCAACTGTCTGTCGGAAACTGCCTCGGTCACTGGTCACCCCCCAGGCACACAAAACACACACACACACACACGTATACTCGCACATACAATCACACACCACACAAGTACAGGAACATGCATGCAGAAACACACATGCAAACACTGGGCCGTCCAAGAGGCCTCTGCACATATGTGGACAGTTACAGGGGGCCTCATACTCCTTGATCCCCCCTTGTCCCCCTCAGCTGGTGTCCTTGTTCATGAAGGGGTTTGCATATTAACTGTGCTTATTGTTTACAAAAGGGTCCCCACGTCAGCTCTTTGTAGAAGAAAGTGTCCTATGTTATCTGTGGATGTGTCCATTAATGGTCAGACTCTCCCCCTGCGTGACCCAGAGACCTGGCATCAGACAAACCAATTTACCTCAGCAGGACCTGCTGATCCCCAGCAGAACTGACCCACAGCTCCTCCTTAAATAACCATACGCTGTCTGACTGAATCTAGCCCGAATCACAACACGCTCCTGTGTGAAATGCATGGAAGTCATTTATGAGGAACCTGTTGAAGTCCCCCTCTCTTCCGTCAAGCTACCGCGGTAGGGCTCCCGGGATTATAACAAAGTGAGATCCCATTTTACAGTTTGTCTCAGACGCTGGCGGAGTAAATATGCTTAGGTTTTCGGCCGATTGCGGATCGCTTCACACGACAACCTCAGGCTAGGAAACAGGAGCACTTCACGTATATGGGGGCTAATTCAATAAACCAATGGATCATTAATTAAGCATACTGTAATCCATTAAACATACTGTAATCCATTAAACATACTGTAATCTATTAAACATACTGGGATCAATGAAGGGTCCGGCACACTGGTACAAAAGATGATCTTCAGTGCTGTGAGGGTATTGTTTCTGACAGGATCAATGGAGAACTCTCTGACACACATAAAGACCGCTGTGCCGGTGCACAGCCCTGCTAGTGTGGCAGGGCTCTTCGCTCAGAGCCAGGACCGGCCCATAAAAACCCTGTGAAGCCTGCAATGTGGGGCTTCCCCTTAGCTGCAGGAACCAGGGCTGGCCGGATCCATGAATCAAGATCTGACTCTTCCTCTGGAGGCTCCGAACATCTGTGCCCCAGATACAGAAGCTCTCAGAAGTGAGTCTGGGTTAAAGCACATACGGAAGCTCTTAGAGTGGCAGTGATGGGTGTGTGTGTGTGTGTGCGCGCGTGTGTGTGTGTGCGCGTGTGTGTGTGTGTGTGGTGTGTGTGCGTGTGTGTGTGTGCGCCCGTGTGCGTGTGTGCGTATGTTTGTGTGCACGAGGGGGTGGGGGGAGTGTACAGGGTAAACCCAGGAGCATTACAGCTGTGACGAGCAGGACTGACAACAGTATCCACGGAGTTCAGGTGAGGGAATGGTGGAGAGGGCTCTCTTCCCTCTCTAACAGCCCTCCCACCCCAGTACTCCCCATGCTTCTCTCTCATTATTACAAAAACAACAAACACACACCACACACACTCCAGCACGAAAGCTTTTCTGCATCTAACCTCCACCTCTCCAGACCCCACACACAGCTGTCACTGGCTGAGATTATTGAGACACAAGGGCCCACAGACATCGGAGAAAGAAAAAAAACAGACAGGAGAGGAAACGACAGGAGTGGATAGAAGAGGGAAGGAGAGGAGAGGTTATTGGAGGAGAAGGGAAGAGGAGAAGAGGATATGAGGAGAGAATAGTAGATTTGTAGTTAATGGCTAAACACGGGAAAGAAAGGAGATGCAAGATGAAGAAGCAAATATTTACAGTAGGAAATAAATAGTTAGAGAAGTAGACAGAGTGGTTATTGTTGTAAATGTGAGGTGTGTGTTTACAATCGGGGGGTGAGAGATGAATCATTAGGGGTTGTGGTTTTGAGATACGAGAGATGAATGGTTCCTGTTGACTGGGGACATGTTTGGCAGTGATTTATTACAGGCCCAGTGTCCTGCTCCTGACTGGGGCCTGGCAGTGCTTCAGACAGCCAGCCTGGGCGTACGCATGGGAGAATAGGCATACCGGAGTGACCCAGTATCTTCACTGGCTGCAGGTTTAATAAACGACTCCCCACCGTACTGAATGAGAAGAGTTACTCATTTATCTGAGAACTAAGTGGAGCAACCGAGGACTGGGTTGCCGGGAGCAGAAACTGGCCAGAATGCAAACGACAACTTCTCTGAGCAACTGTCCAGTCTGAGAGCTGTGCTATGAGAGAGACCAGGAAAACATGACGTCGGCAAAGTAAACGCATGACTTGGCAAAGAAAAACTCATGAATGTAAAGTACAAATAGGCTGAGTGTAAGAGTTAAATGATGATTTCCTGAAAAAATACTGATTAGTACTTCTATATGATATGATTTTGGATCTGGAAATATAAATCTCCGATGCAGATATCACTACTTTTCATGCAGACAAGTGGCATTTACTTACAGACAACAGGCATGACTACTATGTGTAAAGCATTAACTGCCTTTACACAAAGTGCTGATACTATTCATTTCATATTATTAAAGTAACAATTAATTGGAAGTGAAATTCAGTATTCTAACATGCACTTTCAGTAAGTACTCCGTGTCTGTGAAGTAATTATCATCTTTATGTAAAGTATTGAGTGTATTTATGTGAAGTAATGATCATCTTTATGTAAAGTATTGAGTGTATTTATGTGAAGTAATGATCATCTTTATGTAAAGTACTGAGTGTATTTATGTGAAGTAATGATCATCTTTATGTAAAGTATTGAGTGTATTTATGTGAAGTAATGATCATCTTTATGTAAAGTATTGAGTGTATTTATGTGAAGTAATGATCATCTTTATGTAAAGTATTGAGTGTATTTATGTGAAGTAATGATCATCTTTATGCAAATATTGAGTGTATTTATGTGAAGTGCTACTCATCTCTTATGTAAAGTGCCAGTTGTCTGCATGTGTTAATGTGATTCTGTGGGCTGATGAAGGCAGCGGATTGCACAGACGACTGTCTCTCCCACAATGCATCTGAGACACAATGACGGTGGATTAATAAAGATTTGTGTCATCTGCGTATGTCTTTCCCAAAGGATACATGATGAGATGTGCACTCATTCAAGAGGGCAAAAAATAGCGAGCGACAGAGAGTGGCTGTGAACAGCATGTGACTGGAGACCATCGCAGTGGGGTTCTGTTGCTAACAAACCCATCTTCAAACAAAAGACTTCAACTCTACAAAAACAAAAAAACCTTCACCGGGGTTAACTGGGTTGAAGCGATGAAAACTATTACTTTGTTTAATGCAAGTATTTAATAAGGAACCGAGAGAGGTGAAATGCAGCCCAACTCATGGTCACATTTGTGTCGGCGATTTTGTATTCCTTGAGGAAGTATTTTCCTTGCCATATATTGCAACTCTGCAATTTGGAGCTTACAAACACAATCAAACCTTTACATCTCCTTACTGTTTCCTGTGACAACTCCCTACAAATCAAATTGATACAGCCAATCCTATAGTGTGTTTTCTAAATGTTTTGTTTTGATCTTTTCAGATGATAATCCCAAACACAAAAAAGGAGGAAAACAAATAACTTCACTGCAAAATGTTTAATCTAAAATGAAGTAGCCTACTTAAAACTACAACAAGTACAACTAGCCCCTTTCGGATTCATATAAGCTTGTTCGAGTTGATTTAACACTCAGTAGGCCTATTGTGGTGTTGTGGTTCAGGGTTATACTGTAGACCATATTATACACAGTCTTACTGAGGCCTGTATTATATACCTACACCGTGTCTCAATGCTTCAGTGCAGGTATTATATACCAACCCATTGGCAAGGATACAATAAACATTTGTCCTTAACATGATTCATGATTAGTTCTAGTTCTTTTCTTCACATACATGAGTTTTGTGAGTTCATTGCAAACTATATTTTGCATTTATTTTTAAGCCAAGGACATTCTATAGAATTCTATAGAGTGCCTCAAGGAGGCCTGTACTATGTTCATACACTATGTCTCAGCGCCGCACGAAGGATAGTTATTGTTTCCAGTCCCATTATCACTCTGTAGTTCCTCTTCACATCACACACACATTTACTGTGTTAGGACGTCTCAGTGTGTGTCATCGATCTGGCTGAAGGCCGGGATTCAGGGACGTGTGAAAAGAGGAAGGAGGGATGAAACAAATAATAATAGAGTCCTTTCATAATGATTAAAGCCTTCATTAATCTTTCATCCCAACCTGCCGTTTTCTGCTAATGGTCTTTCAGTACACAGCCACACAATGGGCTCAAGGAAAGGACAGGATTTACATCTGGGTACAAGAGCAGAGCTCCATACATCTGCCTCACTCTCTTCATCTCTCTCTCTCTCTCTCTCTCTCATGCTCTCCCTCTATCCCTCTCTCTCTTTCTCTCCCTCTCTTATTTTATCTGCCTCTGTCCCCCGCTCTCTTTATCTCTCTCTCTCTCTCTCTCTCTCACTCTCTATCACTCACTCGCTCTTGCTCTCTCTTATTCTCTCTCTCCCTCCCTCCCTCCCTCTCAGCACAGGGCTCCTTTGTTCCAAACAGCAGAGAGATAATGCGTGGCCCATGACCCATTCTGAAGGCTGCTGTGTCCTGCACTAATGGATCTCCCTCTCCACGCCATGTCTCGGCGCTGCTTGCCGTCAGCCCCCCGAGCACCAGTGAACACCGCCCTGGCACACTCAAAGCACCCGCCAAGCCTCGCCCCTCGACCCGCGCCTCGCGCCTCTCACACCGCACCCTGCCAGACGCTCGCTGCACGGCCCTGAGAAGCCAGCGACTGCTGAAAACATCACAGGAGCCTCCGTCTTTCCTGTTCTGTGACTCTCTCAGCAGCTCCTGAGATATTAACTAAAAGGCTGATTGTGCGTGAATAGTAGTCAAAATGTGAAATTAAGTCAGTTTTCCAGGCGTTTATGTATGTAATTATTCAAGTGCATATGTGTTACTTGAATGAATGTGCGAAAACTAAGAAGGATAATTTGTAAATGGTGTCCATTGAGTATTCTGTTGAACTTCCTTAACTTAAGTCCAGGCGAAGTATTTACATAGAAATGTGAACTCATACACTATATAGTAGATTTATAGAGGAGTATTTTTAAATTCTCAATATTTTATTTTAAACATTTTTTTTGCATGTGTTCTTGTGTATTTGAGCCAGGTAATGCGCTGTCTTGTGTTTTGGAATGCGTGACATTAACCAAATTGGGATTTACATAAGAGTAACTACGTAAATGCCTGCTTTATGTAACTGGTCGTAGTAAATTGACAATTAACTTCACCGGTCTGAAACTGCATTGAATTCACATTTTTATTGTTATAGCTATTTCTTTAGTAAATATGGCCATCTTTTTCTTCCCCGAGTGTTCCTGAAAGTTAATCAGTGAAATGTTGGCTCTTCCTTAGTAAAGAGAAAAAGGACTTTATTGAACAGAGTGTGTGAGGGATGCCGCAGAAGCAGACATCAATCTCTCCGCACATCCCGCAGTAAAAGGCTGATGGTCCGAGTACAGTGAGTCTGGTAATAAATATGCAAAGGGCCACAGACTAAGATACTGATACTGTCCCTGCTGAAACAGAGGTGGCTTTGTCACAGCTTCAGAACACAAACCAGCACATCACTTCTGAGGTGGAAGGTTCCGGAATGCCTCAGAACCATACTCAACCTTTTTCACTGTGACCGCATGGAAAAATATGATGAAACTACTAATATTGCAGGCCCTGCGCAGAACATACTAATCTCAAAGGCAGTAATGAAAAGCTGGTGGCATAACTGACATTACTGAGAAACTACCAGAGGTGTAAAATCCAGGTTCAGAAAGTAAAACTCCTCCCCAGTATTTTGTTCCAGTCACCTGGATTTGTTAATTAGCACAATTCTTCAGCCAGGTGGTAGAACTAATTAGTGAAATCAGCTGGCTGAGTCTATGGGTGGAAGAAACACGTGGCAGGACTTTTACTTTCTGACCCCTGGATTTTACACCTCTGGAAACTACTAACATTATGAGACACTATAAAAATGGCTTTACTGACATTACTGATGCTACTGCAGACCTTACATGTAAAACCAAGAAACTACTGCCATTACAAACAACTAATCTTAAGGACACTGAGTAAATACTACATGATGAAGGATGCTTTTAAGAAATAGCTCTCGAGCACAGGCTATCTCTGTGAGCATGTACCTTTACTGCAAAGATAATGACAGTACATCATGTACATCAGTCACGTAAAAAGGTTGAAGAAAATCTTTGTGAATTATGAAAACAACTGCAACTATAATAAATCACCTGCAGTCCCCAGTACACAGAAGAGGTTTGGGAGAAAGTATAGCCAGTAAGCATTTGGCAGTGAGATTTAACACAGTAAGTACAAGAAACAATGACAGCACAGCCAGGACGTAGATGAGACAACTGACAGCACAGAACGGAAGTACATGCATGAGACAGTGATAGTCCAGACAGGAAGCAGTTGAGAGAGACAAAGCACAGACAAGACCCTTGGAGAGTATGACAGCACAGGCAAGACTTAAGAGCACTCACCCTCTGGTTCATTCTTGATGAGCTGCTCCATCTTGCGCTGCTTCAGCGTGTCCACCACATCGGCCAGGCTCCCTTTGCGTCTCTCTGGGGTGCCCAGCGCTGTGGCCGAGCCTGACTCACTTCCTGGACGGCCACCGTCTTCCATCTTGGTGGGTGAGGTAGAAGAATTGTGCTGGGTGTAGGGGCTCAGAGAAGCACCCTTGCTACCCTCATGGTCCTGGGGAGAGGGGGAGAGAGAGGAGAGGAGTGGACAGAGAGGTGGTGAGGAGAGGTAACTTCTGACACAATAAATCTGGAACCCTTCTTAACTCAAAGGGCTGGAGCTGGACTTCCAATGTTCCCTTCAGTATCTATTTTCCTTTTTACCTCGAGTCTGCATGCTTTTATCGACAGCCAGTATTCTAAAACGAATTTAAGATGCAGAGTTCCTTTTCAGTTTTCTGGAATTTGCTTTTTTTGGATTCTTCTGTGTGCAGTCATTTGGATTATACACAGAAGAAAACATTAAAGACTAAAAAATTCAGACAGTTTTGAACAGGGGTAACGTTTTTTTCCCTTTCCAAAGCTCAAGTTTTCCTTTGAAAGACATCCCAGCATTAAAGCAATTCCAAGTTTTTTCAACTGAAGTGTATTTCCCCCTTGCTAATATTTATTTATTAAACTGATGTTGTAATCATGCCACCAACAGGGAAGACACGAGGATAACAAATAAACTACAGTATCTCAGGACAATTTCCTGAATACAGAACAGCATATCTGATAAATAACCTATAAAATGCTACAATACTGATCAGTTTTATCTGGCCTTGGAAAGTGACTACACATCACCCAGTGCCACAGCAGTGCTTAGTCTGGCTCTCTCCCAGAACACAGGAGATCTACTGTAAGGTTTAATTACAAAACAAGTCAGGTATCTGCACAAGGTCAATAGTCCAGCTTTGCTAATCAGGGTTAATCTTTAGTGTATCTGGCCCTATTATCTTACACAGCACCTATATGACTGACAGAAAGTGGAACAACCCAGCAGAGTGCTCAAAACAAGAATAACCCCCAATATGACAGACATATACCCAATGTGTTATTCAGTCAAATTAGCCCATGTTTCAGACACAACAAAATCTCAATGCTTCGATACTCAAACGGTTGCCATTTTGTTGCACACTGGAGTGAGCATAGCATACTGTGTTAAACACTATATCAACACCACTTCATTAGTCACGGGAATAACCCCACTCCGCAATAAACAGATTCAAACTGCAAGTACACCAGCTGCAGTCATCCAGCAGGTACCTCGAACTCTGCAATGTCTCAATAAAAAACACTCGATTGTTTATATGGCAATCTCACTTTAATTGAGGTGATCAGATCGTGATTATTAACTAAAGCCGAGACTGTTTTATTCGTGGTTTAAAAGACGCTTTGAACACAGTGGAATAGGAAAAAACATGACATACCAATATTTGAACAAGACAGGCCGTGCGACTATTATCAACATAGCTGATCACCATGTCAGTTTAAAGAGATAAGCAAAATGTTTCCTACATGACATTGAGGATGAATATCACTACTGCACATAATATAAGCTGAATGTGATAAGCGACATGTTTGATAGGATTTTAATATGTTTACTTATTTTTACTTATACTTATTACTTTTACGTATTACATATCACAACAGGTCTCCTCTGTATACAATGTAAAGGAATTTCCTGGGAGACAAGAAACAGTTTCATATCCCTTCGATGTCAGCCCCAACACATTTCTCACATTCACTGTGATGTGTGACCCCCCCCCCCCACAAAAAAGTTAAATAAAAATAAATAAGATGACACTGAGCACACAATTCAACAGCTCTAGTTATTGATTCATATTGATTCAAATTCCAATCATGTTTCTCAGGGAGAGAGAGGATATGAGGTTATGAATGCTGATCTCATTATGACTTTATAGTTACCATACATCAGGAATGCTACAATTTTACCATGTAATTTTTCAGTAAATGTCATGGGCAAGATGCAGGCATTTAGTGATGGAAGTCATGGAAATATGTATATTAAAACAAACTGGTTCCGACACAAATACGAAAGGTTTAAAATTTAATTTATTTCTTCTTTGTATAAACACAATTCATTGTCAATGCCAATTAGAAAAAAACAGCCAAAATATGACAGTCTAAAAGGTTTAAAAGGTTTTACGATGTCAATAAAACTGTTAATTTCCACCCTCTCCAACAGCCAGCTCTGCTTTGAAAACTCCATGAATCCTTTGCTGTGATCTCACTCGTGGGACACATTCAGAAGTGTGGTATGTAGGGTGAAAGGCTATTTCCCAGAGTGTTGTGTAGCTACAACCAAGTTCCCAGATGGCCCAATTTTATTATTATTATTTTTCTTAACAAACTCAAGAAACATTACAAATGTTTCCTTAAAATATGTTTTACTAGAGATGTGCCAAGAGAGTTACTGACGTTCATATATGTAACTAGCCAGCTGTCCCTAAGCAGGATTCCTCGTCTTTCACAGGATCAGACCTAGGCCACTTCTCCTTTTGGGTGATTTCAGAACGAACTTGGAATCCTTTCTTTTGTTTTGTGTGAAACTACTGCCAAACTACTATTTTGCCCAATCCTAAAATTATGTTCCATTTCAAGTCAATATTTGTACCCGAAATATGCAATATGGTCCGGGGACTTTAAATTGGCTAAAGTCCTTGTGATGTTCATTCTTCCACTGACACAATTAACTTTGTTTTGTGTAAAACTGTTTATGATGTTGTCACTTTCCGTTGTTATAAAAACAGCGTGTTGTTCAATAAAACCCAATAACTTGCCAATATACATCTTTGTTAGGATCTCTATAGGCAAGTGCAAATCAGTCTTCAATGGTACTAATAAACATCTAATTATGAAAACTACTACTTCATATTACTGGGTTATATCATCAGATTCTCTTCAAACACACCATACAATTCATGTTGTGATGGGATGCCAAGGTTTTGTCCGGGTCAGGTCCAAGTACTCTGTCTGGCTAAGGTTTTCTCTACTCAGTTGACATCAATGACAATAACTTTTTACCTTAACAGTTGAGTGCCAGTCAATAGCATGCAATAATGTATTTTCACTGTGAGAAGCAATCGTGCTTTTTAACTTACTGCCCAGTTGAAATGGATACATGCGATATCTTATGATTTTTCCAGTTAACATGAATACTCCTTTTCATAATTTTAAATTTCAGAATTAAATTTCACCACTTTCTTCCAGTTTTAGAGAATCAGTCATCTCTCTACAACCTTCATAATGAGAAACGTAACAATTTGACCAGGGAACTAGTCACACTACACAATTTTAATGCAGTACATTTGACAAGTGGCTGAAGTAAATAATTACATAATAATTAGTCATAAATAATTAGTCTTGTCGATTATTTCCAAGCATAAACACCACAGATCTGTCTACTTGGTCTGATCTGCTCTGCCATTGCTGTGCTGTTCGGCTTATCAGTTCTTTCATCTGAATTTGTTTAGCTTGAGCCGGACTGCAGCAGAAAAATTGTCAGGGGAGAGAATGCTTCTGAAAGGAGCAAAGGAGGCAAGATAACCGTAAACCGTACTGAAAGTATATAAAAACTGATATTCCAGAGGGACGATGCACAATTTAGAACCAGACAATATGGTACGCTAAAACGTAAGAGGGACAACTCACAGTATAAACCCAGGAAATATGCAACACTGACACGTCACAATTTAAAACCAGAGGGAGAGAAAAGAGGAGAGTGGCAGCTCTGACTCTCCCCACATTAGCCTGGCACGCATTTTAAACACCAAGTCACACCTGTCACATCCAATTTATTTAATCCCTAGCCTACTTAGAAAAAGATGCACTATTTATTTAAAGAAAAAAATGTCCAGAAAACACAAACAAAAAATGATAAAAGGGGAGAAGAAAATAACCCCTCTCTCTCTGCTCATGGACTACAAATGTCATCGGCAAAAGGTTGTAAACAAAGGTCCTTCCTAACTCCAGAAGAATTAAAACAGCATGGTTCTTTAAAGAGGGGATCTATGATTAATGACATGTTTGGTTGGATTAAAATGCCAAGATTCCCATTTCCGGATCTAGCTTTAACTCATTTCATTTTTATTTTTTTTTTTTTTTTTAGACAGACTCCAGAATTAAATTGTGGAGAGAGGGAGGGAGGGGGGTCACAGAAGATGAGAGGGAAGAGAATTGGGACTTAAATCTTGGAAGTAACTCAGTGAAAAAACCCAAAAACGGATCAGAGAAACATTAACGTAGCATTTATCACTGTTATATCCAAACAACGCCTTCTGATGCTTCTGAAACTACTGATTGGACCCATCAAAATGCTGCAGTTGTGCCAGTCCAGGTGGAGGTGAAACAAAACATTTATGACTTGAAGATTTGCTGTTGGTGTGTTCTTGTACATGTTTTTGCATGTGGGAGAGGGCATATGCATATTTGTGTGTGTGTGTGTGTGTGTGTGTGTGTGTAAGTGCATGTGAGTAAGAGGGACAGTTTGTGTTAGAATAGCTGTGTGTGTGTGTTTGTGTGTGTGTGCGTGTGTATGCTTGCGTGCGTGTGTGTGTGTGTGTGTGTGTGTTTGCGTGTGTGTACACATAAATGGCTCTTTACAAGTGTGCATGAATGACTGTGTTTTACATTTGTGTGTGTTGGTGTGGGTGCGCGCGCGTGTTTGTATGTGAGTATATGCCAATGCTTAACTGTGTATGAGTGATTGTATTTTACATTTCAGTGTGTGTGTGTGTGTGTGTGTGTGCGTGCGTTTGTTTGAATATATGTATTTATATGCATTTGATCTGCAATCCGGCTGGTGTAGGCGGTTCTGCTTTTAGTTTGCAGATGTCAATTCTCTTCTAAACGACTGTAACAAACTGTTCTCCTATTGCCTCCCTTTATCCCTTTACTGCTTCAGCACGGGAACTGAATTAAACAACTTTTGTCTTTTTAAGCTCATCTGTGACAGGAGCATATTTAAACACACTTCACAGTTGCCAGAAAATCTAATCAAATCTAAATGCTGTTTCTTCCTTCAGCCAAAACAGATGCCACTGCTCGTGTTCCTTTTATTCTCCCCCATCTCCAAACCAGCACAGGATAAACACCCAGCTATCCTGCAGACAGGGGTATGATGAGGGGAGGGGTGGAACAGACATTTAAAAATGTGGCCAGCGCCTTCTCTCAGCCTTAACGCTTTTATTTTATCATTTTCAGGCAGCACACACAGGCAGTGTTTCGTTACCCCGCCTTCTAACGTGTCAGAGAGAGCACCTAAACTCCAACACTCATAAACCTGAGGGACATCCGATAACATGCGAACACCGATCACACACGTGTATACTCCCGCTCTCTTTCTCTCTCTCATAAACATGCACGCAATGCACACACATACGCACAAACGTACACACACACACACGCACCTACGCAGGCACACAAACACACACGCACACAAGCTGATGACCCAGGGATAACAAATCCTCCTGTTCATGTGCATACATGAGTGAGCTGGTCAGACTGTCTGTGTGTGTGTGTGTGTGTGTGTGTGTGTGTGTGTGTGTGTGTGTGTGTGTGTGTGTGTGTGTGTGTGTGTGTGTGTGTTTGCTCATGTAGTTGTCTGTGAGAGTGGGTATGTGTGTGTGTCTGTGAGTGTGGGTATGTGTGTGTGTCTGTGAGTGTGGGTATGTGCCAGTGTTTCAGAAGAGGCTAAAGAGCAGCTTGTCATTTATGATTCTGAGGAGACCATGAGATCCCAGCATTCCCAGTAGGACTCTTGTGCTGTGAAGTCAGACACAGAGAAAACACACTGAAACACAAAGGCCTTTAACAAGAGTTCCAGCAAAATGCTGTCTCCCATAGGAACCTGTCTCCCATAGGAATTCACAGGTGTGCAGCTCAAATGAAATAATAAACAGCATCAACGCACTTTACTGTACGGCTTAAAAAGGTACTCACTTCGAGGAAGAAAATTGCTGTTGTTTGGAACCCCTGTAAATATTTCACGGAATGCAATCTTTCGATCAACTTCTATAAATGTCACATGATGTTTGATCACATATGCACACATTATACAAAAGTTACTGGTATGGAAACGACACACATATTGTTCTTAAAATAATAATAATAATAATAGTCGTAATCATTACTACTAGTAATGATTCTGTTAGTAATCATTATTACTTGTTTTAATATTCATAATTGTATTATATTCATAATTATTTTTTCTAATAATAAATATTTTTTTACTTTATTTATTACTGTTATACAATATTTTTAATACATCCGATCATAGCCTGTTACCACACATAACCATACATCGTTGTATAAACATGCTGCTGACTTTTTCGATACATTTTAATTTATGAAAATATTATTAGTGTAAAAAATGGCATTCATATCTTTATTTTTAAATAGTTATCAACTCAGTCGGTTCAGTCCCATAACATTTTAGGCGACTCTTACTAGCCGTTGCTAGTAATAAAATGTCTAATTAAGCACAGCCCGTTATAGTTTCATTGTAATTTATAAACCGTAATCCAACATCGAACTACAGTACCTCCCGTGTATATTTCAGTTTGTCAATGAGTTTGTCCTCGTGAGCACACCTTGCTTAAACAACATGGAATGGGCGGACAAGTAAGTTCTCACCAAGCATTCCTCTCTGGCACGCTCCGCTCATTAAACATACAAAAGGGATTAATTATCACCTAGTTATTATCACCTGCAAGTAAAACCCTTCCCACCTTTTATATGTAAAAGCTTCCGTTTTTTACTGTAAAACTCGGGGGACAGGGAGCTCATACTGCCCTTCGAGCGCACACAAAACACGAGCGGCGGACGGAGGAGCTAGTTTTAAATCTCACTATTTTTATTCTCGCGCTGCGGTGTCGGCAGATGAAGAGGTCAGCCCTGTTTAAGCGTGCGCTGCCGTGTTAATTTAGTATGACAAGATAAAGCAGTAATCTCCTCTCGCTAGCGCCTGTAAACCAGCCGCTACCCAGGGACACGCGGAGTCGATTTACACTGTGTATCACTTTGTACAATTGCCGTGACAAAGCCCCTCGGAGTCCTCGCATGTAAAGCTCTCTCTCACTCAACACTACTGCCACTCAGCGCGGATCGGATTGGCGCTAAAGCCCTGACAAACTTCACATTTTACACATCCCATCCCATTCCAAAATCCACCCCTTCTCGAGATGGGTAGGATTTATTCATCCATGTCAATATAAGCCTTTATTCTTTTCCATTTTATTTGTCAGTCTGACGATTAAAGTAGCATTTCATTTTCAAAAATTTTGAGAGGTTTGAAAAATATTTTCAAGACTTGGAAACGCTTTTTATAAAGATGATACCAAAAATGGTACTATAACAATAATAATAATCATCATTATCATCATCATCATCATCATCATCATCATCATCATAATAATGTTATTATTGATAATATTGTTACAATTCATGATATATGAAACACTTATATTTTCATATACAAATGTTTTCAGTACAAATAATACAATATAAGTGACTTCATTTAATATGGAAAATGTTGTTCAATATTTACACATACACTGTTTGAAGGTGGCTCTGAGGTTACCACAACATATAATTTTAAATTCCATGCTCATATTCGTATTAAACCCTGACAATAGTTTACTTGTGCCTATATTGTCTATGTGATCTGGATGGATTTAACTCAATTTCTGTTAATTATCATCATGACTACATGTATGATAATAAAGTCAAATAGTAAATGGACACAGACAGGTTCAATCCTGCCAGTAAAAACCACCAGGTTCAATATTACATGACAATGCAAAGATGTCACAATACACACAATAAGGCCCAAAACAACAAAACTCTGTCGATGCTTATGATTGAGCCACAGCTTTAATTCTTGAGTATATTTACTTTTTCCATTAAATATTAATTGTATTTTAAAAACTGTGTAAAAATAATATATCACAGTCAAACTTTCAATTGCTACAAATGTCAAGATATGTTGACAATCTAAAATTATGGCTTGTTATGTCCTGCAACACATTAGGTCTTTCCATTTCAATGAAGTATATTTAACATCGAATTGCCAAAAGAGGCAAAACAGGCAGTCCGCAAATAACATATTCTTTTGCTCCATCGTTACATTTTTCAACTTAGGTGAGAAACATTCTGAGGCCTTGAGTGTCCTGCAAAGCCTGTAATCATTGTACAGATTACAATTAATTCCTTGAAATATCAACAAATTGTTTTAGTGCTGCACTGGTTTCCAAAGTCTGCTGTCTGTGCGCACTCACTTATCAGGCAGATAAAGGGTCTGGGGGAAAGGTCAGCTATAAGTGCTGTGACATTCAACTGTGATTCCACGTGAGCCCTCTGACCAGAGCTCACCTATTACACGTATTCACACAGAACACCTTTCCGCACAAAGCACTTTACACATATATATATATAACACCTATCTCCCCATTACGCCACGCATATTCACACAGTAAACACAGTCATACGCTCCAACACTCCACCTGTCCACACCCTACACTTCACGCAACCTCAGACAACACACATTCACACAGCACTCCCGGACTATCCCTGAAACTATGCTACACACCTCCACCCCGTACACAAAATTACACCATAAACACAATGCTGGTCTAACTAGGGCCTTACTGTATTCACAGTAAATTGGCATGAATTTCACTAGCACATAATACAAAAAATCTCGAACGACACAATTTCACATTAAATTATTATTTTTCACAAAAACACTCCTCGTTGCGAGCATGGACCATTCTGCAACTATATTCAACTTCTTTCTCAGTCCCCGGTGAAATACCTTTGATGAAAATACTTTCCCAAACAGACACAACTCTCTCCACGTCCAAGTGTGTCGGGATTGTCAGATAATCTTGTGATGTGTGTAATTATATCTGCTCATGACTTTAGAAGCCCACAAACTGTTGCTTGCTTTTTGCTTTTCATTTCCCTGTAATGTGATTTATCTCTCTTTTCACTTTGATGCTTTTCACAGCCCAAGTGGCACTGAACAGTTGCCCGCCGTGTGCGAGATCTAAACAAATATTGCAGGTTGAACAAAATACTTTTCTCCACCATTGGCATGTATTATTTCTATTCCAAATTCTTTCACACCGTCCCCTCGGGAAATATTTCAGTGGCTTTTGATTACAGTTTTTTTATCCTTTCAGACTTCCTCGACCGATTTGGAAGTCGCGGTTGTACTCATAGACCCGTCTCACCGACGCATCGTCCCCCCATCAGCCGGGGAGAGGGAAGACACGCACACGTTTCCCCCTCCAAGAAGCGCGTGCTGCCAGCAGCTGCTTCTTTTCACTGCGGGCGAGCTGCAGAGTCATTCCCGCGGAGGAGCCCCCTCCATGAGCGGGCGGGAAGCCGTGCTCGCGCAATGACACAGGGACAGCCCTGCCGAGTGAAACCCCCCCCTCCCCGAGTGATGCTACGGGCATCTACACACCGCGGGGGCTGCCAGCCACAGTCGACGCTGACACGTTCGGGATTTGGTGCCACATCATTGGGGCTCATCGCAACACTGACAACCGGCGTGATTTACTAATTTAGAATTTTTTTGCACTCTTTCAGAATCAAAAATAGACTGACATTTAAAATAGACTAACATTTAAAATTGTTAAAGAAGCACCCCAGAGCTTCAGATCAATGCAGCATTATTGTATTGAGCGCTAATATCACGACGCGCTGATCAGCAGTCAGTAAATCCTGCATGGCTGTATTCTGCAGTTGTAAAAAACCTTATTTGTATATGTAACCTGAAATAGCCTGCATGTAATGCTATTTGATATGAATATGAATAATAATATACACAACACCACTATTCATTGCTGAGATCAAATTTAATGGGGTTGAGAAAATTTCACGTGTTAATGTCATTTTTCACAGCTATGCTATTTCTGCCAGTCACCGCCAGTCACTGTTACCTCTGCCAGTCACAGGGCTTCTGTGATCAGTAGCCATTCTGGTTGTTATCTGTGCAGACTTACATTCGTCTAACCCAAACATTAGGGTCTTGATGGCAACTGCAATATAATCACCCCTCCAAAATCAGTATGGCTTGGAGCAGTGTGAACCCCTGCTCAGACAAGCTAAGGTTGAGAGCACAGGAGTGTGCAGAGGAGACGATGTCCTACCATTGGGGGGCTGTCCAGGGAGCGGGGGGAGGGCCTGCTGCTGCTGGAGCTCAGGGGGAAGTGAATGACGGGGTGTCCGTCACTCTCCTCGTCTTCCAATTTCTGTCTGCTTGTCACCATGACTACCTCTCCATCTGTTGCCCCATATGGAGAGGCTGGTCGCTTGGAAGACATCCTGGAAAAGAGAGAAAGGGAGACAGAGAGAGACTGAGACATCCTGGAAACACGTACTCTCAGGAAGAGAGGAGTAGAGGTAGAGAAGGGGGGAAGTGTAGGAGGGACACATGAAGGAGACTCAAAAGGGAAGAGTAGAGGCAAAGAGAGTAAGAACAGTCGGAGCGACAGAGAGATTAGGAGACACAGAGGGAAGGGTCTTTTGTGCCAAAAAGTCACGTCATAATTTAATATAACTGGCTTTCTCTCTGATGATAATAATAATAATAATAATAATAATAATAATAATAATAATAATAATAATAATTATGATGATTATTATTATTACAACACAGGGTATAGTCTAAAGAGTGGACCTGTCACCATATATTCTATTCCATAAGCCACCACACAAGCTAATTCCATGCACACAAGAAGGCCACTGTGCTTCCATTGCCAGGGTATGGATATCGAGGGAATTTACATAACGAACCAGGTATTCTGACAGAGAATGTTTTAGAAAGACATGTTTCTACAATAACTAAATTATATCATTATCTGCCCTTTCTGGACTTTCAGCCTTGAACCTAGTTCCACGCTCAGTCTAGGTAATATGCGTCTATCAGAGGTAAACCTGAGCAGGGACAGACAGAGACACAGGGAACACAGTACACCATAAGAAGCACACACTGAAGCGTCCTAACATATTTTGTTAACCCTAGCAGAGCAATGAGCATATACAGTGAGCACCATAATTCATTGAACAGTGACACATTTTTTGTTATTTTGGTTCTGTACCCTAGTACTTTGAGTTTGGAAGGATACAATGACGATGAGGTTGAAGTGTAGACTGCCAGCTTTAATTTGAGGGTATTTTCATCCATATTGGATGAACTGTTTAGAAATTGTAGAATCTTTTGTACATAGTCCCCCCAATTTTGGGCATCAAAAATATTGGACATAATGTTTAACATAATGTAGAATAAAGTAATCATTTTTAATATTTGGTCGCTTATCCTTTGCATGCCATGACTTCCTGACGTCTGTGACCCAAAAATATCAAAAGACTCTTGATATCTTATTTTCTGTTACTCTTACAAGCAATACTATAACTTCTCTGCATTTGAATGGATCTCTATGGGAATTGGGGGTGGGACTAGATTTAGCTGTAAATTATGCTGAAACAGTATGGTAGGTTGGTGAAATAGCTGTAAGTCATCAAGGGGTCTGAGGTATCAAACGAGCATCAAACCATCACTCTGCTGCCAGATATGCAGTAGATATGGATGGATCACTTTAAGGGTTGTTTCTCCTGACAAATTTTCCTATTGAACTCAATGGAAAAATAAGTCAAGAGAAGAGTTAAAGTTCAAGTTATCCATCCATATCTACTGCATATCTGGCAGCAGTGATGTTTAAGGCTTGTTTGATACGTCAGATACTTGATGACCATTTAGCCAACCATGTGTTTCATACTGTTCCAGTGTAATTTACAGCTAAATCTAGTCCCACCCCCCAATTCCCATAGAGATCCATTCAAATGCAGAGAAGTTATAGTATTTCTTGTAGGAGTACCAGAAAATAAGATATCAAGAGTGTTTTGATATTGTTGGCTCATAGACATCAGGAGGTCATAGCATGCAAAGGATATGTGACCAAATATTAAAAATGATTACTTTACTCTACATTATAGTAAACTGTCCAATATTTTTTGATGCCCGAAAATGGGGGGACTATGTACAAAAGGTTTTATAATTTCAAAACGGTTCATCGGATATGGATGAAAATATCCTCAGATTAAAGCTGACAGTCTGCACTTCAACCTCATTGTCATTCTATCCCTTCAAACGCAAAGTGCTAGGGTACAGAACCAAAATAACAAAAAATGTGTCACCGCCCAATGAATTATGGCGCTAACTGTACATGCAAGGGTCCTTCGTGTCACGACGGCAGCCTTTCACGTCAGTTTATTTTGAAAGCGATTGCCTGATTGTACATCCCGAACGGAGAACCTGGTTTGGTCATGAGTTTTATTTCTTTCTTTCTTTTTGCCAGGGGGCAAGCATGGCTGAGAGGTCCCTGCACTGCTGGCATCGCACTTGCCTGGTGACAGCAAAGCACACACACATTACTCTCCTTCACTCTGGCCGGCCGTTCTCCTCTGCCTCTGAGGGTCTCCCCTCGCACAATGTATTGCTTGTTTGTTGTGTAACATCAGTGAAGGAAAATACACTATAATGCCTCTCATTCACACTCGAAGCATACAAATATGACTGTGTGCCGCAGCGATTACTACACAGTATATTTAATCCAAAGGTTGCGGGTTCAAATCCCCGGCTTACGTTTGAATGTGTGGGTATATACTGTATATATGCCCCATGCTCCCTGGCCCATGACCCCTGTTTGGCTGGCTGATGGAGGATTTTCACAGCTCCTTTAGAGCAATAAAATGTCTATTTTCCTCCAATTCTTTGAAGTATAATTACTGTACAATTCAGCTCCCCGGGTGACCAGGTTATAGCAGGCATTTCATTCAAAGTTGGCAGACCCGTGTTGGTGGAGAGCCTGCATAAAACCTCTAAAGCCTGTACTGATGCGTGGATTAAAAGAAGGCTTTTATTAAGCAGATAAACTGGCAGCAAGGAGTGTCTCCAAGGTCATAATTAGCAACCATTAGCATAATTTCACTCCGTCCTACTATGGCAGTAATAAAGGCACGCCTGCCAAGCTACCCTCCCTCCACCACAACACCATGCTGTACAATTCCCAAATGCAACAGTCCTCTAAACTCACATGCTACAACAATACTATGAACACTCAACATGCAAGACTAACTTCCAGACTAAGAGCAAACTCCCAGAGTGCAACAGTGTTCTAAGCCGCCAGCATGGAACAGTCCAATAACCTACAGTACTGAAAAGTACAATGTTGCACAAAATTCTGGGGCTCCATTGGTACTCTGAACACCCAGATGGCAACAGTTCTTTACACTACATGAAGCATCACACTAAACCTTTAGAGCAATAGTACATTAACCTCCCAGAGAGCAACAGTACTCTCAACTCCCAGAGTGCAAAATCACTCTCAGCTCACACAGTGTACTAGTTCAGGGATTCATCACACCCTGTGCTCAAACATTAAGCTCAGATTAATGCCGTACTTACGCCATGTGCTTTCCATGATTATAAACTGTTACTTAAATACCCTCTGATGTTAGATATGCACATTTTTGTTAAGTCAGTAATGGTTTCCATTAAATTCTGACAAGAGTTTAAGTACAGAATCAGAGTGATTTACCTAATCGCCATCAGCTGTGTTAAACACACATTTTCATATTTAATGAAACAAACCTAGAAAGTTAGCTTTCTCTAGAGATACTATGAGGGAATTCTTACAGAAAAATATTACGTATTGATAGAGGGACACAGCAACATTACGCACTGATAGAGACATCGAAGCATGTTACACTGTGACAGAGACACACAGAAACACACTTTATATTGATTTAGACACAGAAACATGTTGCACACCGGCAGAGACACACTTACAGTGACACACTTACGTGTAAAATTTTGACAGAAAGACGCGTTGCACACTCATAGACGTTGGCAGGAACACTTCTTTGACGCTGATTGAGACTTACATAGAAACATACACACTGACATGAACACAATTCCAGAAACAAACAAAAAAACTGTGTGAAGACACTTATGGAAGGACACAAAAATGAGACATAGATGAAGCGCAACATTCACAGACCAAATCTAAACAGCCCAAAGTCTGAGCTTAAGTTTGTGAACTGACCGTCTTGTACAAAGGAGAACTGATCTGTGTGAAATGATCAGCACTATTATGTATGTAAAGACCAGAGTTGAGGAAACCACTAGATCAAAAATGAACACTATTCTATCTGTAAAGAACAGAGTTGAGGAAGCCACTAGATCAAAAATGAACACTATTCTATCTGTAAAGAACAGAGTTGAGGAAGCCACTAGATCACAAATGCACACTATTCTATCTGTAAAGAACAGAGTTCAGGAAGCCACTAGATCACAAATGCACACTATTCTATCTGTAAAGGCCACAGCTGAGAGAACCATGAAATCACACAAATTATTCATAAACACAGGGGAAAATACTTGTTGCATGACGAGTGAGCAAGCGGATACGTTAAACGGCAAACACTGCCCCTCAGAGCCTTTTCAGCACCAATTATCACTCACCACACACTTAGCCGACTGAGTCTGCTTTCACACTGATCATTTGGTACATCGAAAATTTGCAGTTAGCAGATATTGTGCGGTTTTATTATGCCTTTATCGGCCTTTTAAAGCTTTATCTACTCTGCTGACTGAGTTGTATGGAACACACTCATTCACTCGACAAGCTCTAGGTCCTGTGTGTGAAAACAAAAACCTCAGCATTTACATACATATGACCTGCTGAGGAATCATTAAGGCAAATAGACTCCTGATATCGTGACTGCACTGTACAGTACAGTCCTCTTTCTGTCTTTCTTTTCTTTTTTTGTTTCTCTCTGTTTAAGAAAGTTGAGGGAGTCATACTTGACAGGTTTACGTGTGCTATATCTGCTTCTAATTGTTTTACACGAAGGACAAATGCAAAAAAAATAAAAATTTACAACGACTTTGTCTGACTGTAGGTAACAAACAGACAAGATGATAGAGCACAGGCAAGAATGCAGAAACATGAGGGCAGTATTCACACAAGAGGACAGCAAAACACAGGCAAGAAAAAGGTCCATGTAAACATAGTTAAATAAATTATTGAAGAAATGAGAGACCGACATCACTCTGAGCTTGTCAACTGATTTAAAAAAGTAAAAAAACAATCTCGCCCCCCCCCAACCCTTCAAACACACATGCTCAACACATGCACATACACACACACAAATGGACGCCCACACAAACACACGCAACCCCCCACACACTAAACACACAGTCACGTAGCAAAAGCTGTAGTCTTGTGTGCTGGTTGGGTGAGATGGAGGGCAAGAGCCAGCTCACAGTGCCTCAAGGAAAAGAGTGCCCCCCCCCCCCCATAAAAAAAATAACATGAAAAAAGCAGCAGCACCCTCGTGTTGCCAGCATTTTAGTCATCGCTTCATCTGCAGTCTGCAGAGTTCCCAGTCTGTAGAGTTCCCTGTCTTGTTTTTGTTATCATTATTTATTTCTTTAGACTGAGTCATAGTGCTGCGATTTTCAGTGACATTTTACATTGGAGAGCTTCCACGTTTCTATTAAAAAAATAAAAAAATCCGGAGAAAAAGTGCGTCAGTACAGCGTTAGAGACTGACGCTCTTCAGAGCGAACCCTGAGAGAGAGCTCTGGTCTTCTGAGGAGACTTTGGAAGACAGACTTTCAGCCATACATTCAGGAACTAAAACTGAAACGCCCCTGAGTTCTTCCCAGACGTGTTTATAAAACAATACACGAATGCTTATTGACAGATGAATGCTGCTTTTCACTATGACGCACAGATTTAGTCTCCATTTGTTCAGTAATCCAGAAAACCCAACCTCTAATCTACCCACACACATGGAGCCAGCATTACCCACCATATTAAAGTTACACTGGAGGTACTGTCCTCGAGAAACAGGACCTGCAAAAACCCAATGATTCTGTTGGGTTCTGTACACACACACACACACACACACACACACACACACACACACACACACACACACACACACACACACACACACACACACACACCTATTCAAACACAAACTCTCCCTCTTACTCACATGCACTTACACTCTCTCTTTCCTACACGCGCACACACACACACACACACACACACACATACACATGCACACACACACAGCTATTCTAACACAAACTGTCCCTCATCCTCACATTCACACACACACACACATCTCACTTCTGTAACAGAGGGTCATTGAGAGCTGCCTGTCCTGACCACAGCTGTTCTACGCTGCATGCACGTCTGCACTCTCATACACACCACCTGACTCATATCAGCTCCTCCTCTTCCTGTTCAAGCTTCCCTCCCAGCCCCTGGCGGACAGAGCAGTGATTGTGTCACTGTGAGAGGGGACAGAGCCTTTCCAAACCTCAAACACAAGAAAGAGTCTCACTGCTGACTTTTTTTTTTCCACAGCAACACCTTATAAATATTGAGTATGCTGCCTGTTACTTGGCTGAAATGGGCACAAACACTCAACCAAACCCTTTCTCTGTTTCTATCACCAAAATCAGAGACAGAACTACAGAACTCTCCCCCTCTTAGTAATGAGTCTTTTTCTATTTTCCAAGAGATGATGTAGAAACCTGGCCTGACCCGTGACCCCTGTCCAGCTGTCATGTGACTTCCATTTCTTCTTATTCTCAGAAGACACCAGGCCTAAAGAAAAAGGACCTTTGTTGAGAGACATTTGCGAGGCTCAGACAGGACCCTGAAAGACCCCAGGGAAGAATAGAACTTCTCATTTAAACTTCAGCCTTCCGGCATTCCAGCCCAAAAACAACTCAAAACAACTGTGCTGCCACCTTATTGGTCAGCGCGGTCAGATGACAACCCTTGGGAGGTCTAGATTGCGAGGAGAGGAGGGGAGTGTTGGAGGGGAGGGGGAAACTTAGCATTCTCCTCTGGTATTCTTCTTTCTCTCTTTTTTCAAACATGGAGACACGGTTATCAACCCATTCTAAGGACTAACAATATGGCCCAGACAATGGGCCAGTCTGCTGTGAATGGGCACAGTGACTGACACACTGAGAGAGAAGGAGATGACAGAGTCCTGTCTCCATCAGAGCTCAGGCCACCGAGAACAGGTCAATAACACCAGCATTCAACCGACACTCCACCATTTAAATGGAGAGAGACAAATGGCTGAGTGTTAAAGTCCCACAAATGGCTGAGTGATAAAGTCCCACACCGATCGCCCGCCTAAAGGAGCCGCCCTCCCCTTCCTCTCCCCTGCCGGCCTTAAGGAGCCTCCCTCCTCTTCCTCTCCCCTGCCAGCCTAAAGGAATCTGTCAACTTCTTCTCACAACCTCCCAGTGCAGACAGGCTTGCCTCAGTCATTTACACCTTGATACAAACTGTGAGAAGGAACTGCTCAGTTAACATTCAATAATTAAGTTATAATATTATGTTGAATAAAATAATTATGACTATTTTTAGCACCAATATCAGTATTATCATTATTAAGAAGAATAATTAAAATAATCATTCCAACATTAAATTCCATTGATGACTGATAATCAGAGCAAATTGGATTCCCAGAGTAAATGCATAGCGTCTGTCACTGCAATACTGTCTTCAAAAGATTTTGGACAATCTATGAAAATCTCTGGGTGCTTGTTTTTCTCAATTGCCTGAAATCCTCAACAGATTTTCTTATATACATATTCATATTCATTTAAAATAACAATAATACTACTAATGATAATAATAATAACAATAACAATAATAATAATATGAATTATTATTATTATCATTATTGTTGTTGTTGCTGTTGTTATTATTATTTACAATAAAGATGCAAACAACTATCATTCAGGCTGTGCATACAATCTATTGTACACTGATAGATTTTAGATAACTATGTACAAGTAAGATAATGTTTTACGACATAATAATATACAATACAAACATAATCAGTTACTATTTAATCGGTTACTATTTACAGTTA
This sequence comes from Synaphobranchus kaupii, assembly GCA_029718625.1. Taxonomy (NCBI): domain Eukaryota; kingdom Metazoa; phylum Chordata; class Actinopteri; order Anguilliformes; family Synaphobranchidae; genus Synaphobranchus; species Synaphobranchus kaupii. The sequence goes on from CM056376.1 coordinate 99,712,956, forward strand.
CAAGTAGATTGCTCAAATGTAAAAAGGTTCCTAATAACAAATATAGCGTTAAATACAGTATATAGTACACATGTTGTTTTAGTCATTGTTATCACCTAAATGAATAAGAAATATTGTAAATTGTACGAGCCTTGTCTCTCTACATACAGATACAGAATGTTTTCTGTATTTCGCGGTGATTAAGCTTCACATTCCAAAATGTTATCATCTGTTTCAGGCTGACAATACATCTTATTCTGACAGAATAAAGCTCAATTTAAAATAAAGTGTAAAATGCATAACTGATAACTACACCCTTGATGCCACTAATTATTTTATGATCATTTCAGTCATTGCAAGCACTTCTGCTTACTTCTATATACGGAACTGCAAACAGAGGAAAGCTTTAAAAATAAACTTTTACAGCCAGCCATCGAGAGCAGTTTCCTCACACCAGAAACTACAAGAGAACAAATGACTCTCTCCCATATACTGCCTATTTCTTTTATCCATTTGATGTTTATAATAATCAATACAGACCTTGGTATTCAGCCCTGTGTTGAAGAGTAGCTGGTCAGAGAGATGCAAGAGATCTGTCAGGACGAAGGAAATTTGCGCGTACCAGAACACGCGGAGCTGAGCTCTGATGGAATATATTACTAGAAAGCGGAGTTTTAACCATCATTTTCCTAAGTCATTGTAATCCCTAAATTTATCTCCATACATTCTGCTTTTCCCTGTGTAATCCTTTAATTTTTTTAATTCCACAGAGCTGTTGTTATCTTTTCCGCTTCTTTGCTTTGCCAGATAAGTGATTTATTAAAAACACATTTCTGCGACATATAAATGCGTTCTTAATTCAGTGATAAACCCTAGAATTTATCTCTGAACAAAAGATTAGTTGCATCTGGCAAATCATTACTTTACAGCAATAAAAAAAGTCAATAAAAATGCTTGCATTAAAAGAGGGTATTATGCCTGATCTTTCTTTTAGAGCATTTAGCAGCGTTATAGCCTCAGGGCCAGCTGTGTGAACATGTAAAGGCTCTGAAAACACACTTTCTTGTCCCACAAAAAGTGACAAATCATGTGGCCCAAGCAACAGCTGAAACAACATTCAAATGAAATAGAATATAATAAACCATTTGGAATTAAGCTTAGTGCAATTATGTTTAATTGTATTTACATTTGAAATTTACAGTCTGACACTATCACTGAGAATTATTTTTCCATGTAAAATCTTTGAATTTTTAATTTATCACAGTGAAGATTTAGATATTTTTTTTTTTTTTATGTTTTGTTTTTCAATTCCTGAATAAATGAAACACAGACATGGTACACATTTTGACATGGTGCAGTTTGCATTCTCATCTTGTCAGGATGCCCTAAAGAGTTACAAAGATGCAGTACTAACATATAAACCGACTCGCACAGACTCAATGCTTCTGAAACATGGATGTGTACAGAGACACAGGACTCCTAAGACATAGAGACACAGCAGTCCTGAAAAATGGACACACACAGACTCATTACGTCTAAAACATGTGGACTCACACAGACTCAGTACTTGAGAAACATGTGGACACCCACACAGATGTGGTTATCCTGAACTGTTAGCCCTAAAACAGAGATGATTGGACCCTCCGCATGGTCACTGCACTGTATTTACTGAAGTCAGAAATGGACACACACACTCTCTCAATAACACACAATTCTCTCTCTTTCTTTCTCTTTCACTCCTCTCTCTCTCACTCTCCTTCTCTCTGTAGCCTTCTGCCATAAACACATAAAACAGCCCAATGACAACTTTTTACTCCCCTGTCTCTCAGAAACAGTAGCCTGATCTAGCAGCCAGACTCTGAAACTCACTATTCTGACAGCAAACAGACCAACTCAACCTTTCTCTCTCTTCCTGTCTCTCTCCCAGTACTCTTATTCTGCCTCAGTCCCCTATCTGGCTCAGTATCCACTTGCTCCACTCGTGTCCTAGTACCCACTCTATATGTCCTAGTATCCGCTCGTTGTGTCCTAGTACCCACTCTATATGTCCTAGCACCCGCTCTCTGTGTCCTAGTACCCACTCTCGGTATCTCAGCGCTCTCTCTCTCTCTCTCTCTCTCTGTCCCACTAGTGTTACCCTGCCCCAGTACTCTCTCTGTCCCAGTATTGTTTCTGTATGAATGAGCATACCTGGTGAACTCCGGGGGTAACTCAGGGTCTGTGAGCATGCTGCTGGAGGAGGTTTGTGTCTCAGGAATCCAAACACAACATGCAGTTCCAGGAGTAAGAGGGATCCTCCAAAGAGCCCTGCCTATTGATCCTCTAACCTCTGAAACAACTGAGACTCTCTCTGTTTCTCTCTCTCTCTCTCTCTCTCTCTCTCTCTCTCATACACACACACTCACACCCTCCCTCCCTCCCTCGCTCTAAGCTCTTACTTCTCAGCGCAGCTCTTAAAGGGCCAGTACAGTGCATGAGGGAGGCTATGCACTCTGAGCGGGCAGCGCTGTCAATGGCACAGCACACACACACACACACGTACATGCGCACACACACACACACACACACACACACACACACACACATGTGCAAACACAATTTCACACACCAAGAACACTAGAAGAAGCAGAAGTCAGAGAGGTGGTACGGTTGTGCGTTCAGCGTTAGCAGCAGAAAGCTCTTAATGCTGTCACTCAGTGTTAGGAGTGTGAGGTCTGCATGGCAGAGAGAAAAGCAATCAGCCATTGTTCTGTGGAAAGAAAGGCTACTCTGACAGGTTGAAATACAGCAGCAGCCTTTCAGAGGGAACTGTAAACAGAGTGTCAGTCAGCCGTCATTTTGTGTGTGTTCAACGTGAACTACAGGACCTTACAGCACAACTTCACTAATAGTCTCTCTCTCTCACTCTCTCTCTCTCTCACGTACACACACACACAAATGCATGCACACACACACACACGGCAAGGTTTTGTCAGTTTCAAATGTAATATTTAATTATTTTTTCTGGCTATTTTTATTTAATGAATGCTGTTGGTAATCTCCAGGTTCAGTGTTAATTAATGGAACAATTTGTTTTCCCAAGAAAGGAAAAAAAGGACTTCATTTTTCTAAAGAATTTAAACAGCAGTGTGTCTTCACCTCAACAACACAAGAGAGCTTGTTTCCACACACTCATCTGCTTTCCTCAGGTATTAATTATCTAAAGAACTTTAAAGTCAAGGACACATGAAAGCAGTGGAGTGCACATTGTTCGCTGTGGAAAACAGCGATAAAATCAACACTCAAAAGAGAAAGCAGTGAATTTAGTGGAAGCATCTGAAGAGACAAAATAAGAATTTAAAAGTGCGAGCAGTGTTTTAAGTGTTTTCTACTGATTTTCATTCCGACGCCGACGCAGCCTCAGTAAGCATCTGTGACAGGCACACACAATCACACTGTGTTTCATATGCACACACAAACACACAGTCACATACATGCATATACATCGGCTTTGTCCCAGAATCAATTAAACATTTTCGAAAAGAAGATTGCAAAAGCAGTAACGCAATAGTAATGACGATCAATATGACTCATAAGAGCAACACTAACAATAATCTGAATGATAACAAAAAGTTGTTAATAATATGTCGTAAAAGAAAAAAAATTGCATTTTATAATAATAAAAATTAAATTCCTTATGATCTTGCACATTTTCTCTCTCGCTCTATCTCTCCCTCTCTCTCTCTCTCTCTCTTTCTCTCTCTCTAACACACACGCACACAATAATGTGTGCACACACAAAAAGCCACACCTACACACACACAGTTACGTCTGTAATGAAGACACAAGGCGTTACAGGAAGTGTGTGACTCTATGCACTTAGTTGTTTTTACTCTGGGGCTGAGGATGATGAGAAGAGCTGTATGCAAGGTGCTGCACCACTGCAGCTCATGCAGGTTACTGGTGACGTCACTCAAGTGTTGACCATTTATAACTGGGGAAACTTACAACATGTTCACGGCTAAAGCCCCAACACCAGAGCATAACGCTTGCTGAATTCACAGGGTAAAATGTCTAATGCCGCAAGGGACACATATAATATATTGCGTTAAACTCCCAACACTAGAGGGAAAGCTTCATCTGCTGGTTTAAATGCCTAAGAACAGGGGGGATACTTGCAGAATGTATTGGGTTAAACTTCCAGCAGGTCTGTGCACACTGTACAAGCACTGCACTAGCACAGCACTAGCACTGGCCTTTCAGCTGGAGGGCAATGGGATGAAATCTCTGGCTGGACACTGGTGTTGTACTTTGGACACTGGTGTTGTTCTTTGCGCACTGGTGTTGTTCTTTGCGCACTGGTGTTGTACTTTGGACACTGGTGTTGTACTTTGGACACTGGTGTTGTACTTTGGACACTGGTGTTGTTCTTTGCGCACTGGTGTTGTACTTTGGACACTGGTGTTGTACTTTGGACACTGGTGTTGTTCTTTGCGCACTGGTGTTGTTCTTTGCGCACTGGTGTTGTACTTTGGACACTGGGTGCAGCGCTTCACCTCAGGCCCACGACTGAAAGCACTGCACAGCTGAAAGACTGCATTCAGTGAGAGGCTGTAAGTGGACCTGGATGAAACGGATTGACAGCCTAAGTCATGTGGCAATGCTCCAGCTCACGTGAGGAGTCAAACATGGGAGTCCTGTTATTTTGTGCATTATCTTAACTTGATCAACTCTTGTTAATTACAGGGGTTCGGTGCTTCTGTGCTCCTCCACCTGTTTTTAATTAGCTGCGTTGGCTCCAAACCATGACTAATTAATTTACAAAACTAAAACAATCACTTCTTGTCCAATGCTATTTATAACCCTTTTTATGTTTTAAAAAAAATTAACTCTCTGCTTCTCAAACTGAGTTACAGGTTAATGATGGACAAGCACGCACGCACGCACACACACACACACACACACACACAAGTATGTAAGACAATGGCAGACAAATGGATTACAGTACATGCATGCACAGGCATGAATAGATGTCTTAAAACAATGAAGAGCTTTTTCGTGTAAATCAGGTGTATGACTTTTCAAAGAGCCCTTATATGAGAAAATTGATTTTAACAAACATGCAGCCACATACAGTACAGAAGCCTTGAGGTACCCAGAATCACACTGGGTTCAATTACCAGTTCAAAGGATTTCTGTGTTTCATTTCAAATAACCACAACTGGGAGTTGCAAAGACCCTTTACAGTTTCACATCTCAGGTGAGGGACAGTGGGGTTTTTGTTTTGCAATAAAATTTACTAGTTTCACAAGCTTCCCAGATAAACCCTTTTTCATCTTTCCTTTTGACCTATATTTTATAAATTGTAACCCAGGACTCCCAAGCGACTCAATTGATAACGGCACTAACCACGGACATACTGTAGGTTGGGCCCTATATTGCTGGCATGAACCTCAGCCATGTAATTAGCTGACTACTATATCACCAGGATTTCAAACTGGCGATACACAATTTCCTTTTTTACACAGGAACAGGATGGTTATAGTCAGCCAGGGTGCATCAGTGTATATGCTTCAGCAGCAGTGCTTATGGTACACAGGTTTGGGTAGGACAATGGTGAATCTAGAGGGACAATTGGAAAATTCCAAGTCGGGGAAAAAAAATGAGTAGCAAATGTAACCCATGACAACTCACCAATACAAGTCCACAGATAAAACATTGTTAAACAGAAAGTACAGACGTATAACCAAACAGCTCCTTTCCCAATTGTATTAAACTGTTTTGCAGTCATAGGTTACTCTGTACTGGACAATGTAGACCTAGTTGTGGAATTCAAAGAGATTTGAATTATCTGAACCGTGACCTAGGTGACCTACTAGCACAAGAATGGCGAAAGGTCCTGTGTTGTCCTGCAATGTGACTTCAGAATCTACCAATAAAGTGCTGGATTTCAGTTCAGACTAGAAATATGAGTTTAGCTTACATGCATTTTACGTACAGTATATACCCTCTGGTCATATATTTCTACGTTTAAATTTTCATATATTAGGCATTTAAATAAAAAGGAAGCATTCTTCAAATACACTGTACAATATGCACATTTGTACTATATTTGTCATTATATATTTAATCCACACTAAGAATGGTTCGAATTAAAGAACACTTCCTTTTTACTTTAACAATAATATATGGAATACACGTATTAAGATATTCCACATTACGGATATTGCACAAATACACATTGTCACCCGGCTAAAAGTGACAACTGAATGTCATATTTGACATTGCCTGTATTTGCCTTAAATGCATGAAATGGAAGGTAAAATCAAAGGCAAATGATAAATTGAATTGCTGTTTTCCCTTGTGCTCATTTCACTAATATTTTATCAGTTCATTTTATCACAGTCAAAAACCATAATCACAGCCACTGAAAACCAGTGGTACTGGGAATTGCTTTTCCTCAAACATGAACATGATCCGGTCAGGGATCCAGTTACTCAGACAATGCAAAGGACTGACTGCATATAGTCACAGTCACACAACACTAATGCTCCAGAGAGTCTCTGTTAGACATTACATTACATTACATTATAGGCATTTAGCAGACGCTCTTATCCAGAGCGACTTACACAACTTTTTAGCATTTTTTAATTTTTTTTACATATTATCCATTTATACAGCTGGATATATACTGAAGCGATTCAGGTTAAGTACCTTGCTCAAGGGTACAACGGCAGTGTCCTACCTGGGAATCGAACCTGCAACCTTTCGGTTACAAGGCCAGTTCCTTAACCATTATACTACACTGCCGCCCAGTTGTAACAGTACCAATGTTACAGTTTCGGACAAACGCACGAACATTACAGAAGGTGAGCCCCAGTCACACAACACTGGCATCGAGGGCAACCCAAATTGTACAGCATTGTGACCTCTGCGCTGAGAGGGAAATCATAAAAAGACCCAGGACATCCTCACACCTCTCAAAGTCAACGCCGTGAAGTCCAGGGAAATACCTCCGCTCTTTCACTTCTATAACAATTCCAGGTGTCGAGGCCGGGGACAGCGTCGCCCGCTGAACGAGCCACTCACATGAATGAGAGATGAGAAGGAGAGATGAGAGATGAATGTTAAGAGATGAGAGCGAGAGCCAGAGACGGAGGGACGATCTCCATGCTCCATTAGAGCCGCGCTGACTTCCCACGAAGCTCAGCAGGAGCCCTAATAATGACACCCGCACTGGCGCCGCGGATAAAACACCCCAATTCTCCGCTAAAATAGTCCCCCCGGTTCCAGGAGCCAATATCCCCCCCTAGCCGTTCTGCTCTCTCAATATGCCTGGGTGGAATCCTATCTAAAGCATCTACTTAAAGTTTACATGTGTTTTGTTCTTTAAACGGTTTACGGTACAAAGCCTGCAGGATGCTCAGTTCCATCTCCGGGCGAATGGATTTGGCAGCTCTCTCGCGACAATGTTTAAGAGCACATGTTTATGCACAAGGTCTCCACATCAACAGAAGTGCTCAGATTATAGAGCTGGAAGGATAAGCCTTATTTCAGAGAGAGCATGAGAACTGGTGTAGTATAGTGATTTTCTGTCTTTTTCTTTTCTCCCGCAGTTTTCTGCTGGCGTTCCACCTGAGGACAGGTCCATCTGTAAATGCCACGGTAACGCTGTCTCCGATCTTGGTGCTGCGAACGCGGAGCCCTCTCTCTCAGTAAAAACTACGGTTTCATTTTTCTCTGTCTCCTCTTTAAAAATAACTGTAGCCCAGTATTTGCCAATGTGTTACATCAAACTGAATGTTTTTGTCAGGAGACTTGGAACAACTGACTCGCGTTTAATGAATAACTCAAGGCTATCGAGCTTTGAGCAAAGAGCTGCCGCACTTTTGAAAACTATAGTACTCTTTGGTCTACCAATACTGCATGCGTCTCTCTACAAATCAACAGTTTCCTGAGAAAATAATTTGCAGACTATAGGGGAGAAGCCCCTCAGATTTGATTTTAAGTGTATCTGAGTAAATATTAAGGTACCAAAGGCCACAGCAGATGGCTGATAGTGTTATTGGCGATTCAGTGCTTGCCATAAAGCACACCTACAGAGTGACAGATACCTTCAGAGGGGAAACAGAGCTCCTGCAGTGGCATTTTCTGCTCTGCTGCAACCAATCAGGGCCTGAGTACATCGCTGTTCTCCGCCCTGCTGCCCACACTGTCCACACCCTCTCGAGTGTAAAGGTGGAGGTCCAATGCTAGAGAGGGCAGAAGGGGCGGGATTGGGAGAGGGGGACACCCACTTGGATCTCTGCTTCCCTGCTGGGCTCACCACAGTCACCAGAACCTGCCAGTGACAGTGAGACAAAGAACCACTCCCAGCCAGAGGCACTGAGGAGGAAGAAGAGGGGCACGAGCCAGCTGGATTCAAGCCATGGTGTGAGCCCAACAACATATATAAACCAGTTATACTCCAATACCCTCCCACACCTTCCATACATTCACTTTCCAGACTGGCACTTATGTGTGCAATGTGCGGCGAGCATTCTGGGAAAAAATTTATACCATGCATCACCCAGGCAGGTGCTACAAATTGGTAGTGCTTCAGGTGAGTTTCTCCTCTATGTGAAAGATACACAATAATTTGAATTACCTTTAATGGATTTATAATTATTCTATGAAAATCTATGTGCTTGTACTAGCATATGTGTGACATGCTATGAGTGTGTCATCACCACTGGGAACACAAAGTACTGTGTGTAATGCAGTGGGAAGCATGCAACACGGTGATACATTACATTATCTCTTTCCTCCTATTTGCCTGAAGGCAATGGGTCTGACCTATGATCACTCTTTGGCCAACGGGACTTGCATCTGACCTCTAATCTCTCACGGGCTGCAAGGCCTCTGATCTCCCATCGGCCTGCAGACCCCAGGTCCCTGTTGCAGTGAAGGACTTGTTTGTTTTCATTGCAGCTGCAGACCTCTTCCTCTCTCTCTTTCCCTCACTCTCTGTCTCTCTCTCGGTCTCTCTCTCTCTCTCGCTCTGTGCCAGGGAGTCCATACTGGTACACAGATGGTTAAGCCCACCCAGCGCTGTGCAGGCGGGGTGGGGGAGGGGAGGGGATGCAGATGGCAGAGAGGGCATTGTCCTTCGGACTGTGCATAAGAACAATGCCACCACCGTGTTGCATGCTTCCCACTGCATTACACACAGGCCTGGCATCTGCCTGGCATCCCTTCCCACTCCAGCCCAGTGGACTGGTCAACATGTATCTCAGCCATCTGATTCTGCCCCTTCCTATGCCCACTTCCCAATAAGGATAGTCAATGCCCCCTCTTTTACTCTTAATTTATTCATCCTAGCATGAATAGGCTTTTGTGTTCACCTAGCGCTGCTCTCACAAAGCAGCCAGAAAAAGTGGGCCTCCCCAGGTCTAATATATACCTCAGTACTTTGTGTTCCCAGTGGTGATGACACAGCTATAGTGAGCACCATAATTCATTGGACAGTGGGTACGTTTACATGCACACTAATACTCCGATCTGAACCCGGTTATGGCAATACTCTGGTTACTGAAATGGTCATGTAAACACCTTTATCCGATAATGTAAGGTCATAATCCGTGTTTTCGAAACCCGATTAACACCCCTGGTTTTTTGGCCAAACGTTCGATTTTTTGGAGCATGTAAACACCTTTCTCCGGTTTCTTTCGTCTTTTCAAAACTACGCATGTCAGGCAGAAGAGGCGGTGTAACGTCAAAATGATTCCACCCGTCAACATTTGCTATGCCTGGGGTTCCTTCAGCATCTCACTTCCAGAATTTTATTATTAAATTTGCATTTTACCAGTGAAAATATATTGTTCAGTGTTACGTGCTTGTGTTTGTACTAGCTAGTTTGTGGCTAGCACATTAAATAACTGAAATTTTCGGGAAATTCGCCAGATTTAGAGATCGGTAAAGCTAGCTAGTACAATAATATAAATCAACCACTACTAGCAATTAGCTATAAATAAGTAGCTATAATAATTACTAGCTAGATATAATAATAATAATAGCCTACTAACGTAAATTTTTGACGGACGGATCATTTTTGTCCTTACAACGGGAAGCAGTTAGTAGCTACGTTTTCCACAGAGCCGATTATGGAGAGAATCATGTAAACGCGGCTTTTGGAGTAATCACATTTCTTATGTCCATGTGAACACAATAAGTTAAATACTGGCGTAAGCTGATCGTTTCCAGTAATCGGATATTGCTGTGCATGTAAACGTACCCAGTGACACATTTTTTGTTATTTTGGTTCTGTACTCTAGCACTTTGAGATTGAAAGGATACAATGACAATGATGTTGAAGTGCAGACTGTCAGCTTTAATTTGAGGGTATTTTCAAAAAAATAAAAAATATTGGACAGTTAAACATAATGTAGAATAAAATAATCATTTTTAATATTTGGTCACATATTCTTTGCATGCCCTGACTTCCTGATGTTTGTGACCAAACAATATCAAAAGACTCTTGATATCTTATTTTCTGGTACATCCCCTTATAGAAATGTAATATACTGCAGTATATTTTAACTATATTGTGAAGATAATTTTGATATATTTGCAATATACTGCAATATATAATTTCCATAAGGGCCTACAAGCGATACTATAACCTCTCTGCATTTGAATGGATTTCTATGGAAATTGGGGGGTGAGACTAGATTTAGCTGTAAATTACACAGTATGGAACACATGGTTGGTGAAATGGTTGTAAGTCAACAAGGGTCTGAGGTATCAAACGAGCCTCAAACCATCACTCTGCTATCAGATATGCAGTATATATGGATGGATCACGTTAAAGGGTAACCACTCTAGATCACTTTTTTTTTCGCTGTAACTGTTTGTATGCCTACCTTATAATGAAACTTATTCATGCATTCAGTTATTTCAACAATTCTGAAATAATATTGTATATCATAAGAAACTGGGAGAAAAGCGTCTTTGTGCTGCCCCTAATGGTTGAAATTTCCTTTCTGCTCCCCACACTGCCGCCCCAATCGTGATGTCAGAGTACCTCTTTGGAGGTACTTCTACATCATATGGATAATTGTTGTCGCCCACAACGAAAACAGCCAGCACCTGATTGGTTAGACCCGCTACGTTACTTTCGTTTCGCCTCCACGTTTTTAAACTGGAACAACGAGGCATCCTGTTCAATTCCCTTATTCCACCTAAATAGTCCACTAAAATATGTTTCTGAAAATATTTCAGTTGAGAAATAGGCCATGCAGTTGCTGAATCTTGATTCATATTTGATGTGCAATGTCTAGTTTGACAGTTTTATCGGAGTTATACGAAATCATTTGTACAATGTACGATGGACACAGCTCCACCGCCCCGCCCCCACCCCTCTCCCTCGCTCACCCCACAAAGGTTTTTCAAAATTGTGTAGTAGGTGGAGACAGGCTGAGACAGTGGGTGTAGTTACTCTTTAAGGGTTGTTTCTCCTGACAAATTTTCGTATTGAACTCTATGGAAAAATAAGTCAGGAGAAGAAACCCTTCAAGTTATCCATCGATATCTACTGCATATCTGGCAGGAGAGTGATGGTTTAAGGCTTGTTTGATACGTCAGACCCTTGATGACTTACAGCCATTTAGCCAACCATGTGTTCCATACTGTTCCAGTGTAATTTACAGCTAAATCTAGTCCCACTCCCAATTCCCATAGAGATCCATTCAAATGCAGAGAGGTTATAGTATCGCTTGTAGGTGTGCCACAAAACAATACATCAAGAAGTCATGGCATGCAAAGGATATGCAACCAAATATTAAAAATTATTACTTTATTCTACTTTATTCTTTATTATGTTAAACTGTCCAATATTTTTAGATGCCTGAAAATGGCGGGGTGGGGGGGTGGGTGTATGTACAAAAGGTTCTATAATTTCTAAACGGTTCATCCAATATGGATGACAATACCCTCAAATTAAAGGTGACAGTCTGCACTTCAACCTCATTGTATCCTTTCAAACTAGTTCTGTCCTAGAGGACAAAACCAAAATAACAAAAAATGTGTCAGTGTCCAATGAATTATGGTGCTCACTGTATGTTTGATCATCAACAAATTGCAAAGAAAGGATTGTTTCTTAAAATATCCCACTGAAGGAAACAAGATAGGTGTAGACGCCTGAGAGGTCCAAACACAAGCAGTATAGAATTTCAGCAAGAAAGCTGTAGCCTGATACCTGATACTTGGCCTGAACCAACCAAAACATCTGCATTTTCTTCCACGTGAACTTTAGCATTTTTCTCAACCATTAAAAATTTAAATATCTGTTTTTGACAAAGCTTGTTGTATTGTCAGAGTGACCATCCTCATGATGATGGTTATGGTCATCATTGCCATCATTGGTGCCAATTTAGTCTTCATCATTCCCACGATAATAATGACTTATTGACAAAACAGAACTATATTAATGGTTCCATCTGAATACAATGCTACTGCTGGCACAATGTGCACTATACGGTCCTATTGTTGCTAAAGCCCTCCCCCACTCTGTCAGTTCACATCAGAGTCGGCCCCAGGGTTTGGGGGGGTTCTGAGGGGGGCTCTGTTTACAGCCAAATCAGACACATACACAGTCTTTTTCACCAGCATGACCCCTCCTCCAACCAGGAATCCAGTATTCAGTCCCATACAGCACAGTCTGAAAGGGATCATTTAGCCCTGTGCAAAAGTCTAGTGGTAGTGCGCATTCACAATATACTTTTTTCACTGCACGTTGTCTATAGCTAGGCAAAACACATGAAAGTACAAAATGCCTGAAAAGCAGATGGATTTAAAAAACATTATTTTCAAGCATGCCACTATCACCAAAGAGAATTTCACTTTTTTACATTTACATCCCTTCCCCTTAGCATTGTGCCCTGAAACGTCTAGCATCTCCTAATTGGTTTCAGAGTGATAACATAATACTTTATGACCCAGAATCGCAGAATTGAGTCCTCTCCAATTGCAGAACTGGTTTCAGGGTCATAATATCTGTACTGACACTATGTTAAAATAAAAAAAGTGTATTATTCTATTTCCATCAGATACTGACTTCCAGTATTGCATGCCATCCCTGCACATGCTCATTAGAATATACCATTACAGAGATCATCAAGGCCTGGAAAGCACAGTCTAACACAAATAATCCAGTGCAATCTAATATGCCTTTGTAAAACTGGAACCAAGCTAGCTTGCTCGGTTCAGTTTGGTGGAGGATGGTTTTCTATGATGGTCCTTGTCAAGCTGAATGTAAACTAGCTGCCTGAGCTCAGCTCATGATCTTCACTGATGCCAGCCTACTTACAAACAAGCTGTCAATTACTTTGGTCACTAGCTACTGCACGTTGCTGCTGTCAGTGCTAAAAATTGAAGAACTAACAATAGAACAAGCCACAAACACTGATTATTGGATTCGTTTTGCTTTAAAACAAAAGAAAAAAACATTCATCTCAAAATAATAAAACCAATTCATGCTCTGCCATTGTTAGCACCTAGCATGACTTCCTTCTCCTCCTGTTCAGGAGGAATTAGCAAGACTGCGCCCGATAGGACTTTCTAAATGTGTCTGACATCATCTCCTACACTTCTGGTTTCAGGCAATGCAACTGAGAATCAAGGCTGACACACCCACTCTATACCAAGCTTAAGCCAACCCAGTTCCAACTCTATAATAATAATAATAATAAAGTATTGCAGACATTGATTAGAGTTATGCCTAAAAAGAATGAAGCTGTAATAACTTGACTGGTGAGGTTCTTCATGAGACTTTGGCTTGGGAATCTGAGTTCCACCCTAATGCTCACCAACTTAAGTTCTATCTTTTCTGGAAGATGCCCTGGTGCATCCCTGTGGCACAGGTTCATTCAGAAAGATGCTCTACCCACAACACGAGCACTGGATGCCATTACCTAAGCCTACAGGACAAGAGGTGGCCAAATCGCAAACATGACTTGGTGCTGTCGTGCATGAAGTCTATGAACCGAGTCACCGTTGTCATTCACAGTCAGTCGTTTACCAGTCATTTTGAGTACTAATCAAATGGCTGGGTGTGGACTGTATACAGTACATCCAATAAACCTAGTCCCACCCCCCAATTCCCATAGAGATCCATTCAAATGCAGAGACGTTATAGTATCGCTTGTAAGAGTACCAGAAAATAAGATATTAAGAGTCTTTTGATGTTGTTGGGTCACAGACATCAGGAAGTCATGGCATGCAAAGGATATACGAACAAATATAAAAAATTATTACTTTATTCTCTATATAAATGCAGGGGTGCCAATAATTGTGGCACACATGGTTTTGTTAAAAATAATAATTTCTTGATGAGGGATTTTTTTGTCTCATAATACATTTACTTAAATTAAAGGTTGGATTTTTCAAATTTTTTCAGTGTGAGATTAAGCTAATTCACCCTTTTTACTCATCTTTACCAGGAGTGCCAATAATAGTGGAGGGCACTGTACCTTTTTAAACATCATTATTTTCGAAAGAATAAAGCACAAGTCAATGCGATTTTCCCTTGCACTTTCAGTGAGGTTAGGCTACAGTGACTGTGCCTCAAATGGTCCAGTAGTTCCCTATAGGACTAACTAGGGTGTCTGCCAATTTATAGGAAATGGCTCCACCACCCCTTTCCTCTCAGCAACATCTCAAATGAGCCCCTATGACTAAAAACTTTCTTATACCACCAACTTAGGTATAGGCTACAAACCATAACATACAAAATCAATTCATAGTATATTCACAAGCAAGAGACAAATAATCTTGTGTCCTGAGAATTACAAGTATAAAACAATGTATTTTCATGCACTTCCTGCTTTTTCTGACCCATCTATGACTAAATTTGAATATTATGATACAAATAATGGGTTCGACATGACTAAGACTATAGCAAAGTCTAATCATTATTATAACACCACAGCCAGTGCAGAGCACACAGCACAATGGTAATGGTAGACTTGTGCTCAATAGTTAAATATGTGCATAAATGAATTAATAAAATAGCAGGGCTGGATTAATGAATATCTCTTCCCCCGTTAGTTCAAATATCCTCCAAGTTTTTAAATGAGAAGAACAGGTGCGTATGTACAGCACATGTTAAGGTTTGGAAGGCAACTGCTGTTAAAAGTAAAATTGTGCAACCTTTTGTGAATGCTGTGCATCAAGATGGTGTTTTTCTGGCACCAGTGAAATTTAGAGAGAAAAAAAGGAGTACGTTTTTGGCATGAGGCTCCTGTTTGAAGGGATTTGGACAGAGATGACATGTTAAATTAGAGTGTCCCATCAGCCCTTCACTTTGACTCAACATTAAACACAACAGGAAATTCTCCACAAAGATAAGTATTTGTGCTTGTACCAGAGAGACGCCTTTCTTTTGCTCAAGATACCACATATTCTTAAAACGCAAGTAAAACTTGAGTTTAAACAGTCTATTGCTCTGAAAATAGTTGTTTGAAGGGCTTTTTTGTTTTGGTGGATTATCAAATGATAATTTTAACCACTTTCTAAACAGAAAACTGCAACCATAAACATCTCCTACAGCAGAGACAGAGGGACAGAAGTGTATGTGTGTGTGCGTGTGTGTGCGCGTCTGTCTGTATGTATGTGTGCGTGCATGTGCGTGTGTGTGTACATGTGTGAGTGTGCGTGATATACAGTGAGGCAGATGTCTACAGTGGCCTCTACACTGTGTGAATCTCTCCACAGTGCTGAGTGAACACCAGATGGAGAGACCTTGTGTTCTGCTCCAATCCAACCTCAGTCCTAACAACAAGGAGTCATGTGATATCGAAGCGGATGCATTTAGGACAAAAAGAACAAAGGCTTTTATTAATCTGAACCCACTCAGCCGAGTCACAATTTAGTCCTGTGCTGTGTGAATCACAGCTCATTTTAGTCCTGTAGTGTAACAAAATCGCCGTAGACTTCAGTCTTCTGGTGTAGTGACAGAACATTTCTGATCTGTTGAGTAATATCACACTGTTTTTTTCTGTTTTAGAGTCAAGGTGGACTCCTGTCCTCAACTGTAGACATGGTACACTCCTGCCCTGTGGAGTCACAGCACAGTCGTGTCCTGTCCATATCACACCCCTGCCCTCTGCAGTAAGGGACTCACAGTATCTATCCTGTAGTGTCGCAGAGCCACAGCAAAGCGGCTGCCTCATTGTGTCTCTCTCCCTTAGACAGAGACAGCCATGGGGAGAGCAGACTGTATTATTTATTATTAACTGCTTTCCAGATCGGCGGGGGGGGGGGGGGGGGGGGGGATTTGGAAGTGAGCCTTCTAGCTCTGTGTGATGAGGTCAAAGGTCACCACCCTCACAACCTCTGCGCTTCTGCCCTTTGATCTACAGATCCCGCAAGACACCTCCCTCACGGCCCCGCCGCGTTAGAGAAGGCTGGACAGAGGAAGAGGCAGAGGAAGACAGGGCACCAGATGAAGTGAGAGTAAGAAGGGGAGAACGGAGGGACAGGCGGATGGGGGTAGGGGTGGGGGCGAGGGTGAGGGGGAGATGGGGGGGGGGGGGGGGGGCAGTTAAAAAGAATTCAGTATTGTTACGGAGGGAAACCACGTTCTGTTGATCTGAACTGATCCAAGGAAACAAAAATGCATTGTTCTCCGCAGATGGAAGCGAGTGTCGCCAAGGTAACCAGATTAATCTCCCCTTTCTCTGCCTCCTCTCGTGTGGAGCGGGAATCGGTGGGCTCTTTTCAGAGAAAAGCCAGCCTCAAAGCCGGGCTCTAACCAGCCTCCTAATTAGCTGCAATTACAATGAAGACAACATGATGAGATAATAGAAATTTGCAAAATAATGACATACCACGGCAAAATATTCCTCCTCCTAAGCAGCATGTTTTCTCCGGGCCCAATGCGCCGAGGCCTTCTAAAGCAGAGCTGGAGGAATGGTGCTGTATTGTCTGTCACAGACCACCATTGTCTCCCTCCTGTTTCCCTCAATCAGCTGCCCATTGTCTGCGATCTTAAATAAAAATGACTCAAATACACAGGCCACATAATGATCCCGCTCACGCTAATGCATACAGAGCGGCCCTGCGCAGAGCTTACATCAAACAGAGCCCCCCCCGCCCTCTCTGCACCCCCCCCCTCCATACATGGCCCTGATGGACTGCCAGGGCCTAATACAGAGCAAAGGTAATTTACAACACAATTAAGAACGGGTGGGGTGGGGGGGGTCTCCAATCACACATTCTGCCATGGGCCTCCTATACACACAGGAAAAGTGAGAGAGACAGAGGGGCTGAAACGTGACATACAGAGTTTGTTTTCATCTGATGAGACCAAATTAAACAGCATGCAGAGTGTTAGGCAACATGCTTTTTATCACATCAAACAAGAACAGGGGAGGGAGACGAAAAGGAGAGAAGACAGGGCGAAGAAACGGATGGAGAAGGAGAGGGAGAGACAGAGGGATAGAGGGAGGGAGGAACTAGGAGAGGAGGAGAGGCAAGAGGTAGAGATGAGCATAAAGGTCCCATTTACGGAGAAGTGAATTCACCTAATTCCACAGTGCTGGCACAGTACTGCCTGAGAGCCAGACTAGATCACAATGAAGCAGCTCTGTTTAACATTAAAAACCCTGTTTAACATATGCCCCCTATACATCCAATATTAATATACATCTAATATAAATCATCCCAAACGTGCCCTCATCTGTCTAACATTTAAAATCCTGTCCCAAACATATTCCCTGATGGTTTAATAAAAAAATTTCAAAAAAGAACATATGGGAATTCCCCCGCATGGTTAGGGGTTCGATTCCCAGCCGTGATACTTTCTGTACTGTGATCCCATCGCTATTTGGAACATTCTGCTTTCCCCCATCTAAATAAGGTGAAAAAATACAAAATGAGGATGGACTGCCCGATCTCCTGCCCGATCTCCTGCCCGAAAAAAAAAACCCCTCAACTCAAACATGCCCCCTATCTGCCTAATACAAAAAACCATGACTAAAAATGCACCCAGTGCACTTAGTGCTACAAAAATTCCAAAAACAGACAAAGTATATGTATTGAATCGGTATTAGTATTGTAAAATAAACCCATATCAGCCAAAACTTTAAACATCCTGTATTGAACCTGCTCCCAATTGCCAAATGTTAAGCCTATCTAAAACGCATTCTTCATCTGCCAAACAGTAACAAGCCTGTTTAAAACAAAACAGTCTTGAATTGTGTGGGTCTTACTGCCAGTCGGTAAATCACCAGAGTGACATCCCTCTGAAGGAGGAAAAGGCAGAGGAAGCAGCAGACAAGTGACATCTTCTTTAATCTCTTTATAAACGACCTGCGACCACAAGATCTGAATCCTTTCATCAGACATACTGTAGCTGTGGTATCACTTCCTTTTGATGTCTTCTGTCTCTGCCTTTAATATTCATTAAGAAAAAACACTCATTAAACTGGAGTTAAATGGTTGTTTTGACAATGGCCTCCTATGATGACTGTCTTACCATAAACCTCCCCTCAGTGTTGCGGAAGCCTTTTTTCCAGCATTTACAATTATGAGGAATACAGCGCTGGTTCACTCATCACCTGCCCTAAACATAATCACCACATGCAGAGAATTCCGATGTTTTTTTCTTTGCTTATTCTAGTTACACTAGTATGGCCCTGTTTACACCAGCACAGCCCTTTAAACACAAGAGTGGAAATACATATACCTACCGGTCTTCAGGTTCAGCAGTCTTCATTTTTCTACAGCTCTCCTTTTGCTGTATGACACTGCAAACACAAAAAATAAAAATGCATATTTATAATAAGTTAATGTGTGAGAGAGTCACATCACAGACAGGGGCTGTCACGTATGAAATATAAAAAAGAATAAAAACCAACAGTGAAGAATAAGATCAACATAAAATAAGATTATAAAACTCCAAAGTGAGAGCATTGATCAGCTTTACAGTGAGATATACGATAAACTCGACTTTGGGACATGATAACCTCCACTATGATAAACTCCTAAATGAGCGATACGATAAACTCAACTTTGGGACGTGATAAACTCCACTATGATAAACTCCTAAATGAGAGATACGATAAACTCAACTTTGGGACATGATTAACTCCACTATGATCAGCTCCTAAGTACAACATACATTAAACCAACTGTAAAGGTCAGACCAGAAATTAGTGATAAGATATGTGCTACATTAAAAGGTATAATAAAAGCCAGAATTTAGAAATTTCATGAATCCCATAGGTAAAATAAGTCATTCACTTTGGAGAAACGCTGGACAGGCAACCAAGGCCACTGCATTCACAACCAGACCAGCATCACCGTTATTCCGGACAAGTCAATGCTCCACTGTGGAGATCTTTATCTATGCTTCATTGTGGAGAAATGACCCATATGTGATTAGCAGATATTGACAGACGACCTCGTTAACGTGCAGCTTCATTTGATACCATTTGCTTTGTTTGCGTGGGAATATAAAGGAAGTTGGTGCTAATTATCATAATTAAGGCTGTTGATTTTTCACTCGCACATGGTAAAGGATGGTTTTAATTAGCACACGGATATGTAACAGATTTCCAGTCTGCACTCTGTTCACTGCATGGTAAAGCTGAAGAAACATCTTGCAATATCTGTGTGGTGCCTATTGTTGAGTGTGTATGCGAGTGTGAGAGAGAGTATTTCGAGACAATGGGGTTCAGTAGACGGGTCATTAGGGGATAAGAAGACGGGTGCTGGATAACAAAGGCTATTGTGTCTCGGGCAGGAATGCTGGAAGGTGTGGTTTAAATCAACAACCAAGACTCTACTATTGCACAGCCCCTGCAGCCTGTCGCTGCCACAGGAACCCCCCACTGGAATTAGCATGCTGCACCCACACTCTGCACTTCAAGGAAGAAAACAATTAAAGTGAACCTGGGGGTAACTCTCCCCCATTGGTCCTCCAGGGAGGGGACGCAGCATATAATATGGAACAGACCGCGCCATGACTCTGCCTTAATTAGAACAGACACAAACAGTGGGGCGGTGAATTAGTACTGTAACCATGCATTACCCTGATTCATTCAGACCTCATACTGGATTAATAACTCCTGAGACAGTACAAAAGAAGGCTAGCGCAGCCCCTCAAAGGAAAAAGGGAGAATCACAGTTGCACCCTCAACCAAGCCTCCACTTGCAGGCCTATCACTTCCTCAACCTTGCCTAACACCACCATGCTTCCTGAACACTTTTTGGACAGACAATATTACCCCAGAAGAGTTACTAAATACACCTACTCACCACATCACATTCATTAAGCACACCCACTCATCCAAGAGCAGTCACTAAACACAGCTACTCACCGAAGCCACTGAACATACCTGCTCATCTAAATGCCATCTCTAAATCAACAGTCCCAGTGTAGTCACTACAACTTATGAAATGAAACACTGTACACACAGAGAAGGGATGGATTTAGACTCTCGGCCTAGAAGAAGGGATGGAGTTAGACACTCTACATAGGGAGGGGGTGGAGTTTGACACTCTACCTAGGGAGAGGATGGAGTTAGACACTCTACATAGGGGGGGGGGGGGGGGGGGGGGGGGTGGAGTTAGACACTCTACATAGGGGGGGGGGGGGGGGGGGTGGAGTTAGACACTCTACATAGGGAGGGGGTGGAGTTAGACACTCTACATAGGGAGGGGTGATGGAGTTAGACACTCAATATAGCGAGGGGGGGGGGGGGGTAAGACACTCTACATAGGGAAATTGTGTATTTAGACACTATATAAGGAGGGGGGGATGGAGTTAGACACTCTACATAGGGAGGGGGGGGTGGAGTTAGACACTCTACATAAGGAGGGGACGGAGTTAGACACTCTACATAGGAAGGGGGGATGGAGTTAGACACTCTACATAAGGAGGGGACGGAGTTAGACACTCTACATAGGGAGGGGGTGGAGTTTCACACCCTACATAGGGAGGGGATGGAGTTAGACACGCTACATAGGGAGGGGATGGAGTTAGACATTCTACATAGGGGAGAGGGGATGGAGTTAGACACTCTACATAGGGAAGGGGTGGAGTTAGACACTCTACATAGGGAGGGGGTGGAGTTAGACACTACATTTGGGAGAGGGTGGAGTGAGACTCTACATAGGGAGGAGGTGGAATTAGACACTACATAGGGAGAGGATGGAGTTAGACACTCTACATAGGGAGGGGATGGAGTTAGACATTCTACATAGGGAAAGGATGGAGTTAGAGACTCTACATAGGGAGGGGGGATGAAGTTAGACACTCTACATAGGGAAAGGATGGAGTTAGACACTACATAGAGAGGGGATGGAGTTAGACACTCTACATAGGGAGGGGATGGAGTTAGACACTCTACATAGGGAGGGGATGGAGTTAGACATTCTACATAGGGAGGGGGTGGAGTTAGACACTCTACATAGGGAGGGGGTGGAGTTAGACACTCTACATAGGGAGGGGGTGGAGTTAGACACTCTACATAGAGAGGGGGTGGAGTTAGACACTCTACATAGGGAAAGGATGGAGTTAGACACGCTACATAGGGAGGGGATGGAGTTAGACACTCTACATAGGGAGGGGATGGAGTTAGACATTCTACATAGGGAGGGGGTGGAGTTAGACACTCTACATAGGGAGGGGGTGGAGTTAGACACTCTACATAGGGAGGGGGTGGAGTTAGACACTCTACATAGAGAGGGGGTGGAGTTAGACACTCTACATAGGGAAAGGATGGAGTTAGACACTCTACATAGGGAGGGGGTGGAGTTAGACACTCTACATAGGGAGGGGATGGAGTTAGACACTCTACATAGGGAAAGGATGGAGTTAGACACTCTACATAGGGAGGGGATGGAGTCAGACACTCTACATAGGGAGGGGATGGAGTCAGACACTCTACATAGGGAGGGGATGGAGTTAGACACTCTACATAGGGAAAGGATGGAGTTAGACACTCTACATAGGGAGGGGGTGGAGTTAGACACTCTACATAGGGAGGGGGTGGAGGTTAGACACTCTACATAGGGAGGGGATGGAGTCAGACACTCTACATAGGGAGGGGATGGAGTTAGACACTCTACATAGGGAGGGGATGGAGTTAGACACTCTACATAGGGAGGGGGTGGAGTTAGACACTCTACATAGGGAGGGGATGGAGTCAGACACTCTACATAGGGAGGGGATGGAGTTAGACACTCTACATAAGGAGGGGGTGGAGTTAGACACTACATAGGGAAGGGGTGGAGTTAGACACTCTACATAGGGAGGGGATGGAGTTAGACACTCTACATAGGGAGGGGATGGAGTCAGACACTCTACATAGGGAGGGGATGGAGTTAGACACTCTACATAGGGAGGGGGGTGGAGTTAGACACTCTACATAGAGAGGGGGTGGAGTTAGACACTCTACACGGGGGGGGGGGTGGAGTTAGACACTCTACATAGGGAGGGGGTGGAGTTAGACACTCTACATAGGGAGGGGGTGGAGTTAGACACTCTACATAGGGAGGGGGTGGAGTTAGACACTCTACATAGGGAGGGGATGGAGTTAGACACTCTACATAGGGAGGGGATGGAGTTAGACACTCTACATAGGGAGGGGGTGGAGTTAGACACTCTACATAGGGAGGGGGGTGGAGTTAGACACTCTACATAGGGAGGAGGTGGAGTTAGACACTCTACATAGGGAGGAGGTGGAGTTAGACACTCTACATGGGGAGGAGGTGGAGTTAGACACTCTACATAGGGAGGGGATGGAGTCAGACACTCTACATAGGGAGGGGATGGAGTTAGACACTCTACATAGGGAGGAGGTGGAGTTAGACACTCTACATAGGAAGGAGGTGGAGTTAGACACTCTACATAGGGAGGAGGTGGAGTTAGACACTCTACATAGGGAGGAGGTGGAGTTAGACACTCTACATAGGGAGGGGGTGGAGTTAGACACTCTACATAGGGAGGAGGGTGGACTTAGACACTCTACATAGGGAGGAGGTGGAGTTAGACACTCTACATAGGGAGGAGGTGGAGTTAGACACTCTACATAGGGAGGAGGTGGAGTTAGACACTCTACATAGGGAGGGGGTGGAGTTAGACACTCTACATAGGGAGGAGGTGGAGTTAGACACTCTACATGGGGGGGGGGATGGAGTTAGACACTCAATCTATTGAGGGAGGGGTTACACACTCTACATAGGGAAAGGATGTATTTAGACACTATATAAGGAGGGAGGATGGAGTTAGACACTCTACATAGGGAGGGGGGATGGAGTTAGACACTCTACATAGGGAGTGGGGATGGAGTTAGACACGCTACATAGGGAGGGGGGATGGAGTTAGACACTCTATATAGGGAGGGGGGATGGAGTTAGACACGCTACATAGGGAGGGGGGATGGAGTTAGACACGCTACATAGGGAGGGGGGATGGAGTTAGACACTCTACATAGGGAGTGGGGATGGAGTTAGACACGCTACATAGGGAGGGGGGATGGAGTTAGACACGCTACATAGGGAGAGGGGAGGATTTAGACACTCTACATAAGGAGGGGTGGAGTTAGACACTCTATATAGGGAGGGGGACAGAGTTACAGTAGATATTCTACACAGGGAGGAGTGTGTGTGTGTGTGGGGGGGGGGGGTTGACTAGAAGCTCATGACTGACTGTGTTAAATTAGTGTCAGTTATCTGTCCCCTGTAATGCACTAATTTGATTTCAAGTTTTAGATGTCATTACCTTAGAGGCCAGAAAATATATTTAACCTCCTGCTTTAATCAGCTGGTCATTCACACGATTTCCTCTTTCAAACATGTTTTCCTCTGTAGAAATCTTTTTTCTTTGGTAAAGCAGTAGAGTGGCTGGCTGTTCTTTGTTTTCCTTCTTTTTAGGTTTGGTGGAAAGTGCATTAGCTTCCAAACAGAGTAACGGGTTCGATTCAAAATCAATACCACTCACCTCTCCACAAGCCTCTCCACTTTGTAGCAAGAAAGGCTGGGGAAGTAATGTGTTTGTAAACAGCACCATAGCAACTGCTGCCACCCTGACACAAGAGGAACCATCACAAAGACCCGCTTCGCCCTCCACACAGTAGCTTTCTGCATCTCATGTTCCACATTTTGAAAAGCGGAGGAGCCTCAGTAACAACTCTGAGACAGTTTATTTCAGCTTCATTATCAACTCAGACAATTTGAGAAGCCTCGAAGTCAACTCAAAGAAACTGAGAATCATCAGTGTCAACTCTGGGACTAACCGAAAATTCAGGTATTACAGAAGCTGAAACTTCAGTATGAACTCGTCCACAATTTTGGAAAAGACTCAGTATCAACCTCATTAAAAAACTGCGGCTTCTGCATCAACTTTTACACACAAACTGAGGACCTTAGGATGGACAAACAAACAACCTCAGTCTCAACGCCGTGAATGACGAGTGAAATTCAGACGAGCCTGAGAAGCTTGTTAAGTACGAACAATTTAGTTAATCCTTAACATGGAATAAATTGTGCATACAAACATACTCAACCCCACAGAATCATATATATTTTTAGCATAGACAAAAGCCATATCAGAGTGGGCTGAGGAAGGTGGAATGGATATTTTATGGGCTACAGTTCAGAATTCTAAAACTGCAAAAACAAGCCATAAAAATTCCAGAGACATGCATGAACTCCTCCCAGCCCCCCAGTCCACGGGCTCTCTCGCTCTTTGTTACAAAGAGTTCCATTCAGCCCTGAGTGACTTCTCTTACCAGGCTGGGGCACACTTAATGCACAATAGCCCTGTGGAAACAAAGGGCAGACTATTAGGTTAGAGGAAGGGGGGGTGGGGGGTGGGGGGTAAGGCAGTCCATTCTCACTAGCCACACATCTGGTGACCATGTGTGGCAAGTGCTAATGAAGGCCTTCCTGAATAATCCACAATTAGTTCCGAATGCCGCTGGATCTCTCACTGGACTCGTAGTAGGAGCGGGGGAAACACCATCGCGCACAGTCCCTTCATGTCCAGCTTTCCAACATTCCCTGCAGAGCTGTTAAAACACCTCCCTAACAATCTCCTCAGCACTGTAAATGACTCTCCAACAGCCTCTTCAGACCTGTAAAAATCCTCTCTTCATTGATCTCTTTACACAAAACTCTCCACCATATAGAGCTCTGACCACTGCTTCAGACATGCAAAACGTCTCTTGAATGTCTACAGCACTGAAAATTGCTTTTCAATGATCTCTACGTTACTGTAAAATCCTATAGTATAATCCCGATGTATGAATAGGAAACAACTGTGAAACAACCACTACAGCACTGCATCACAACTCTGATTTCAAGTGCCTCTTAAAATCTGTTGCTCAGTGCACTGACTAATTTTACTTTGATTTGCAGTGACAACAATAATGCAAGTTGGGAGCCAGGGTCTTTATGGTCAGGTCAAGGATGCGTGCTGGGACAAGGAGGAGGGAATGTCGTAAGAGAACAGGAGGGGTAAAAATGGTTGAAAACAGTCAATTTACTGTCATTCAACACTCAAGAACTGCAGAGAGGAAAACCAGAGGAGGAAATCAATTGAAGAAAACTTGAGTCTTCGATCTCCTCTCTCACCACTCTCTCTGTCTCTCTCCCCTCTCTGCCTCTCTCCCCAGTCTGAAGGACCATCCGCTAAACTCGGGCTTGGGAAGCAGTGACTCATTGGAACTTCCTCCAGCAGGAGTAATCAGCTCTTGGACACTATTTTCATGCTCTCTGCTGCTGCCCACCCCCTCCCTTTTATCCTTGTGCTGGGCTGAGCTCAGTGCCCTAGCTGCTATGTCCTGAATTATGCAGGAAGAGAGAGATTCATACGATTTGGAGTGTTGGGACTCTTCCTCCTCGCTGTCTAAGTTAAGTTCAAAACAATGTGTTCCTCACAAGGTCAATACAGCCAGGGACTGGTGTTTATGTACGACTGACACACACGCTCTTGATCTATAGTACCCGATAAACGCAAATGTAGACAACAGAGACTTCCTGTTACTGTCCATCCGCTGGAACTGAACGCAAGCTAGTGGGATGGGTCCACCTGTCAGGGGGAAGAGGAGGCAATCCTCAGATGGATGGGATGGATACTCAGAGCCACTCATGGCAGCGTGGAGAGGATGATTGTGGAATAGACACATGGAGATGCTCTGGGTAATGTGGAGAGCCGAGCAGTTCAAGGCAACCTGAAGCTTTGCTGAAAAGATAATGCTTAACTGTACTGCAGTACGATCGTGAGAGCACAGACTGCCAGTAACGGACGTGCCAAACACCCACACCCACAGAACTGACCGCTGTTCTACTTCACAATGGTGAAGGACAGATAACCCATGATAGCAGAAGGAAATTTAGCATGAGAAAGCCACAATCACCATCAGTTCTTAACTTTAATTTAAAAACCTCTTTCCAGAGACTGCGAGGGTAATTTAAATCACAAAGGATTATAAAGTGGGAGCCCAACTGCGTCCTGCACAGAATGTCTGGACTTTTTTTTTACAGGTCTCAGTAATGACATGTATGAGTCTTCATACACAGACAGGCTACCGTGATGAACTTTGAGTCACAGAATAGTGGCCAATACAACACATACAAAACATTTCTGATAAACAATTTTAATCTGGATCACACTGTAATACACCAGCTCAGTTAAAACATTTTACCTCACAATCACTTATATCAGAGGACAGGCATGTCAATCAGTACCCTGAGCAAGTACCGTTTCCCTGAATAAGTTACTTCTGGGTTACTGTAGTATTATTCTGAAGACAGATACTAAAGCATTAACCCATAGGAGTAACTGAAGGGGTCCCGCTGCATTAGCTCATGTTGCACTAGGGATATTGTGACATTACGCTAAAGGAGTTATTGCAGAATACCCATGAGGGGCTTACTGTACAAATATTGCAGCATTGCCTGAAATAGGTTTTGAAACCTAGATAATATAGGTATATTTAGCAATCTAGTCCAATGTCATGTTGAGTACTATAGAGATCTCCACTACTACAAGAATAAAACTACTTTCTGGTGAGGCCTTTTTTTTGCAGACCTGAGGCAACATTAATCCAACAGTGTTGCGCAGGAGAGAGTGGAATTGTGAAACAGTCTTCCCCTCCACAGAATGGGAATAGGTCACACTTTCTCCTTTAATGGACTGTTGCTGATGACTCACTGTGTGCATAAATATAGGACAAATAGATTTGCTTTAGTCCTGTTTCCTATGAGTGTTGCATTGGTTTACACTGTTAGTCATGATGAAACCACACACACACACACACACACACACACACACACACACACACACACACACACACACACACACACACGCACACGCACACGCACACGCACACGCACACGCACACGCACACGCACAGTATAGCTCCCTAAGGCTCTAGAACAGTTCAACATAGCCTTGCAGACATTTACAATTTAGCATTTAGCACATCTATGTTCTTATCCAGAGTGACGAAAACAACCTAAACCTGTAACCTCTGGGTTACAATCCTTGCTCCTTCATTATTACACACTACACTCTGCAGTGTCAAAGCATGCACCGTTTAACACCTAGCTGAGCGTACAAACCAGAATGTAAGACAGTCCTAAGCTACCTCCAAGGGAACTTAACTTTTGTTCATTTTCTGATCAATTTCTTTCTCAAACATTGTGAGTCAGAGCGTGCTGGGCGTTAGTGTGAGAGCAGATTCACAATTCAGCATTTAAATATAAGACAGGTATTACCAAACACAACCAAAACACATTACAGTTAAAGTGATCTACACATCATACATTATCCACAATGATGTGTCAAAACAATACAAAGTAACCTTGAACAGTGAAAAGCCAGCGTTTGTATTGGAGGAAGTATTATAAGGACCATTAAGTGTGATTAATTGAGGTTTAATTTACTGAAGAAAAAAAAAAACTAATGGAGCCTTTCCTTATGTCTTCAATCTTCATTACATCATAACCATCTTCAGTGTTCATGAAAAGGAAGGGTAAAAAAACAACATTTAGAGACAAAAAAGAAATCACATTGGCTTCAGAGAAGAGTTCAGCCCTCTTCTAGAGATGTTATGTTTTTATATTGCCCTTACATTTTCAAAAGAGCCACCTTTCATTATTTTTCTTCTTTTGTGATTCAACTCCTAACATATAAAAAACACATTTTGTTTTCATAGACTGAAACATTAACACATAAATATTTCTCTAAAAAGTCATGTGAGGAAAGAGATACTGTCTCTATGACCAGACCCCACAATTGACTGTGTTGGGCAGGTGTAACACTAATTAACTCAACAACCTATCTGTTTCACTTGCTAGCTTCAGGTTTGACTCCACATTTGCCTTTTGTAAGACATTGGGGGGAAAAACATCACAGACATTTACATTCCGCATATCTATACCTTCAATGGACTACATGCATATGTCTGTCTGTCTCTCTCTCTACCTTCAATTTAATATTGCAAGATTTATTCAAATTACATTAAATAAATGCATATTTTGTTTAGTAGAATCTTGAATGCAACAGCAATAACAATAAAAATTACATTCCTTCGGAATATTTGTTTTTACATTTTACAAGAACTGAAAAAAGCTGCTCTATCCCAACTTTGCTTGTTGGCGCTGTAATCACACAGCCTTTCCTCTTTGGGTAGCCAGGTTCTGCCAGTGCTAGCTAGTCTTTATGGTCTCTCTCTCTCTCTCTCTCTCTCACACACACACACACACACACAAGCGCACACAAACATGAATACATGCGCACACACATACACATTCTTTGTACAGATACAAGCAAACACACACACACACACACACACATATATGTGAATGCTGTATGCATAGTCATCACGGTTCATTCTTCATACACAGTCAGAAACAGTGCTGTTTTCAATGAGAAGTGACAAATTAATCATTTTGTTTCACAGAAAAGGGTTCAGCTCCAGTAGGGTTAGATCAACTCCATATCAGTGAGTACATTTCTATCAGCCTCTACAGATACTGCAGAGTGTTTGACAAAAATAAACTACAGAGAAATCAATTAAAAAGAGGTAAAAGAGAAGCACCCAACAGACAGACTGGGACAAGGACAGGCAGAGAGACATGCAGAACAAGACAAGCACATACAGTTGAAGTCGTTTACATACACTTAGGTTGAAGTCATTAAAACTCATTTTTAACCACTCCACAGATTTCATGTTAGCAAACTATAGTGTTGGCAAGTCAGTTAGGACATCTACTTTGTACATGACACAAGTATTTTTTCCAGACAGATTATTTCACTTTTAATTCACTATATCACAATTCCAGTGGGTCAGAAGTTTACATACACTAATTTGACTGTGCCTTCAAATTTTTAATATTTGGTAGCATATGCTTGCATGCCATGTCTGTGACCCAACAACATCAAAAGACTCTTGATATCTTATTTTCTGGTACTCTTACAAGCGATACTATAACGTCTCTGCATTTGAATGGATCTCTATGGGAATTGGGGGGTGGGACTAGATTTAGCTGTAAATTACACTGGAACAGTATGGAACACATGATTGGCTATAAATGGCTGTAAGTCATCAAGGGTCTGACGTATCAAACAAGCCTTACATAATCACTCTGCTGCCAAAAATACAGTAAATATGGATGGATAACTTGAAGGGTTTCTTCTCCTGACTTATTTTTCCATAGAGTTCAATAGAAAAATTTGTCAGGAGAAACAACCCTTAAAGTGATCCATCCATATCTACTGCATATCTGGCAGCAGAGTGATGGTTTGAGGCTTGTTTGATACCTCAGACCCTTGATGACTTACAGCAATTTTAGCAATCATGTATTCCATACTGTTCCAGCATAATTTACAGCTAAATCTAGTCCCACCCCCCAATTCCCATAGAGATCCATTCAAATGCAGAGACATTATAGTATCGCTTGTAAGAGTACCAGAAAATAAGATATCAAGAGTCTTTTGATGTTGTTGGGTCACAGACATCAGGAAGTCATGCCATGCAAAGGATATGCGACCAAATATTAAAAATTTAAAGGCACAGTCAACTTAGTGTATAATAATAATAATCTGTCTGTAAACAATTGTTGGAAAAATTACTTGTGTCATGCACAAAGTAGATAACTGACTTGCCAACACTATAGTTTGCTAACATGAAATCTGTGGAGTGGTTAAAAATAAGTTTTAATGACTTCAACCTAAGTGCATGTAAACTTCCGACTTCAACTGTATATGCAAACAGACTGAAAGACAAACAGACACAGACATTCAGACAGAAAGACTTGAGCACTGACTCAGACATGTATAGGACAGTTGCTATTATTGTCAGAGGAAGTTTAACACTTTCTCTAAGGCAGACCTGTAAAGGCCACAAATTAAAATGGACAGGGATCATACATCTCACAACTAAAATTACAAACCCAGAACAGAGTGAGAGATAAAGCTGGGGAGGGGGGTTAAAGAACAAAGAATAAACCTTCTGTGCTCCGCAAGCATGCAGCCTCACACATTCACAAGGGAAAATGACGCTGTGCTGGAATGTTCCATGAAAATCCTCTTTATTCCTCATGTCCCATTAACTTCACTCAGTTACTTCACCCAGGACACCACTTGTTCTTAGGAACAACCACTGGATTGCTTCACAACTCCAGGCCTTCACTGGTTCCCCTTTTTAAGGGTGGAAGACAAGGTTTCCCTCCCCTGACCAGGGCCATGTATCTGTCAGAAGCATCTCCTGTATGCGTCAGTGGTGTTGCCCTAAAGGCCTAAATCACACTGGGAATGCCAGATAATCCACTGAGGACTGGACTTGAGGGCTGGACCCATGGAGTAGGTCACGTTCCAGTACCACTAACAATGAAAGCTTGTTTTCTAAATGGAACAGTAATTGCATAAAACTGCTCATTGTTTTTGTAACTGCAAATTTGCTTTATCCAGCACAATATCAAAAAGTGGAGATGAAGAGATACAGACCAAACCTGGTTCAAATATATGACTATAAATAAATTACTTTCAAATGCGATTTTTGATGCCAAACAAATGCCAAACAAATACTTCTGTTTGCTCACACAGATATTGGACAACATCACGTGCAGCTTGTACAGACTTGTACAGACAGACTGGGTACCAGAGGGGGTCATTGGTGCATGATGGGACATGGACGTCCCACCCCCTGAGACCCATCACTGGCCACTGCAGGCAATGACATGGTTTAATTTTTATACAAGACCATCCACATAATAGAAGAGTGCCTTAACCCAGGAGCATCTGAAGTACTATTTAAATACATTTAAAACACCTGATCAAGGTACTATACTAAGAATGCAGACCAGTGGGAGTGACTAAAGGCTTATGTAACAGTCCATAAAGAAACAATGAATGTATTAAATAGATTAGCCCAAATAGGCCTACATAAAAAAATGCCCATTTTAAATGTTTTACTAAATTTGAATAGCCCATATAAAAAATAAGAATGCAGTGAGCAACTATTTCAATCTATAAATTATTAAAATTCTTGTGAAAATAGGTATGGTGATCAGGTCAGAGGGCACTTATAATATATACATAGTTTATCAATTTATAAAAAAGTTTATAGCAGCAGACACACATACATTTTACTGTTATCGTAAGAGACAGGTTGAGAGAGGAAGAGAAGATCATGAGAAATTACTTTAGCTTTAGCCGAAGACAATGCAACGACGGGAAAGTTCAGAAACAGCACTAAGCTTAATTTGCTAAACAAAATGAATAAACATGTAGTTACAGAAAACAGATCCAGGCCTTGCAATGCACAGCCAGAACATTATTGGGGAGGCGAAATCGATTCTCAATCACTCATTCTAAAAAGGAGCTAGCTAATGAGATGTATCAATCACTGTCCTCAATTTTCACCTAAAAATTTTAAATATAAA
This sequence comes from Synaphobranchus kaupii, assembly GCA_029718625.1. Classification (NCBI taxonomy): domain Eukaryota; kingdom Metazoa; phylum Chordata; class Actinopteri; order Anguilliformes; family Synaphobranchidae; genus Synaphobranchus; species Synaphobranchus kaupii. The sequence continues at coordinate 99,744,852 of CM056376.1, forward strand.
AATTTTGTTGTGGCTCCGTCTCTTGGGTCTGCAGGGGCCATGATCAGCAGCTCAGCATTATTTCCCTGTTACCCTGTCCCTACAGCCATCCCGAGAATACCCATCAAAATGTCTCATCTAATAGAAGTCTAAAACATAGCTCCACAACCAGAGTTTTCTTGGTCTGGTACTATGCTTACTTGAACTGAACTGGCCAATGTTCAGTTGGAGACAAAGATTTACCGGCTTTAGCTCACATGACTAGCTATCACCATAAGAAGTAATGCACTGCTAATATTGTGCAAAATACAGAAATGGCAGATTAATCAAGCATTTTTTTGTACATTCTACCTTCTTTTCATTTTGTACATTCTACCACTTGGACAGATCCTCCGCCACCATAGCATCCGGTTTCACTGCTATGCAGATGATATGCAATTATACCTCACCACCAAATCCATCAGTGCAGCCACCCATTCCACCTTTACCACCTGCCTCACTGGATACAAAATAATATCATCCTCGACCCCTCCCTCTCATTCCTCCCTCATGTAAACCAGATCACTAAAACTGCCTTTTTTCACCTAAGGAACATTGCCCGCCTCCGACCCTCTCTATCTTTCTCTGCTGCTGAAACATTGACACATGCTTTCATAACATCCAGGCTCCATTATTAGGGTTTGAGCCCGAAGGGCTAAAACCTTATTTTTTTGTTTGCTAAATTTCCCGTGAGATGGTACATCTTAGAGACTTGAAACTTGGCACACTCATCATAAATGTAAGTAATGAAGATTGTTTAAAATCTCACCTCATGGTGGCGCTATAATTAAAATTTCTATTCATTCACAGTTTTAATGTAATATCTCCCACACCCTTTGTCCAATTCACACCAAATTTGCTATGAGTATTCCCTGGAAGCACATGTACCTGCATGCACAATATCATGAAAGTCCGCCATATTGGATTTTCTGCTAATTTTTCCCTAAGGCTTTTTTGGACCAGACTTGTTACATATCATTAGTCTACCTAATTATACTTGCTAACTATAATCCAGCTATATCGGACAATAACTACAGGAACTGTGAGCCAATCAATGTGAGATTAGGCGTGGCCTATCAATAAATGGCCATAACTCATTGACCGTTCATCCAATTTCAACAAACTCGAGAATAACGTTTGTCAGATACCACTGAGGATGCATGCCAAAGTATGTCCAAATCCGTCCAGGAGGGCCGCTATAAACCTTACAAATTCTATTCTAATTAATGGCTCAATACAATCCTGAAATTCTATATACATGGTCCAGGGCTGGAATTCATTAAATTGGCCATGACCTATCACCATGGCCACCAGTTTACATGATTCGCAGGGATTTAAACTTGTAATTCAACTGTTATCCTGCAGTGGAGCTCTGTAGACACTCAAACGGCACAATCAAGTGAATAATTATCCAATTGAGAGGAAATAAATAAATAAATAATGCAATTGGAGTTGCTAATTAAAACACTAATAAAAGCAATTAGTTGACATAGTACATGTGGAGGCTGCAAAAGCCCAGCTCCGTCTCGTCTCCACCCGAAGCCTGAGTGCAGAGAAACCCACCTGCTGACAATTCAGTGCAATTAGCTGACGCAACTGCCGTCCTGCATGTTCGAGCAAACAAGCCAATTCACTGCCCTCACATTCTCCCTAACATTCCTTATTTTGTGCATCAAGAAGTAAACGTGAGTAGTTATTTATTACTAACGCAGCGGTTATGTTGAACTTCCAACAAGTTGAAAGAATTAAAAGATAAATCAGGTGAAATGATGGTCATTTAATTTCTTTAAGGATGTGCAGAGATTTTATAGGTAGGCTACTTTTAATAGGTTTCAAAAACTTCAACCGCAGAATGAATAACTTGGACAACTTGGCAATGGGAAGTTAATGCTCCTAGCTGTTATTCATTTTTTAATACTAATTATCCAAATGAGAGGAAAAAATTAATAAATTATGCAATTGGAGTTGCTAATTAAGACGCTAATGAAAACAATTAGTTGACATAGCTCTCCGTCTCATCTACACCCCAAGCCTGAGTGCAGAGAAACCCACCTGCTGACAATTTAGTGCAATTAGTCTACGCAACTGCCATCCTGCATGTTCGAGCAAACAAGCCTATTCACTGCCCTTGCATTCCCCATTTTGTGTGTCAAAAGTAAACGTGAGTACAGTTATTTATTACTTATGCAGCGGTTATGTTGAACTACCAAGTTGAAAGGAGTCAAAGTTAAGTGACGTGAAATGATGGTCACAATTTATTTAAGGATGTGAAGGTAGGCTTATAGGTAGGCTACTTTTAATACGTTTCAAAAACTTCAACCGCAGAATGAATAACTTGGACAACTTGGCAGAACTGTTCCTATTTCAGAAACCTGAATGATAAGTTAATGCTCCTAGCTGTTATTCATTTTGAGAGAATTGAGTGCAGTTGGGTTAAGCTGCATTTTCCTAGCAGGCTCAGCAAAATTCCGCCCTAAAATTCCGTAGCTAGACACAGTATCTTAGCTAGTAGCCACAATGGCGGTGCAGTGTGGACGTTTAAAGGCTATGAACGGTTCGCCCGTAATCCATACTTTTATCAAGCTATATCCAATAATTTCAATACAAACTAGTGATTCCTAAAATACACCCCCGGGCCAGCGGCGTCAGTGCTGAGCGCATGTGTTGCAGGGTCAGAGCGAATAAGCTTGTGGCGCCGCAAAACGGCTCTACAGAAAAATGTGTCACTGTCCAATGAATTATGGTTCTCACTGTATATCATACGGGGGTTTTAAGTATACTACATTTAGAAATGGTTTTGCCTACTTAACAACTTTCTCATCCTCCCTACTCAATAGTAGGCTATGGAAGGGTGCTGATTCGGACACAGCATGACATGGTTATTAAGGCTTCTATAGCTGATAACATATTTGTAGGAGCCATATTTCAGTTAAAGGTAAAATGAAAAGGCAAATGTATACTGAATGCATTGAGATATTTAGAATTATAATGGTATTTTTAATTTGATGGTGACTTAATTTTCTGATAATTTTAATTGGATAAACAATAGCCAGTGGGGCACATGGGTAATGTAAGATGGCATCTTAGTAGCTTTGCTGCAAGACAAGACTATATTTGGAACAACATCTTATATGGTTCATCAAACAAAATCCTCAATAAACTCCAATATGTACAAAACTCTGATCACATCACCCCTGTCCTCCATGACCAATCAAATACAGGATAGATTTCAAGTTACTACTCATCACCTTCAAAGCCATCAACAACCTGGCCCCCGCTACCTCTCTGACATCCTCCACCACCACACCCCTACCCATCACCCCAGGTCCGCTAATGCAAACTTACTCCAAACCATCAGGACAAAGCACCGGACCTGGGGTGACAGGGCCTTCGCTGCAGCTGCCCCCTCCCTCTGGAATGCTCTCTTCAGCCACATGCGAAAGACAGACACCCTGCCATCCTTCAAAAAAACCCTCAAAACCCATATTTTCACCATTGCCTTTAATAACTAACCTTCTACCCCTCCCTTATATTTCCCATCTTTTACTTCTTTATTTTTTAATCTTTATATAAATAATCCAATAAATCTTTTTTTATGCTGTGTGTATTTAATGTAAAGCGAGTTTGAGTACCTTGAAAAGCACTATAGAAATATAATGTATTATTATTAGGGTTTTGAGCCCGAAGGGCCAAAACCCTATTGTTTTCCACTGGTTTTATTATAAAAAAAATTTTCTCTGTGTGTTTGCTAAATTTCCCGTGAGATGGTACATCTTAGAGACTTAAAACTTGGCACACTCATCATAAATGTATGGAGTCTTTAAAATTTCACCTTATTCAGCCTCATGGTGGCGCTATAATTAAAATGTCTATTTACTCAGTTTTAATGTAATATCTCCCACACCCTTTGTCCAATTCACACCAAATTTGCTATGAGTATTCCCTGGAAGCACATGTAATTGCATGCACAATATCATGAAAGTCCGCCACATTGGATGTTCTGCTAATTTGCATAATATGCAAAATAGTTTTTTCCCCTAAGGCTTTTTTGTTTCTTGACCAATTTGGACCAGACTTGGTACATACAGATGAAGTCGAAAGTTTACATACACCTTCCATTTAAACTAAAATCCATTTAAACTCAGTTTTCCACAATTTTCCTGACATTTAATCCTAGTAAACATTCCCTGTCTTACGTCAGTTTGGAACCAGACTTTAAGAATGTGAAATGTCAGAATAATAGTAGATAGAATGATTTATTTCAGCTTTTATTTCTTTCATGACATTCCCAGTGGGTCAGAGGTTTACATACACTCTGTTAGTATTTGGTAGCATTGCCTTTAAATTGTTTAACTTGGGTCAAACATTTCGGGTAGCCTTCCACAAGCTTCTCACAATAAGTTGCTGGAATTTGGGCCCATTCCTCCTGACAGAACTGGTGTAACTAAGTCAGGTTTGTAGGCCTTCTTGCTCGCACATGCTTTTTCAGTTCTGCCCACAAATTTTCAATTGGATTGAGGTCAGGACTTTGTGATGGCCACGCCAATAGCTTGACTTTGTTGTCCTTAAGCCATTTTGCCATAACTTTGGAAGTATGCTTTGGGTCATTGTCCATTTGGAAGAGCCATTTGCAACCAATGCTTTACCTTCCTGGCTGATGTCTTGAGATGTTGCTTCAATATATCCACATAATTTTCCTTCCTCATGATGCCATCTATTTTATGAAGTGCACCAGTCCCTCCTGCAGCAAAGCACCCCCACAACATGATGCTACCACCCCCATGCTTCATGGTTGGGATGGTGTTCTTCGGCTTGCAAGCCTCACCCTTTTTCCTCCAAACATAACAATGGTCATTATGGCCAAACAGTTCAATTTTAGTTTCATCAGACCAGAGGACATTTCTCCAAAAAGTAAGATCTTTGTCCCCATGTGCAGTTGCTGTAGTCTGTCTTTTTTATGGCGGTTTTGGAGTAGTGGCTTCTTCCTTGCTGAGCAGCCTTTCAGGTTATGTCGATATAGGACTCGTTTTACTGTGGATATAGATACTTTTGTACCTGTTCCCTCCAGCATCTTCACAAGGTCCTTCACTGTTGCTCTGGGATTGATTTGCACTTTTCACACCAAAGGAGTATGTCGGCTGCGTGGTCCCATGGTGTTTAGACTTGCATACAATGGTTTGTGCAGACGAACGTGGTACCTTCAGGCGTTTGGAAATTGCTCACAAGGATGAATCAGACTTGTGGAGGGCCACAATTTTCTTTCTGAGGTCTTGGCTGATTTCTTTTGATTTTCCCATGATGTCAAGCAAAGAGGCACTGAGTTTGAAGGTAGGCCTTAAAATACATCCACAGCTACACCTCCAATTGACTCAAATAATGTCAATTAGCCTATCAGAAGTTTCTAAAGGCATGACATCATTTTCTGGAATTTTCCAAGCTGTTTAAAGGCACAGTCAACTTAGTGTATGTAAACTTCTGACCCACTGGAATTGTGATATACTGAATTAAACGTGAAATAGTCTGTCTGTCAACAATTACTTGTGTCATGCACAAAGTAGATGTCCTAACTGACTTGCCAACACTATAGTTTGCTAACATGAAATCTGTGGAGTGGTTAAAAATGAGTTTTAATTACTTCAACCTAAGTGTATGTAAACTTCTGACTTAAACTGTATCATTAGTGTACCTAATTATACTTGCTAACTATAATCCAGCTATATCTGACAATAACTATGGGAACTGTGAGCCAATCAATGTGAGATTGGGCGTGGCCTATCAAATAAATGGCCATAACTCATTGACTATTCATCCAATTTGAACAAAACTGAAGAATAACATTTGTGAGATACACTGAGGATGCATGCCAAAGTATGTCCAAATCCGTCCAGGAGGGCCGCTATAAACCTTACAAATTTTATTCTAATTAATGGCTCAATACAATCCTGAAATTCTATATACATGGTCCAGGGCTGGAATTCATTAAATTGGCCATGACCTATCACCGGGGCCACCAGTTTATCTTAACCACATGACTCACAGAGATTTAAACTCGTAATTCAACTGTTATCCTCCAGTGGGAGGATACTTGGCAGAACTGTTCCTATTTCAGAAACCTGAATGGTACTTTAATGCTCCTAGCTGTTATTCATTTTGAGAGAATTGAGTGCAGTTGGGTTAAGCTGCGTTTTCCTAGCAGGCTCAGCAATTCCGCCCATAGCCAGACACAGTATCTTAGCTAGTAGCCACAACGGCGGTGCAGTGCGGACGTTTAAAGGCTATGAACGGTTCACCTATAATCCATACTTTTATCGAGCTCTATCCAATAATTTCAATACAAACTAGTGATTCCTAAAATACACCCTCGGCCAGCGGCGTCAGTGCTGAGCGCATGTGTTGCAGGGTCAGAGCGAATAAGTTTGTGGCGCCGCAAAACGGCTCTACAGAAAAATGTGCCACTGTCTAATGAATTATGGTTCTCACTGTATATCATACGGGGGGTTTTAAGTATACTACATTTAGAAATAATTTTGCCTACTTAACTTTCTTGTCCTGCCTACTTAATAGTAGGCTATGCAAGGGTGCTGATTCAGACACAGCATGACATGGTTATTAAGGCTGCTATAGCTGAAAACATATTTGTAGGAGCCATATTTCAGTTAAAGGTAAAATGAAAAGGCAAATGTATACTGAGTTATTTAGAATATGATGCTATTTTTAATTTGATTGTGACTTCATTTTCTGCAAGTTTTATTGGGATAAACAATAGCTGGTGGGGCATATGGGTAATGTAAGATGGCATCTTAGTAGCTTTGCTGCAAGACAATTTTTCAACTGTTTGCTTTGGATAGTGTAGCTTTACACTTGAGACTGATAGATGATACATAAAATAATTTAGAGGATAAAATAGAGATTTCATTAGGAAACAAATAGGAAATTCAAAAATGGGAGACTAAAAATAAGTAAGTAAATTACTGAGATATTACAGAGTAATAATAAACTTATTATAATTTATTTTTTAATAGAAAAATTGATTATGGCTTCAAATTAAAGAGAAGGGAGAGGTTTTAGTCTCACACCATCGTCTCTGGTTTGGTCATTCTGCTGTTGTCCGGTATAACTACTGCCTCACATCGCAACCTACAGCATTCTGATGTACCTGGTCTACCACCGCAAAAGTTAGCCACTCGAGTCAATGGACAACATTCACAAAAATTCCCATAGACATACATTGTTTTTCAACGTTAAACAGGAAATATTCTTCTGATTTGTGTAGAATGTGTATCATTGCACAGCTGCATGTCATATTGCTTTTATATTCTTAAATGTTGTATATACTTGACTTTCTTTAGGCTTTTAACGGCTCAAACCCCCAATTGCCGCTTGCGGCTATATTTATTATTATTATTATTTTTCTCTTCACATTTGCATGGAAGGCAGATGTAACATTAAAAAAAACATTAAATCTGGTTGTCTGACTCCCTGAAAATAAAGTTGTTCTTGGGAATTCCAGTTTCTTCGCCTCATTTGAAACCTCATTTTCTTTCAAATTAGCAAGCTGCTGTATAGTGAGCAATGGAAGGTTATAAGAAACAGTAAGTGTAAGGGCCTACTGTAGCCTACCTTAATGACTGCTTGCTAACTAGCTTGCATTTAGTAGTTTAAGCTCATACACTTTATATAGGCACTCTCCTGATTGTTGTACTGCACAATACAGAATCATTGTGTATTGCATCCCTTCTGCAGTTAAATATATATCTATATATTGAAAATAAAGTTAATAGGCCTTCAAGATAAATTTACATTTTCATTTCTGCTGGACAATACATGTTGTGCTTATATTGTGATATATGCCAATGAAAACAAAGCAGCAATAATTTTTATTGTTGCAATGCATTTTTAGATATCGTTCTCTATATTCCTCAATAAAATAATCAATATATTGTATATTTCAAGTAGCAGTTATGTCACAAATAAATATTTTCTATTATTAGTATGTGTAGTTGCATGTAGAAAATATCTGAATGTAACTACATATTATTCCAAGAACAAATAAAAAAATGCTAAAATATTTGATCTCAATATACAGTACCAGTCAAAAGTTTGGCTAAATGGCTGTAAGTCAACAAGGGTCTGAGGTATCAAACGAGCCTCAAACCATCACTCTGCTGCCAGATATGCAGTAGATATGGATGGATCACTTGAAGGGTTGTTTCTCCTGACAAATTTTCCTATTGAACTCTATGAAAAAATAAGTCAGGAGAAGAAACCCTTCAAGTTATCCATCCATATCTACTGTATTTCTGGCAGCAGAGTGATGGTTTAAGGCTTGTTTGATATGTCAGACCCTTGATGACTTAGAGCCATTTAGCCAACCATGTGTTCCACACTGTTCCAGTGTAATTTAAAGCTAAATCTAGTCCCACCCCCCAATTCCCATAGTGATCCATTCAAATGCAGAGAGGTTATAGTATTGCTTCTAAGAGTACCTGGAAATAAGATATCAGGAGTCTTTTGACATCCTTTTATACAGAATCATGATGGCATCACCTGTTTACCTGTGGAATACCTGTTTACCACAGAAGTTGTTTCAGAGAATGGCAAGAATGTGCAAAGCCGTTATCAAGGCAAAGGGTGGCTACTTTGAAGAATCTAAAATATTTATTTTTAAAATTTATTTGTTTAACACTTTTTTGGTTTTTGCATAATTTAATTTGTGTTATCTCATAGTTTTGATGTCTTTACTATTCCAAAATGTGGAAAACAGTAAAAATAACGGAAACAAACCTTCTATGAGTAGGTGTGTCCAAACTTTTGACTGGTACTGTCATATGGTAAACTATATTTTTGTTACATATAGGATCATTCAGAATAGGAACATATAAAATAATCTTTTTTTGAAGGGGAACTGTGCTCATGTGTATTAGGATTAAAAGGAATGAGATGTAAATTTTGTAATTACAATTGTAATTGTACTTTGTACATTTGTACTGCAACACTTCCCAAAAAGAACAATCAAACCACGTAAGTGTTCATGGCTTGTGAAAAATTCGGAGGCTTTGACCATGTACAAGATCTCACAGTATTTGTGTAACCAGCAACAATGTACAGTACATATTCCCTAGACTCACAAACATACGTAAGCAAGGACGTGTTTTACTTTACTAAAAATTTTAAAACCGGCTAACACCACAGAATTACACCACAAATGCATGGTGTATACCAGCCAGGTTCATATGGTGTATGCAATATATTACATTTTACAAGCGAGTTCAATTTCAAGTTGTTTTCTTTTCCCTACAGGAAACTGTAATTGAAGAATCATCCTGTAAAAGACAAAGAATTATATAATTATTGGTAATATCATTTAAATTGTCTGAAGCAGTTTGTGTTTCAGCCAGTCTAAATATAGATTTTTTAAAGTATTTTGGCAAATTATACACATTTCATAATACACAGAAAATACACTGCCTGGCCAAAAAAAAAGTCGCAGTTGCACCAGTCATGCATAGTGCCCACTGTACAAGCCTCTGGAGGCAGTGTTATGATCTGGGGTTGCTTCAATTGGTCAGGTCTAGGCTCAGCAACGTTATGCAGCAATAAAATGAAGTCAGCTGAGTAGCTGAATGTACTGAATGACCAGGTTATCCCATCAATGGGCATATTCCAGGATGACAATGCCAAGATTCATCGGGCTCAAATTGTGAAAGAGTGGTTCAGGGAGCATGAGGAATCATTTTCACACATGAATTGGCCACCAGAGTCCTGACCTTAACCCCATTGAAAGTCTTTGGGATGTGCTGGAGAAGACTTTACGGAGTGGTTTGACTCTCCCATCGTCAATACAAGATCTCGGCCGAAAATGAATGCAACTCTGGATGGAAATAAATGTTTTGACGTTGCATATGGTTGTCGAAACAATGCCACGACGAATGCGCGCCATAATCAAAGCTAAAGGCGGTCCAACAAAATATTACAGTGTGCGACTGTTTTTTTGGCCGGGCAGTGTATATTCCTTCAAAGAAATGGCAAGACCAACTGAGATTTTGGTGGAGGAAACTAATCTTGTTTAAAAGCACATTACTGTCATTTTGCACATAATCCAGAAATATGAATGCATAGGTAACACTCAAGCGAACATAAAATATATTTTTCCTCCTTTCAAAACGTTATCTGTCATTGACCATGAAGCATGGAATCCCCTCCCTCTCTGCATGTGAACACATTCCACAAACCCCAATGACTTCAGAGAGGAGAGGCTAATGTTGGACTCTTCCCTTGCAGCAGCCCCCCAGCACTTGCATACTTCAGGGAATAGGAAGCTGGACATGCACAGCCACCTCTCTAATTGGGTTGAACAAAACCATTTTTCCATGATCATACCAATTTCAATAGCCTGCATTTTTTAAAGAACTTGACCTTAAGAAAATAATAAATATATACAAATTTAGACCATTTGCTGTTACCAAACCCCACTAGGAATGTTTGATGATTAATCAGTGCTGTGCATGATGAAGCTTTCTCTGTTTGTCTGTTTATAACCACAGTGCATGCTGGGAGGTGTGTTTAGGTAAGCTTGGAGCTGCTAATTTACTCTGAGACATGTTTTCATCTGAAACTAAACAGATGTACCTGCTAATTTACTCAGACACTAGCAAATCCATTAGCAGCACCTGGCAGGTTCTGACCTGGTCTGCTTCACATGCTTTCTGTGCAACTCTGGCCTAGTGGACTGCACCGTCAGTACAAACCTCTTCGCCGGCACCTCTCGAACTGACACCTGCATTCCTGTGCTTCCCTGCCATCTATAATTGAGCCCCACTGGCCACCAGACACAGCTCCCGAGGAGGGTTACCGCTGCAGGGATGCCCATCAAAAATTTAACAGCCGGTGACAAAATGGAACAGGATAAATAAATAAAGTGTAATGGGTTGTGCAGGAGAGGGCAGCCCACCACGCACAAAGATCCCGTTAGGGTCCATTTCCAGCTCTTTGCATGCTCACAGAACCACATATCCCCCTGACAGGCTGTGAATCCAGTGAGCGGACAGCACCTGACCGCACTCCATGCAGCCAGAACTTAGACCATGTGTCTCTCCATCATCAGCCACTAGAGTCATACTTTGTTGCCCAACCTAAATTGGAAAGGTATGGCAATTACAGTACATCAATGTTATTGGGTGAGGTAATGTGGATGCAGACTAGATCTGTTCTGAAATATCTGTGGTTTTTGTCCTTGATATGAGAAATACTCCAGTTGTTAGATCCTACACGGTATAGCAGGTCACTGCCATCATAAGACTTTTCTAATCTGTATTCCCATGCTCATTTTCTCACCTTCCTCTGGCCACACCCACTTTTCTCACCTAGCCAAGCCCACATTCTCTTATCACTGTAACCACACCCACTCCCTGTCATCATTTTAATTTGGCAGTTTGGAAAGGAGCAGGAGGCCTGTGTCACCACAGTGTGATCACACCCCATTAGCCACAGGTTTGAGTAATGGAGTGCTGTGAGCAGTGGATCCCTTTCAGCCCCCAGAGAAGTGCCACACAGACAAATGTTCCACGGGTCATACTTGCAGCTAGTAGGCAAGGGGTACTCTGTGACAAAGTACCACACCACCACAGCACAGAAGCTGTCTGAACCAGAAAGGACTTCTTTTTATAAAGTCACATTAGTAGTTTTTAATGTAATGCTGTTATGGGTTTTTCATGAGCGTCTGGTTTAGATACATGTATTTAGTCAGCTAAATATTAAAATTAACCTTTTTTCCACATAAATACTGTTAGAACATTAGATGAGGTTGTAAGCACAGCATGACACACATTGCACTGTGCTTGTCTGTGTACTTGTTCTTTGCTGTGTTAGTTCATTTTAATAGGTTGTTTACATCTTTAGAACATGTGCATGTCTGCCACGGTCTGTGATGAAGTGAAACTAATTTCCCAAAGGCTATCAATAAAGCTAAAGATATGGACTATCATGCCTCCAAACCAGCAAACAAATACAAACTTCAAAATAAACACAGCAATATCCTTTGTGTGCGCGCGTGTGTGTGTATTTGTGCGTGTGCGTGGGTGAGTGTGTGTGTTGGGGCAGGGATTAGAGGTGTATCGGTGCATGTCTTTGAATCTATGTGTATCATTGTGTATGCATCATTGTGTATCATTGTGTGTGTGTGTGTGTACATGTCTGTGTGTGTGTGTGTGTGTCTCTGTGTGTACCCCCCACACCTCTCTCCTTCAGCTCACTGCCAGACAAGCAGAGCTCAAACTGCTCAGCTGCAACTGTTCCAGCTCCAATAATTACAGCTTGTCAAAAAGAATTAATTTTCTCATTTCTCATAAAGATGTGTAAAAATTACCATGTTATTATACACCGACACTCTCTGGAGGCACACACCAAATTTAATTCTGAATTCTTCCCGCACATTAAATTAAGTCCATAAATAAGAGTTTAGACATTGGTTGGGAAGCATATGTTGGTTAGGGGAAGAAGCCAGCTTGCCCGGCTGTAATGGCCACTGTAATGATTTAATAGCTTGCTCCTTCTAAGCAGCAGTAAATCTACATGATCACAGCAGTGGCGGGCAGCAAGCAGCTTATTACTGCCTGAGCTCCCACCACTGTGATAGAGCCTACTGAGGGTCTCTTTCCATAGTGAGGAGCTGGGAGGGCATCACACTCATGATGGTCTCTCTCCACATGTGATGGTCTCTCTCACTCATGCTCGATAATGAATCCAGGCAAACCACTTAAAACAGAATGTAATATCAATCCCAAAAAGACATGTTGAACAACATACGCGACATACCTCTGAACCAGTGGGCAGTCACATGCCCGAGGGCCAGTATCTCCATAACAAGATAAAATTGGCATTCACTCCATCAAGAGTATTTTATGACCCTGTATGAGAAGGAAAGGTACCTAGCCAGTCTACATGCAACACAGTCCATCAATGTAAGTTCTGTTGGGGGCCCCCATTCTGAGGTCCAAAAACACAGATGTCTGTGAGAAAGAGCAAGAAAACAGTTCTTCACTCTATGTATCTATTTAACTCTATTTAACACTCTATGTATCCTGACTCACAGAGATAGCGACAGGCCTTCAAAGTGAGAATGTCATTCTGAAACAGAAACAGACCATTGCCAAGGGCGAGAAATACACCTTCAGTAGGAGTATGTTTTAATACAGACTCAGAGAAAGAGAATCAAGCCTCAACTATGAATGCTTAACCCAGACCAAATAGAAACAGGCCTCCATGAAAGTATTTAATCCTGACCCACAGAGAAACAGGCTTTCACTATGAATGCTTGATCCTGACTCAGAAGGAAACAGAACTTCACTATAAGTGTTTCAGTGCAGACTCCTCTAATCTTTCCTGTTGTTCTCACACTTACTGTTGCTTCATTCTGGGCCTCTTTCACCCTGCACATTTATGCAGTCCCAGTGATAATATCAGCTCTCTGACAGTAACAGTTCTGCTGACAGTAAAAGCTCTGTGACATCTCACACTACTCTTTACACAATCGTCCACAGGAAGTCCCTCTCCAGCAGCTCTGACACTGGAGACAAGAGAACAAATAGATAAACACACAGAAAAAAGTCTCTATGTTAAAACCTTCACAGGGAATTCACTGGATATAAGTCCCTCTCAAGGACTTCACTGGATATATGTCCCTCTCAGTGAATTCACTGGATATAAGTCCCTCTCAGGGAATTCACTGGATATAAGTCCCTCTCAAGGACTTCACTGGATATATGTCCCTCTCAGGGAATTCACTGGATATAAGTCCCTCTCAGGGACTTCACTGGATATATGTCCCTCTCAGGGGTAAAAGATTAATAAAGAATTATATACAGTAATGTCAACAAGCCTTTTGGCAATAACATGACGTTTAAAATATTACCAAAAAAGTATACATACAAATTATTAATACAAAGGATTACTTCTACACACATATGTTTAATTGCATCAATGAAACATACACACCATGTACACATGGTCACACATTTATACATATGATGCATAATGTGTACTTGTTTCAGTCATTCCAAAAAAAAAATTTGTTTCAGTTGCCTTACAGTAGGATACAGTTAAACATACTACTGGATAAATAGAAACTTCAAAGCAGGGCTGAAAAAAATTTTTTTTTCTATCCATTCGTTCCAAGCTGAATCTTAATTTTAAATGGGAAGTTCACCCAATTTTAAAGGGACAGTTAGTTTTGCTGAGAACTCATTAGTATTGTAGATATCTGCTGCAGCTCACCGTGATATCACCCTGATAGAACAGACTTCAATGGTTCCAAAGTTTGTGGCGCTCAAAGCGCCAAAAACGTACATTCAAAAAAATCAACAGCGACGTTTCTTTCCAAATATAATGACACGGTTACTCACGAACATCCACAGACTTTTGACTATTGTGCACATTTTTTTCGAAAACTACTTTGTACCAAAGTATGCCAACTGTGTATATCCATGCAAAGCATAAACCAAAGCGCACCAGTATTCTGGGGCTTATGTCAAAACAGTGGGCCTTAGAATACTGCCGTGATTTGGCAACAGCTTGCTGCTCATTGAATTCAATGTAGAAAAATCAAGGTGATTTAACAACCAAAGAAAACCTCATTGGTAATTTTTTTGTGTTCATAAATTTCATTTTGTGTATTGTTTTGTTCCAGAGGTTTTGGGGAAATATTTATGAAAGTGTAATAACTGTATATTTGCATAAAAAACTTTTTTCTAATTTTTTTGTTTTTCAAATGAAACGTAATGACCGTTAATCAAGCTTCCAAATACCATAGGGGAAGTCTAATTTAGCTTTCAAAGGTCTGATATTCCACGTTCACTCAACATGTGTAGTACAGGCTTACTTCCATTCAAAGATGAATGGGGCCCAATGGGGAAACTGGCTTTTTGAGCGCAAATTATAGATATCAGCAGAGGGCGACATTATATCCGGTGCTGAGGTTGAGAGCCGAAAGCTGGCCCCGTGGTAGCTACCTTAGTGTATATAATATGTAGAGACAGCAAGGACAATAGAAACCTATGGGGAATACGTACATCTGAACCAAGAAGTTTTAATTTTGCACTCATCTCACATGTGCAGTTGTGTCCATGGAGTCACATGCACAATGAGGACAGCATAGAACGTAATGTGAAGATGGCTATCTCAAAGACTTAAGCGTATTTTATTGCCAACTAGCGCACAAAAATATCACGTACGGCAGAATAAAATTTAAAAAATAAATAAATATCTTTATCTATAGGGTAAGAAAGAAATATTTGACCATGGAAAAATAATAAGCAATTTAAAAAAATAATTTAATGCACGGAATTAACATAAACATATCAGTGGAAGTATATTTTATGTCTGTCAAAAATGAATGGAGCCCAATGGGGAAACTGGCTTTTTGAGCGCAAATCATGGATATCAGCAGAGGGCGACATTATATCTGGTTCTGAGGTTGAGAGCCGAAAGTTGGCCCCTTGGTAGCTACATTCAAAGTGTAACATGGTTTATGGGAGGTGGAGTCCGGAGTTTTTAAGTGGAAAGATGATGCATGTGGATTAAAATTGGTAATAAATAAATTGATGAAATAACAATAATAAAATGTCAAATTAGAATTTATCCAATCCATTTAGGGTACATTTTAAATTTTAATATTTTTTATTTTTTATTAAATTACACTTACACTAAATTCTTATTGTCGAAAATGTTTAAACAGTAAATGATTAACATCCTTCCTGTTATACAATTCCCCCGACACAAAAAAACTGTAGTGTATATAAAAATTCTTAAATAGCGACAATTGCAGCCAATGTGGTCTAATTGAATTGTATACAATTATTATAAGACACCCATCCAAACCAGTGTAGGGCATTATTAAGTACCTCATAAAGACAGCAATGTATGTAATACATTGCCCAGTGAAATGCCCACACAAACTCAACAGTATATAAGTCCCCCATAGAATGGCCAAAGCAAATTATAAGATTCCCAGAGGAGCTTAGGCATTTGACAAGTCCTCCACAGAGACTTCAGTGTACAATGTATGATTAGAAATAGATTCTCCACAGTTTATAAGTCTGTTTATAACTCAGTGTAACACACTTCATAATAAGACTCCAATGGGATCCACTGTTAATGAGAAAATCCCTATTGCAAGTTAGTTGACATAATCATCATACCCATTGCGACATTAATTCACTGTTTATTTAATCATTTACAAAAGCACGGTATATCGCATGTAAACCTAATCCTTCAACGCGTTATATTTATATACGCGTTTTCGCGTTTTCACTGTTGGTTGTTGTAAACCTTTCTTCTGATTACACTGTGAGTACAGCAAGTAGGACAACAGCCACGAAGCAATGAGTTTTATTACATGGCTAGGAGGGAGATTTCCTCAGAAAATGCTGACGTGTGCCTTTCTCTCAACAAATGAATCACGGTGCTGCGTGCACCCTCAGGAGATTGATAGGATCCTACAAATTACACATCACACAAATAAGATTTGGGAGTCTCAGTTGTAAAGCATTTAGAACGCTGTGAATAAGATTTGGGAGTTACAGTTGAACAACATTTCGAATATTGGGACCTTTCATTACCAGAGTGAGACTTATTGTAAATCTTAATCTACACTCTACCATCCTGTGAGCTACTGAAATAAGCTTTTCTGTGTTACTACAAACAATTTAGCATTTTATATTATTACACATTATCACTGAAATGCCATTATGCTCAGACACGTTTTATACCTTAATTCACCTTAATTTTGTGTCCAGCATCCCTGTTGGTAACAGCAAAGAGCTATCTGCCCCAAGTACTAAAATAAAATGCAGTAATAGAATAGAGCTGTAGGCTATGGGGAAAGTCAGTGTTCCCTTACCCATGATGGTTGGCCTATGCACTATGCCATGCCCTATTGGATCATACTCTCCTCACACACTATTCCCCAGCCTATCACACAATCAGCATACACACACAGCCCAGCTTTCACATACATTGCTAATTAAGACACATAATCATATAAAGGAACATGCAATTATTGTGCACTGTTAATATGAGAAAGAATGAAATATGACATAGAAAAATAGTGTCAACCTGCAGATCTGAACAAGGCCCACAATGCAACACACATGATGCTGCTCACCTTTGTCAAATAAGTTTTTGTGTTCCTGCTTTATAGTAGAAAGGTAATGTTTTCACACCAGGAATTGTGTGAATCTTCCTTGAATTACAGGTTTTCTTTAATAATACAATAAAACAACTGTCTAATGACAACTGGTTATGATTGACAAAACTCATTATTGTACTCATTTGTACCTGATGTACTACGACTTGGAAATCATGTGATCTTTTTGTTTGGCTCCTACAAATGCACAAAGTAAGTGAGGAAATGTTAATTACAAATGAATTGTGTTCTGAATTAAATTTGTGTATAATATACTGTATAGGTGGTGAAAGTTCAACACACATGCTCAGATGTTTTATCGAGGGCTCATGGCTGTAATAAGGATTATATTTTAAAAAAAATACTAACCAACTCACAGAATGGCCTTCATTTTCTATTTAAAAACATGCTGTCTGCTCACTATAAATTCTAGATCCATACTAGCTCTGTTTTACCAACCTCATGGCAAGCCACTTGTCCCTCTGTTCACATATTGTCTGACAGGATTTAGGGATGAGCTTTCCTGAGCTCCAGATACTTGGTCCTAACATAGATGAGTACTGACGAGTTTTAGGATATACAAAAGAGGTTCTCTTTCTCTCCCTCTCTCACACACGCACACACACAGTATTCTGTGTGGAATGCTCTTACATAAAGCTTATGCTGTTTGTTAATACTCTATGTTGATGTGACTAAAATCACAAGACTGTTCTGTTACATAACAGAAAACAATCCCATCAGAGCGCACAGAGGTGTCAGCTCCCCTGAAAGCCATTGTCCTGGAGAGGGCAGCTGTGAGACTGATCCTGTGTCAAAAGAAGCCCCAGAAACAGAGTGGCTCTGATCCTGTACCCAGAAGAAGAGCTCAGTGACAGAGTGGCTCTGATTCTGCAGTAGAAGAGCTCAGTGGCAGAGTGACTCTGATTCTTCAGTAGAAGGCTCAGTGACAGGGTGACTCTGATCCTTCAGTAGAAGAGCTCAGTGACAGAGTGACTCTGATTCTTCAGTAGAAGGCTCAGTGACAGGGTGACTCTGATTCTTCAGTAGAAGAGCTCAGTGACAGAGTGACTCTGATTATTCAGTAGAAGGCTCAGTGACAGGGTGACTCTGATTCTTCAATAGAGGACTCAGTGGCTCAAATTCTGTACAGTTCAGCAGAGATGAACTGAGTGAAAATATGCCTAATCTGTCTTAATTTATTTCTCATGCAGGTGCATATATATAAAGATATATTATATATTATATAAAATATATAAGCCCCGTGACCCTGACCAGGAATAAGCGGGTTAGATAATGGATGGATGGATGGATAAAATATATAAGATGCAGACAGAGGTCATTGCCATCTCCTGAGGACAGATGTCCAGTTTTTTTGAGTATGCTACTAGACAACGCATTGTCATTGGGTTAGAATAGTAGTCAGCATGGAGTAGAAATGCTGTTAGTCCATGTTCATTTTGATCCGGGAATTAGTAGTAGTACTAGTAGTAGTAGTAGTAGTAGTAATTTATTTCAGTCCTTATTAACAATTTTACAAAATTAATGCACATAAAAATAAATAAATATAAATAAGGCATTAAATTAAAAAGAAAACAAAAAAATATTGACCAAAAAGGTGTAGGCTGAAGCTTTAGCTTATTGTACCTACCCTTTTTACATAACATAATCTAATAGGCAACCCTTTTACTACTTTTTAGTTTTAGGCTATGCAAAGACTAAACAAAACAGAAGCAAAAACAAAAGTTCCAAACGTTTCATACACAATAATGATCATATCTCACTTTTATATTTGTTTACCACCTTATTTTTAAACATTTTTTAAAATTTGTAACATTTTAGTTTTTACATTAGTTATGTAAATTGGTTTTGCATTTGATATTGTGTAATCAATGTGTTGGTATGCCGTTGGTATGGTGTTGTAGTGCTGATGTGGCATGCTGTGAGCAGATATCACATATTTCCTAATAGGCCTGAGATAAGGATTTTCACATGGTACAAGAACTATGATCCACACAGACTGCTGCTCTACTGTTAGTTATAAAGACTTCTCTACACAGACTGCTGCTCTACTGTTAGTTATAAAGACTGCACTCAACAGAGACTGCTGCTCTACTGTAAGTTATAAAGACTTCACTCAATACAGACTGCTGCTCTACTGTAAGTTATAAGGACTACACTCTACACAGACTGCTGCTCTACTGTAAGTTATAAGGCCTGCACTCAACAGACTGCTGCTCTACTGTTAGTTATAAGGACTGCATGCACACTAAACAGAGAGCTGATCTACTGTAGGTTATAAGGACTGCACTCTACACAGATTGCTGCTCAATTGTTAGTTATAAGGACTGCACTCTACACAGACTGCTACTCTACTGTAAGTTATACAAACTTCACTCAAAACAAACTGCTGCTCTACTGTAAGTTATGCTGGGACTGGGAGCTGTGAAACATGTGTAACTTTTCAGAGGAACAGCTGAGCACTGATCCCATTTTATTAAATTAATAAAGCTCTGGCCTGAGTTAATCGAGAGGATGACATTAAATCTCTCCATTTTAATCACATTACGTGCAGGCCATTTAATTAAGAGCTTCAACTTACCACTGACACACAGTCCACCGACACAAAACCGAAACAGGCCACTGTGTTTCCTGAGCTATTGTATTCGGCTGGCCTTCCTACATTATTGCTGCCCTTCTCACACAAAATCCATCTGTATTCTTTCACAAAATTCATCAGTTAAGGCCCCAGTAGCTTTACAACAACTGAAATAAATATTTTAAACATCCAGCACAGCCAGTGTTCTTAACATTATTAACATCACAGTTCTTAATATTCAGAATATGTTCAGCAGAGTTTAATGATATCACAGTAACTATTCTTATTATTTCTTTCAACGATAAGGTTATGCTGGTGTAGACTTCTCTTTGTGATAGTCTATGACACATTTATGCCAACTTTCTGAAGAGTGTTCTTGAGCTGTTCGACAGTTGAAAGGGGGCTTTTCTTCACAATTGAAAGTATTCTTCTGTCATTCACTGCAGTGGTCTTCCGTGGTCTACCAG
This sequence comes from Synaphobranchus kaupii, assembly GCA_029718625.1. NCBI lineage: Eukaryota > Metazoa > Chordata > Actinopteri > Anguilliformes > Synaphobranchidae > Synaphobranchus > Synaphobranchus kaupii. Next base: position 99,765,112 of record CM056376.1, read on the forward strand.
GTTGTTTGGTATTCCTGAGCTCACCAGTGCGTTTTTGCTTCCTAACAATGTATCAAACAGTTGATTTTGACACACCCAATGTTTTGTCTGTCTCTGTTTGATTTATTCTGCCTTTTTTTTCCAGCCACATGATCACCTGCTTTACTGGCATGGACACTTCTTTGGTCCTCATGTTGAGAGACAAACAGTAACAAGTTCAAATGAAAATTCCACACCCAGAATCAACTGTATTGTTAGCTTCCTTGTGGTGCAAAGCACACAGCTGGCCCAAGAAACGGCTGAGCGGCCAATTGTCCACTTACTTTGCTCCCCTAAAATGGAGGGAATGTGTATAAAAAGGGCTGCGATTCCTACACAGATCACCCAATATGGATGCAAATACCCTCAAATTAAAGCTGACAATTTAGCCTCATATTCATTGCTGAATTTCAAATCCAATGTGCTGGTGTACAGAGACAAAACAACAAGAATTGTGTCATCGTCCAAATACTTATGGACTCCACAGTATACAGCATGTACAACAAAAACAACCTGATCAATTGTAGTGAATGATGCCTCAGACAGTGGCTAGTGAACTGGACAGAATTAGAATTTTGGCAAGACCACGGCTTTTGTACTTTTGTGCAAGATATTCACTCTGATTCCCTTCTGTAAAACTCCAGTTGTATTTGGAAACTTTGTAAGCTGCATCTAAAATCATTAGTATTTGCATCCACTGCAAAAACAAAAAAATAATAATCTCAACCAGTATTTTATTCTTATATTTAGACTTAAAATCTTAGTTCTATTAGTTTTAGCTAAAGAAGACAAACATATTGCCAATGAGTTGAGAGAGTTTGACTCTTGAGACAATCGGTTTGTAACAGTATACAGAAAGGGACAGAATTGATCTGGTGTTATTACCCTGTTCTGTTGGGAGATTGCAGAAATCCCCTTTTGGAAACGCCCATCTGCCCAATAATAATACAGTGTGATGCATTAAAACAGTTACAAAAGAGAGTGAGAGATACAGAGAGGAATAGGAACGGAGGTACAGTGTGGTCGACAAAATGACATGTAGTGGTTTCCCCTCTAGGAGAGAAGTTAAACCACCAAACAACTAACTTTATTATCAGCCATACCAGGGACCACTCAACAAAGCACACCTCATTCCAAAAGTGCACCTCAGTCATTATATTACACTACATGATTATGTAGTACAGGGGGGGGTGGTATAAAACTTGCGCAGACACTAAACATTCATGCAGGCATGGCGCTCATTTTGGGGCTGGCTCTGATGGCTGCTTGGCCGTGCTCAGGCGCTGGTCAAGGGAGACGGCCTCCGCTTAGCGGCTGCTCCCCGTCCGCGCACTCAAGGGCCTTGGTGCTGCCTCGGCGCCATTAGCACAGCCGCCGTAATGAACCGTTCTCCAAACAGAGCACACGCTGTGTAATTACGCTTCCAAATCAACGTGAGCACATCAGACCAGCGAGAGCAACAAAGGGCCGCTCTCCCGTAGCCCAGCCTGTGACTCGGATTCACTCACAGTGATAATGGAGTCGTTCACACTTAATTCCTCCTGCCGCAGCGTTGACGGCGCACGCATCATCTGGGCCCGGCGTGTCTGCCGGGGCCGGGGGGGAGGGGGAGCTGATTGGAGTGGACACACGCTCCCCACTGGCTGCTGAATTTGTGCTTGTTTGTTTGCTGCTCCTCTCCCTGGGTCCATGCGAGGCCCTGGCTGGATGTGGCAGGATGTGGGGAGACGCTGGGAGAGCGGGGACGGCGCCCTGAGTGCCGAGATATGGCCTCTGCGCTCAGGCTCAAACAGCCGCCAAACACAAGCGAGGAGAGGCTTAACTCAGCTCTCAGTGTCGGTGTCAGTGTGACGATGAAATTTTAAAGCGCACATCCTTAAATTCAGCTCGCAGTGTCTCCAGACACTGCTTCAGCCACCCCGTACGCACAGAGCACACCCTGTACTCACAGACCCCACCTTGTGCGCAAACACCACACCCCGTACGCACAGAGCACACCCTGTACTCACAGACCCCACCTTGTGCGCAAACACCACACCCCGTACGCACAGAGCACACCCTGTACTCACAGACCCCTCCCTGTGTGCAAACACCACACCCCGTACGCACAGACCACACCCCATACACACAGACCGCACACACCACACCTCACCTTCACAAACCACACACCTCTTTAACATCTATCGACACACATATACATTTACACACACACACATGCATCACATCAACTATAGACTGTACAGTATGGACCTATGCATAAGCACACCATATGACTCATGTAAAGCTCATCACATGCTTGCATATAACACCAACATGTGAATGCAAAAACCCAATTACTGTATATCACAACACAAACAGCCCACAGTACAATAGTACAGCAGAGTCCACCACATCGCCTAATTTCTGTTGACAATAAGAGTGTGTAAACAGTAGCGCAAACACTGGGGCAGATATCTCTCCTGATGGCAGCCCCACTCCTCCCTCTGTATCTGCGCAATCTCAGAGTCCCACCGTCACTGCAGATGAAGCACGACTCGGCCACATCACTCCAAATTCGGCATTAAATTAAATCATTGTGCCAACCCAAGTGGTGTGAAATCGGATTAGATCTTAATCATCCAGTATTGTGTTTGCTTTCTCCACATTCTGCTCCGGCCTCTGCTGAATTAAACATTGGGTTATACTCGGTTTGTCAGGATTTCTGTGGAACGTTATTAACAGTGCAGGTGAAAAGGCTTTTGTCTCCATAATGACTCCAGAACAGCTCTCCCAGGATTAGAAACACTGGGGCAGCCAGAGTGCCAGACCCTTCAACATTATCATGTATAGTGCCCTTCATTTTAAATGAGATGACCAACTCCTTATCGGCTTTATAAGCATTGTTAATCAGCCCTGTAAATGAACTGACCAACTTCTTATCACGTTCATAATGACCCGTGTGCATTGAGCTCCTGCGGGAGAAGAACGCTCATTTTTCATGAATAAAATAGATATGTAGGCTCTTAAGGAGGGGAGGTATGGCTGGAAGAGGAGTAACCATTGGCCTTGTGGTGTGACAGAGACAGAGAGTGGTTGTTCTAAATCACATATGCTCACACACTCAGACGCACACACACATGCATATGAGCACAAACAAGCTCTCTCTCACACACACACACACACACACACACAGACTAGTGCACACACGCAGACGCACCTAGGCGTGCATGTGCACACAGCCATACACAAACACACAACCACTTGCACACACGCGCACACACACGCACACGCACGCACGCACACACACACACACACGCACACGCGACGCGCACACACGCACACGCACGCACACACACGCACACACACACACACGCACACACACGCACACACACACACACACTAGTGCACACACGCAGACGCACACACACATGCATATGAGCACAAACAAGCTCTCTCTCTCTCTCACACACACACACACACACACACACACACACAGACTAGAGCACACACGCAGACGCACCTAGGCGTGCATGTGCACACAGCCATACACAAACACACAACCACTTGCACACACGCGCACACACGCACACGCGCACGCGCACACGCACGCACGCACGCACACACACACACACACACAGACTAGTGCACACACGCAGACGCACACACACATGCATATGAGCACAAACAAGCTCTCTCTCTCTCTCACACACACACACACACACACACACAGACTAGAGCACACACGCAGACGCACCTAGGCGTGCATGTGCACACAGCCATACACAAACACACAACCACTTGCGCACACACACACACACACGCACACGCGCACACACACACACACACACACACACACACACACGCACACACGCGCACACACACGCGCGCACACACACACACACACACACACAATAAGAGGTCTGCCCTGTTAGATGTCACCTCACTCTGTGCAGGATAACTATAGGCTTCCTTCTCTTATCTGTCACATTGACTTCTCTTTTTTCTGTTTATTTGTGGTGTTGTCACAGTTTCAAAATGTGTTATTTCTTTTGTTGTATGCAGCACTTACATATCTTCAGAGACGTGTCCTTGCAGTATGGTCATTGCGTTTGCCCTTTTTCACTTCACTAAAATGTTTAAGTTACAATTGTGCAGAGTCAATATCTGCTACTGGCTTTGACCTTAACAAATTATTGCATTCCACCAGAAAATTTACAAGGCACTCCTACATACAAGCATGTAATGTACATTTGTAAACCAACGTCAAACGCAAACCTTGTACTCAGCTGGAATGACCTTCCTGATCCATACTCATTTCTGTGAATTATCAAGTGTTGTGAGAAATGACCAGCATGCACCTGAATCATTCAGAGAATTCCTCCTTCTTACACGATACATTCCCAGCATTAAACCCCTTGAATCCCTCACAAAAATAATATACAGATTTTGTACTGCTTTGGTTTTACACTCTACTGAAAGCAAGTGGCAGAAGAAGCACCCAGATGCGCTGTGTGTTCAGTGAGCGCTAACACCAGCTCCTACACAGGGCCAGCTTCAGGAGGGGACAACCGGGTACGTTTTCCCAGGCCCTGGAGGAAGGGGGGCTAATGGTCTGTGAACCTATCGTAAATATTACTGAACGATACATGCAGTGAAAATCTTGTCCCGGGCACGGAAATTTCATCCGGCGGCACACCTATGAAAATCTCACAGCAACGCAAAAAAGAACCTAAATGTAACTATTAGTATGGAAATGTGTATAGATCTGATAAGATAAGGACATATTCTCCTTTTGCACTCTTCAGAAATTCTAAACTCTGCTTATCTAAGATAAAATAAAAAACTTTCTCTGAAAGTAAACCAAAGTAGATGGATTAGAGATTATATATGGCAAAAACTTTCCAGTATTTTCCCAGAGGTATATGTTCCACACACCAAATAACAGAAAAGGTTGTCAATCTGGTTTTGGGCCTAACTGTAGCGAGTGTCAAATTTTTCTTAAATTTTGTTTCCACTGAAACCTTTTTCACTTTGACTGAGCAGTTGACAGTTCTTTGACTTAATAAGGAAAATGTTACAACTGTCACATCACAGAATGGACATAGAATGGACATCGTAGAATGTGCACTAGCCAACCTCATGACTATAATCACACTACAGGTTCAGCCACTGACAGATTATGGCCAGGGCAACCATGCATCACCACCCCTGTGCATAATTGAGATTTCAAACTGAACCACTGACATCTTCCTGCATCCTAAAGTGCCCTGGGCAGATAGCCAGTCAGAGTTTGTGCAGTAGTGCAGTGCAGGTGGGTCCGGGATGAAGAATATACCATTCACAGGAAAGCTTGGTGCTGAATTACCAGGTATATGTAGCGTGCAATTATAAGATTGTCTGTGTCATGGTCTGACTACTCTATTTACATAAAACAAGCCCAAATGGAGTAGCTCCAGGATGCTCTGGTTTGCCGCTTACCTTGTTGTGACTGCGATGTGACCGAACCCTAACCACGGCTGCATAAGCTCCCTGGGCTGTGTGCAGTCCTCCCTGCTCCCTGAGTCAAGTAAACAGCCTGACTGAGCCACATTGGAGACAAGCATCACTAAGAACAAGGGCACGCAAGATATTGACGCAGATATTGATACTGAAATTGAAAAATGTACTTTCTATTTCCCCTCTTTGGATTAATACGCTTGTTCAAATATCAATATAAGAAAATCCTTATCATCATTAATCATTACATACAGTCCATTTTATTCAGCTATAGGAACAAAGTTGCGCTGAATTTTATGTTTGCTTAGTAAAAATTTGAGTCGTAATCATTTGCTGCATTTTTAGTGCGTCTCAGTACATTTGCCAAAGATAATAATATTATTTCATCTGTGCCATTGTTTGTTGATGCTGGAAGCTACAAAGCGGATTGCTGAACATTCGAGAACTCCAGCCTGCAGTCTTCGCTTGGGAAACGTGGCAGAGCAGGTAACCTGTTACCCAGGAAGCACTGGTGCTGAGCACCAGCTGGGAAATCATGGAGGTTGTGTGTGACACGTGAGAGAGGCAGCAGAGCGGGGAAAATACAGCGAGGGAGCAAAGGGGTTGAGGGAACAAGTGAGCGAGGGAGGATATGGAGAAAGGAGCAGCAAACCAATGAGGGAAAGAGGAGATGAAGAGGCATGAAGAGGGTGAGGTGGAGAGGGGAGGAATTACATGGGTGGATCAGGGTCCAAGGCAGAGAGTGTCAGAGATAGAGAGGGGGGGGGGGGGAGATTTTCCCCTGCTCGACTGGGTCCAGCTCAGTCACACGTCTCCAAAGAGGAGGTGACACGTTCCTGCTTGTGGCAATTCAGTCATTCCTTCTGTCCCAGTGCACAGCATGAACAGTAACAGCAGAGGGAAACAACAACACCAGCGCCATGGCGGGGAGGCACACTGCGGGATTCAACATGGCCGCTACTCAGGTGAAACACATTACAATCGATCAGCCAATGGCCATGCAGGACACATCAAAAGCAAACATAACAATGACCTTACTGTAAGGTGATTGCTCTGCATGCTAAACAAAGCCTCCCCGCCAATATCCCGCTTGTTAGATCAAAGTTGTCATTGTTGCTGATAAATGTTCTGAGCATGCTGTACAGATCAGAGTATGGACCTCAGAAATAACATGGGAGTGTGGGGGGAGGGAGGGTAGGATTTAGCATTTAAAAGATTACTGTCATGAGAGACAAGTCAATCTGCTCAGAAGCCGAGGGGACTGAGAGGGGAGGGGCTGACTTTACAGTGAAGGGCTTAATTATAATAGACATCTGCATCCAGCGAAAGCATTAAACAGCCAGAGAGACAGAGAGATGGAGACGGAGGGACAGATACAGGGAGACAGACAGACAGAGGTCACGGGGATCAATGAGATTCTCTGCATGGGAGTGCTCGGTCTTACCAACATGTCTGTGTATGAGACTGGCAGGGAGGGAGGGGCCGCTCTAGGTCCCGACATTTCTGTGGTGAGTGTGACACAGAGCGGGGAGATGGGGGGAGGGGGTGGGGGCACACAGCTTCAATATGTGCTGACTTTAATGTGGATGAGTCCAGCACAGGGCAGGCAGAGGGTGGGGGATGCCTCGCTTTATGCTGGGGGAGCTGCTGTTGCTGTCTCACAGGGAGGACATGGCGTGTCACAGCACATTACTGTCGGTTTCCGTCGGCTGAACAGCGAGACCACGACAAGCAGCACAGGAAACATGGCATAATGAGGGAGGGCAGGGCGCTTCAGTACAGAGCCAGCCACTCAATTACCCAGAAGCCTTTTAGTGCCACACCGCTCCACTGAGGCAAATTACCCAGGACCCCTCTCCACTCAGAGACCAGCCAGGACACAAACGGCCGGCTCTGTGACAGGAATACACACACAGGCTCCTGAAAGGGTAATGAGGTCATTTGGATGCTGGAGCCATTAGGCTAATACGCTCTCTCCGCTGCTCTGATGGGCAAGTCTCAAAGAGAAAAGGCCAAAAAGAGCCATGCTTTCACATCGCTGGAGGTCTCTCCCGTTCTCCGCTATCAGCTTTTACTGAATGGTATTAATCACAGGGTTGTTTGCCAATGAAAGCAAATAAATAAATAATAATGGCGGTTAAATGCTCAAGTGTACCATGCTAATGAGGGAGGGGGCAGTAATGACACTACAATATGCAGAGAAGTGTTACAGGGGTACAGCATAGGCCACACTGACCTCAGCTTCAAGAAGCACCAGCACAGAGTTACACACTTAACTGGATCAGGAGCCTCTGCAGGCAAGGCAGCAACAGGAGCAAAACTCAATTCCAATACTCAGCACCCAATGACAGTGTTGGACTACATGATCCAAAATGCAGTGCTCCGACACTGTAGCGCAGCAATATCCAGAGCTGAGTGCTGTTAATATGAACTTCAGCATCCAACACTCAGGGCTCTGATTAGACAGAACTGTAATATTCTGTAGTCTGTGCTCCAGTAGTATAAATACAGTTCCCAACCATGTGAAGTACAACAAGTGAGCCAATGTTCCAGTGACATTTTAAGATGTGAAATAAAGTTCCATTTACAGCAAGACAAAGTAATAGGTGCATTAATTAATCACTTACAGTGTGCAAGCCTAACAGGTAACAGAATGCTCTGGTTACAATGTGCAAGTATGACGGGAAAATCAATTCCCAATTTGCAGCGTACAAGAGTAACAGGCGATGTAACGATCCAGTTAAAGTAGGCAATCTGAACAGGTGAACTAATTCTCCATTTATGTGTTTAAGTATGGCAGATGAGTTAATGCTCCAAATGAAACTGATGTCTGTGCTGCTGAGTAGGAGAATGCAAGCCTGTGCATTTTGACTGTGATATTAGAGCTCTCATCTGCCCCTTTGCTCCATTTAACCCATAAACATAAACTGCTCTGGTGCAGAAGCACAATCAGGTACTCGCAATCACTTCCATTGTCCATTCAAAACACTCAATAGATAATTATGTGAATCTGCATTCTGTGAGGAGCAAGTCTCCTACTTCATTTCTCAATTATGTGTGTATTTTGGTTGGGTCATGTCTGTTTTTTGAACAATTGACAGTTGGACAGCAGCATGCTGCGACTATAAAACAGTAGCACAGCAATACAGAAGTATTGTAGCACTACAATACACTCACACTGTTGTACCACGCAACAATGTTCCGCAACACTATCCTCCCATAACACTGCAGCAGCCCAACACAACAGACCACAGCAATTCCATAAAAAAAATCTGGCCCATTCCCAGGGCTGGCCCTAAGCATAGGCGGTATAGGTGGTATAGGCGGTCGCCTAGGGCTCCATCAAGCCATGGGGTGCCAAGCCATGATTATTTATTTATTTTATTTTTTTGTGGGGGGATATATTTTTATATATTTGATAGAATACAAAAAATAAAAAATAGTATGCGCCCTCCCAGATCCAAATTTGTATGTTTTGAGAATTTTAACAATAAAAGTTTGTGGCGCCCCAACACGGTGCCCCTCCATCTTTTTTTGGTTTTGCCCAGCTGTTCTCACAGTAGCACTGATTGGACGGCAGAGTCAGAGATCCATCAAAATAATAGTTGCACAGGGGAGAAAAAAAAAAAAAGGAGGAGGAGGAAAAAGGGGGAAAATACAGAAGAATGTCTAATGACTGTTTGTGTTTATTGACATTTATTCAATCAAAGGTATAAAGCTAACTAGCAAGCTAGCTATTAGGGATGTAACGGTACACTCAACTAGCGGTAGGCTAGGCTACAATTTGTATCACGATACAATGGTCACGGTATGGGGGTGGGGGCTCTTCAAAACAGTCAGCTGTCTTCGGTATGATTTTTCGTTACGTGTTTTTAAAAATTTTTTTATCTCTATCTATTTTTTATCTATCCCATGCCCTATTCGCATGGGACTAGTATTACCTGGGGACCTCATGTTATTTGTGATCTTAATCCCGTGCAAATCTGACGTGCCCATAAATTGGAAAGTAAAAATTCCACCGCACATTACCTACCATATTTCGCGAAACAGAGGTCATATGATAATAGGCGATTAGTCCCGTGGGAATCGGCATCTCAGTAACCATCTACAGATCTTGCCTAGGGCTACTAAAGGGCTAGGGCCGGCCCTGCCCATTCCTAATGTCTAATCCCGTCTAAACACATCTGAAACTTAATATTAAGTCGTTGGAACACACATAGAGGGCAATAGATTTGGACTCAGTTTTTGTATGTGCAACTGTGGCTGCATCAGTTGTTTTCTGAATGACCTCATTTCTTTTTCTCCTTGATGAATCAGACCCCCCAGAAAACTCAGATACCGTAAGTACATACTTGCTAAACTGCTAAATGCTAATGTGAGTCTCTCAGCAGCCTGAGGCAAATGAAAGAAGCAATGCAAAGTCCCAGCACTGCTGTTGTTGCCCTGGCTACGCCCTTCACATCACAGAGGAGTTTAATTATCCCTCTCTCTCTCTCTTTCTCTCTCTACCTCTCTCTCTCTCTCTCAGACACACACATGAAGAGTGAGTGGGTCAGGCAGAGACACAGAAAGAGAATGTCCAGCCAACCTAGGTACCAGCCTGCCACAGGGACAGAGAGAAACCTGTTTCTGAATGGGTGGGATGGGAGACAAATGGAAATTTGTACAGTTCAAATAGAAAAGGAAACTTTTGTCCCATCTCCTTGGAATTAAAGGTGCAGTATACCATTATATCGCCATTTATTTTTTGTACTGTGTCTTGATTGAAATGCTTTCATAGCAAAAGCCATGAGTGTATATGTGTGTTTGTTCATTTGTATGTGGTGATAAAGATGGAGATAAAGAGTGCATGTGTGTGTGTCTGAGAGAGAGAGAGTGTATAATAAGATATTTCTGTGTGTATGTGTGTGTGAGAGGGTGTACAATAAAAGATTTGTGTGTGTGTGTGTGTGTGAGAGAGAGAGAGAGAGAGAGAGAGTGAGAGAGAGAGAGAAAGAGAGAGTGTATAATAAGAGATTTGTTAATTAACTAGCAGCGCTGCGCTCCTGGCGCGCTAGGGATCAAACGTCGGCACTGGCCAGCGGGCTCCTGTAGAGCACAGATGAAATGCACTGCAGACTTTAAAGACTTCCTGTCATTAGCTGAGACCTCGTCCGCTAGCAGGCCGGGCCCCCTCTGCTCCTCCAAACAACCAGGACAATGACAGCAGAAATGAAATAATCCCGCCAGGAAAAAAGGAAGGAGCTTTCACCCCACGCAGGAAGGAGGGAGGGAGCTACTTTATGTGCATGAGTGTGTGAGTGTGTGTGTGTGTGTGTGTGTGTGCGCGTCCGTGCGTCCGTGTGTGTGTGTGTATGCGCCATTGGGGTGGGGGGGGGGGGGGGGGGGGGGGGCACAGTTCGGGTCATTAGTGGCCTCATCTCAGTCCTTGGTGCTTCATGTTGCTGGGAGAAGAGTTCTGGCCTCAGGAACCATGTGTGATATGATAACAAGAAATTATCAAAGAATATTATCAGTCATTTTTAAAACCTTTTTTATGCTCAGCGCTAGTAGCATACAGTAAGCACAGTAAAGTAGCCAGTGAGATTACAGTGAGCTGTGTAAACAACATCCTATATTACTGTGATGCATAATTGCTGACACTCATTTTAATTTTTCATTTTTTTTGTTATTTTAAATTAATTTTCAGTACAGGTGGACACATGTTGAGAAAGACAATTGCATCAGTTTGAGTTCTCTCACTCTATCCTGTCACTCCTCTCTTCTCTAAGACTCCCCTCTCCTCTTCTCTCGCTCACACTCCCCTCTGTCCTCCTCCATTCTTCCTACATCCTCCCTTTGTCCCTGCCCAGATCTCTGTTGCCGCTGTGAAATACACTATCTACAGATTATTCAACCTGTTCATTTTTATACAGATCTCACCTACTACTACTCTCTGCCTGTAATGACACCAAACACATGCGTGTACGCATGCACACGCATGCACAGGCACACACTCCTCACGCACATATACAGAGACACAAAGAGAGTGCATAATTGTGTACAGAGGTGAAGTACTAGCTGAATCCCATCCCATGTTGTGGCAAAACTGGTCCCACAACACAAACCTTCAAACTCCCAACAGCACGACACACCTCCTGCTCTCTAGCACACAACCTACAGTGGCCTAGTGGTCCTCTGCGGCATTCTCCGCACGCCTATTTTGTCACCCCCCAATACCCCTTCCCCAATAAAAATATACCCTATATTTGTTTTAACACACCTCTGATAGAACCTTAGTAAGTACTGGCTATTGTATAATGGGAAACGGCATTTTCTTAATTGCACAGAAGTAATATTTCCCAAAAAAATCATTTTGGGTACCAGGTCTAACAGGTTTAACACGTGACTCAGTGAAAAACATCACTGGGAAATATAGCTGCAACCAGCTATGAGTGGGGTCAAACTCAAAATGGGCACCAAAAGGTATTATTATAAGTGAGATGAATAAACTCTCTCCCTCTCTCTGTCTCTCTCGCTCACACACACACACACACACACACACACACACACACGCACACATATTTACCCAGCACACAGACCCATGGTCCATCTTTGCTGTTAGGTACATACAGCACTCAGGACAGAAAGATTGGTGAGGTGCCCATTTTGCCCCCATTAAAAGTATTTAGAGCATTCTGGTTACTGCCTTCACCGTGGCAAAACTGCACAAACACAATTACCTCAGTACAGACAAACTAATTGGGAGGGGGGTATCATTGACCATGAGGGCCAACCAGGGGACTCAGAAGCAGAGCCACAGGCCAAGACTAGTTCCATTTCACCAGTCTCAGAATACATTGTTCAGGTGAAAGGCTGCGCTATTAAAGCAGTCACTGTCTATAAAATATGATTGGAATTTATTCTGCATTGTTGATGAAAAGTTCTTCAGGAACAAAGAGCAGAATGGATGCTTTTGAGCGCTTTCAGTCAGGACCTCTGCAATGCGCCCTAATGGCGGCAGCCTCCAAACTGAGCCCCTTGCACAATGGCCTATCCATAACACTCCGTGTCTTTCTGCCTCTCTGAAAAGCATGACTCCACAGGCGGAGGAAACATTGACCCACGCTGTGACATTATCTCCTGCATCCTTTCACGCCTTCCTCCTGCTCCTCGCGGCGAGAACCAAACAGCGGCCGTGAACGTGGCCTCTGCCGAGCGGCGGAAAACCAAGGCGAACAGACAGCCATTGAAAACCATGACAATGCGGGACAGGGAGAGAGAAGGGCCAAGCAAGGCGGTTAGACGCTGATTTCCCTCAGCTGTGACACCTGAGTGGGATGAGATGCATCAAGGTGGACGGCTGGTGAAAGGCGGCATTCCTTAAAGACAGACGTGAGGTTTCATGAAGCCAGCTGATCCCAGCACACAATATTCGCTCCAACAACACGGTATTCAGCCAGCACGTAAGATTCACTAACAAAAAACCCACCTGACACAAATACTCATGCTCATGAAGCTCTGAACACACAGCACCAATCAACGTACAATATTATCCCCACACAGAGCATTTACACAACATGCAACTGCCGGCAACAATGGGCAGTCCAGCACATAACATTCAAGTGACATACACAGTATTCACCCAATATAAACTATAAAGTGTAAAATCTACGTTGTGAATTTAATCAAAAAAGTGTATTTGTTACAGACAACAAAACATAATTACAAAAATATATATTATTAACTTAAACAAGTGACTTTATGTTGAATGTTAAGGTCCTGTTCAAGAGTGAACTGAATGGATGTAAGGCCTCTGGGGCAGGCTGAAAACAGGGGGTCAGGAATGCACGGAGGATTACAACACTCTTAATACCAAAATACAGCTGAAGCGGAACACAAAAGCATACAGAAAGATTTTTCCCAAATCTTCCGACAGAGGAAGTCTGGTTCATTTCCAAGAAGCACAGGACCACTTAGGTAATGAGCTGCACGGAACGGTGTGCTACCGTGTACTGTCACCTTCAATCCTTCTGATGTGGTCCTAACGCAGTGGCGTTCTATGGGATTGATCTTCCACACTCTCTGTGACTGCTTCTTGATTCTGTGCGCACGTCACAACTGACCCAACTCTCTGAATCCCAACAACCCCTTGTTCCTGCTACCACCCATATGCCCAGAGCCAGACTCGGGTTTTCATCATTCCCATAATTCATCATTCTAAGAAAATCCGTTGCACCAGAACCAGTAGCACAGCTATCCATCTCCTTCTCTCTCCTTTTCTCTCTCTCTCCCTCTCTCCCTCTCTCTCAACATGTAAATGCTTTGGGAATATGAATATGTTTGCCAGGCCAATACAGCAAATTGTATTGGCCTGGCAAACATATTCATATTCCCAAAGCATTTACATGTCAAACAAGAAAAAATATTAATACAATGTCATCGCACAAAAAAAAACCTATAACCCACAATGATAAGAAATAATAAAAGCACTGAATTAGAACAAAAACAATAGGTGAAATTTAGTAAAAATAAAAAATAAAGACAAGCCTGCAAAAACTGACACTTAATAGTATTAACATTCAAAGACAATTTTATGCTTGAGGACCTGAAGTGTTCATTTGTGTTACGGTTTTATTTATGTATTCCTGTATGTGTGTGTGCGTGTGTGTGTATGTATGTCACTCAGACCTTGGCAGACGACAATAAAAAGTTCAAGAGTGTTTATAGACTCAGATATTGCACATTCACTTTTTTTCTTTCTCTCTTCCTCTCTCCTCCTCCAGATCCAACAAATTCTGTGCACAATTAAATCATTAACTTCTCTTTAAAGAATGAAACAAAAATGAACACCAACAACTTTCTGCTACGGTTTGCATCTCTACGGACACCAACAATTGACCTTTCCATGGGGATCGGCTCACAAATGTTGCTGTTGTTACCCCTGTCAAGATTCCCCTTATAAGCAGAGCTTAGTGTTCAATACCATTCCAAAACCACAGGACAGATTGCTGAGTAAATTTATTATTAACTGTAGTGAGCTAATATTTTCTTAAGCAGTCTGGACTCAGGGATGTTGGTTAACTATCTGTGCTGTATTTCCTTGTGTGTTCCCTTCGTCACCCTACAAATCAGTAAAACAAGAAGTGGAGGTATATAATATATCCAGCTACCTACGCCTTCTCGATGAACGTCCCAGCAAACAGCACTGTGGTGATAGCTTGAGGGAATGAGGGACTGCTGCTTAGTGCTGGTGTTTATTTACCTAGCTTGCAAAAGCGCCATTTTTGATTATTTCACATGAAATAGTGACATAGAGATGCAGAATCAAAGAGGTAGCAGGCAACGCTGCAAGCACTGCTCCGCTTGTGTGTGTGGGTTTGCCAGTGTGTGTCAGAGGTGCGAATGTTGTCAACTGTTGTTGCCTATCCTTATCCTTATACAGTAACCTTTCTGTCCAAAAAAATGCCGGTCCAAATTTTCTAGTGGGGGGTGGCAACCCTAATGGTGTAACCCCCTGCCAGATAACTTTTGGATGCCATGTTCACTTTCAGAACAGGAGATGTGTGGGCAGGAGATGGAAGGGGCACTCCTGCCATTGCCGGTCAAATAACCAATGAAGTCAGAGCATGTGAAAAAAATGTGCAACACCCACCCAAAATGGCCTATGCAGCTCAAAGCGAGAGAGACTCACTGGATATGTTTTTTTAAAAAGTTTGGTAATTATTTTTCATTTCAAAAACCTTATCAACTTGTTTGGTAGGCCTTGTGGAATATTATAAAATTGCCAAAAATAAATTAATTGGGGACCCTTATGAACTGTGAATAATTAAATGTTTAAATATCTGATCTGTTCAACGGATTCACAACTTAGGACCAATGAATTAAATAGGCTGTTTGTGGAACCATTTGAGCTTTGAGTTGATTCTTAACCCTTATTTTATGCTGAAATTTTATGACACCTTTTATGTTTGGGAATAAATTGACCCCAAATGTTTAAACTGACACACAACTATTGTAATGTAATATTTTGACACTTTCTTTGTCACCTTTTGTGTGTATCCCAATCGACTAGCATTTTATCCCTAAATATTAAAAATGTGAGATGAAACATCTCATTTTATAACCTGAGGTAAGTGAAAGTTTGTGAAGTTTAAAACCTGTATGGGAAAGTGCCACCAGAATTAACCACAAAAAATCATAAAAAATTTAAAAGGTTGTATACTTCCTTACATTTTATACAGCTACCCCACAAATGACCACACACAACACCTTTGTAGAAAAAGTTGTTACAGGACAATAATCATAGCATTGTGATTATTGTGTGTTTACTATCGAATCCCAACAAATTAAGGAAAGTAATATAGTGTCAAGATGAAAAAATCAGGTTAACTGGTTTTTAAGAGACGTTGAACAGAATCAGGTAAAATTGACCTCAAACATAATATGAGGGCTAAGGTTGGTGTTCCTACCCTCTGGCAACACTGTACTCCCTAGTGAACAGCTTGATCAACAATACCAAAATAAAATATACCCCTCAGCAGTTTGCTTACTTGTACAGCTATCTATAGCCAACTGCTCTTTGCCTTTTTTTAATGTTTTGCAATTCCAGGGACCCACCTAAAACTCTGTTTTGCAGGCACACATTTCAGTCATTTTTGGCAATGAAAAAAACAAACAGCATCTGAAACTGACAGGCATGTCAATGAACTTGGATTTTGTGTGGTAAGGATGATTTACAAGTAGAAGGAACATATCAATTCTTTCTTTAAGAATTTAAATGATTATTTAGTTATTGCTGTTGTTAATGCTTGCTATTAATTTATGGTAATGTAAACCAATATAGGAAAGCGTATACTTTTATCACAGATATTTGCCAGGTTAATTGTGCAGACACTGCCTTAACACTGATGCTGGTCTTAAACAACAGTCTTCGAAGTAATGATATTAAACAACAACAGAATGATTGTTCTTCCTCACTGTGTTTATTAAATAGCTGTTCTTCCCTGTAACATCATCTCCTGCCATTATGTCCTCTGCCCTCCACCACTAGACTGTAGGTCAATTGTGCAGCAACTTATGTACTATATACCAGAGCCCCATCTACAGCACCTTCTTAGATTTTATGATCAAATTGTGTCCTCTAAGACTCACATTAAATCGGTCTCCAAATCTAATGTTTTAAGGCTCATCTATGGGCAGCTTATATTAACAGTCTCCTCTAAGACTCATATACTGGTGCTCATTCTCAGAATATCCTCTAAGACTCATATACTGGTGCTCATTCTCAGAATATCCTCTAAGACTCATATACTGGTGCTCATTCTCAGAATCTCTCCTAAGACTCATATACTGGTGCTCATTCTCAGAATATCTTCTAAGACTCATATACTGGTGCTCATTCTCAGAATATTCTCTAAGACTCATATACTGGTGCTCATTCTCAGAATATCCTCTAAGACTCATATACTGGTGCTCATTCTCAGAATATCCTCTAAGACTCATATACTGGTGCTCATTCTCAGAATATCCTCTAAGACTCATATACTGGTGCTCATTCTCAGAATATCCTCTAAGACTCATATACTGGTGCTCATTCTCAGAATATCCTCTAAGACTCATATACTGGTGCTCATTCTCAGAATATCCTCTAAGACTCATATACTGGTGCTCAGTCTCAGAATATCCTCTAAGACTCATATACTGGTGCTCATTCTCAGAATATCCTCTAAGACTCATATACTGGTGCTCATTCTCAGAATCTCTCCTAAGACTCATATACTGGTGCTCATTCTCAGAATATCTTCTAAGACTCATATACTGGTGCTCATTCTCAGAATATCCTCTAAGACTCATATACTGGTGCTCATTCTCAGAATATCCTCTAAGACTCATATACTGGTGCTCATTCTCAGAATCTCTCCTAAGACTCATATACTGGTGCTCATTCTCAGAATATCCTCTAAGACTCATATACTGGTGCTCAGTCTCAGAATATCCTCTAAGACTCATATACTGGTGCTCATTCTCAGAATATCCTCTAAGACTCATATACTGGTGCTCATTCTCAGAATCTCTCCTAAGACTCATATACTGGTGCTCATTCTCAGAATATCTTCTAAGACTCATATACTGGTGCTCATTCTCAGAATATCCTCTAAGACTCATATACTGGTGCTCATTCTCAGAATATCCTCTAAGACTCATATACTGGTGCTCATTCTCAGAATCTCTCCTAAGACTCATATACTGGTGCTCATTCTCAGAATATCTTCTAAGACTCATATACTGGTGCTCATTCTCAGAATATTCTCTAAGACTCATATACTGGTGCTCATTCTCAGAATATCCTCTAAGACTCATATACTGGTGCTCATTCTCAGAATATCCTCTAAGACTCATATACTGGTGCTCATTCTCAGAATATCCTCTAAGACTCATATACTGGTGCTCATTCTCAGAATATCCTCTAAGACTCATATACTGGTGCTCATTCTCAGAATATCCTCTAAGACTCATATACTGGTGCTCATTCTCAGAATATCCTCTAAGACTCATATACTGGTGCTCAGTCTCAGAATATCCTCTAAGACTCATATACTGGTGCTCATTCTCAGAATATCCTCTAAGACTCATATACTGGTGCTCATTCTCAGAATCTCTCCTAAGACTCATATACTGGTGCTCATTCTCAGAATATCTTCTAAGACTCATATACTGGTGCTCATTCTCAGAATATCCTCTAAGACTCATATACTGGTGCTCAGTCTCAGAATATCCTCTAAGACTCATATACTGGTGCTCATTCTCAGAATATCCTCTAAGACTCATATACTGGTGCTCATTCTCAGAATATCCTCTAAGACTCATATACTGGTGCTCATTCTCAGAATATCCTCTAAGACTCATATACTGGTGCTCATTCTCAGAATATCCTCTAAGACTCATATACTGGTGCTCATTCTCAGAATATCCTCTAAGACTCATATACTGGTGCTCATTCTCAGAATATCCTCTAAGACTCATATACTGGTGCTCAGTCTCAGAATATCCTCTAAGACTCATATACTGGTGCTCAGTCTCAGAATCCCTGCTAAAACTCATATACTGGCACTCAGTCTCAACATATCCTCTAAGGCTCATATACTGGTGCTCAGTCTCAGAATATCCTCTAAGACTCATATACTGGTGCTCATTCTCAGAATATCCTCTAAGACTCATATACTGGTGCTCAGTCTCAGAATATCCTCTAAGACTCATATACTGGTGCTCAGTCTCAGAATATCCTCTAAGACTCATATACTGGTGCTCAGTCTCAGAATATCCTCTAAGACTCATATACTGGTGCTCAGTCTCAGAATATCCTCTAAGACTCATATACTGGTGCTCAGTCTCAGAATATCCTCTAAGACTCATATACTGGTGCTCATTCTCAGAATATCCTCTAAGACTCATATACTGGTGCTCAGTCTCAGAATATCCTCTAAGACTCATATACTGGTGCTCAGTCTCAGAATATCCTCTAAGACTCATATACTGGTGCTCAGTCTCAGAATCCCTGCTAAAACTCATATACTGGCACTCAGTCTCAACATATCCTCTAAGGCTCATATACTGGTGCTCAGTCTCAGAATATCCTCTAAGACTCATATACTGGTGCTCAGTCTCAACATATCCTCTAAGGCTCATATACTGGTGCTCATTCTCAGAATATCCTCTAAGACTCATATACTGGTGCTCAGTCTCAGAATCCCTGCTAAAACTCATATACTGGCACTCAGTCTCAACATATCCTCTAAGGCTCATATACTGGTGCTCATTCTCAGAATATCCTCTAAGACTCATATACTGGTACTCAGTCTCAGAATATCCTCTAAGACTCATATACTGGTGCTCAGTCTCAGAATCCCTGCTAAAACTCATATACTGGCACTCAGTCTCAACATATCCTCTAAGGCTCATATACTGGTGCTCAGTCTCAGAATATCCTCTAAGACTCATATACTGGTGCTCATTCTCAGAATATCCTCTAAGACTCATATACTGGTGCTCAGTCTCAGAATATCCTCTAAGACTCATATACTGGTGCTCAGTCTCAGAATATCCTCTAAGACTCATATACTGGTGCTCAGTCTCAGAATATCCTCTAAGACTCATATACTGGTGCTCAGTCTCAGAATATCCTCTAAGACTCATATACTGGTGCTCAGTCTCAGAATATCCTCTAAGACTCATATACTGGTGCTCATTCTCAGAATATCCTCTAAGACTCATATACTGGTGCTCAGTCTCAGAATATCCTCTAAGACTCATATACTGGTGCTCAGTCTCAGAATATCCTCTAAGACTCATATACTGGTGCTCAGTCTCAGAATCCCTGCTAAAACTCATATACTGGCACTCAGTCTCAACATATCCTCTAAGGCTCATATACTGGTGCTCAGTCTCAGAATATCCTCTAAGACTCATATACTGGTGCTCAGTCTCAACATATCCTCTAAGGCTCATATACTGGTGCTCATTCTCAGAATATCCTCTAAGACTCATATACTGGTGCTCAGTCTCAGAATCCCTGCTAAAACTCATATACTGGCACTCAGTCTCAACATATCCTCTAAGGCTCATATACTGGTGCTCATTCTCAGAATATCCTCTAAGACTCATATACTGGTACTCAGTCTCAGAATATCCTCTAAGACTCATATACTGGTGCTCAGTCTCAGAATCCCTGCTAAAACTCATATACTGGCACTCAGTCTCAACATATCCTCTAAGGCTCATATACTGGTGCTCAGTCTCAGAATATCCTCTAAGACTCATATACTGGTGCTCATTCTCAGAATATCCTCTAAGACTCATATACTGGTGCTCAGTCTCAGAATATCCTCTAAGACTCATATACTGGTGCTCAGTCTCAGAATATCCTCTAAGACTCATATACTGGTGCTCAGTCTCAGAATATCCTCTAAGACTCATATACTGGTGCTCAGTCTCAGAATATCCTCTAAGACTCATATACTGGTGCTCAGTCTCAGAATATCCTCTAAGACTCATATACTGGTGCTCATTCTCAGAATATCCTCTAAGACTCATATACTGGTGCTCAGTCTCAGAATATCCTCTAAGACTCATATACTGGTGCTCAGTCTCAGAATATCCTCTAAGACTCATATACTGGTGCTCAGTCTCAGAATATCCTCTAAGACTCATATACTGGTGCTCAGTCTCAGAATCCCTGCTAAAACTCATATACTGGCACTCAGTCTCAACATATCCTCTAAGGCTCATATACTGGTGCTCATTCTCAGAATATCCTCTAAGACTCATATACTGGTACTCAGTCTCAGAATATCCTCTAAGACTCATATACTGGTGCTCAGTCTCAGAATATCCTCTAAGACTCATATACTGGTGCTCAGTCTCAGAATATCCTCTAAAACTCATATACTGGTGCTCAGTCTCAGAATATCCTCTAAGACTCATATACTGGTGCTCAGTCTCAGAATCTCTTTTGGGGCTCACGAGGCTCGAGTCACAGAGGCTTGGTTTAGTCTGTCCTACATTTCTGTTTATAAATGAACGCAAATATAACTTGATGCAAGAACAAACACAGATGTGCTCATTTTCAGGATTACTGAACTCGCACAAAACTATGTCTGTGAAGACAGAAATTGACGCTTGCATTGGATTGATTTGACTAAATGCTGACTGAATGCAAGCCAGAGTTTTCCCATAAAGTGTGTGATTCTAAATAATGTTGGAATTGCAAAACACACATGGAAATATTATTGTAGATGACCTCAGAACAGAGGCGCTTCTCCTTCACATTGAGGGGAGTCAGTTGAGGTGGTTTGGTCATCAGATAAGTATGCCCCCCTGGGCGCCTCCCTTTGGAGGTGTACCGGGAACGTCCAAATAGGAGGAGACCCGGGCCAGCCCTAGGATACGCTGGAGGGAGTACATCTCCCAGCTAGCCTGGGAACACCTAGGGATACCCCAGGAGGAGCTGGAGGAAGTTGCTGGGGAGAGGGACGTCTAGGCTGCTCTGCTTGCCTTGTTGCCACCGCGACCCTGACTTGGACTAAGTGGTATAAGAAAATGGATGGATGGATAGAATGTATGGATGGACATATAGATATTTCATACTTACTGATCAGTGTCTGCATTTTGACTAAGTGGTTAAAACATTTGTATTAGTTGCTTCAGCTGAGCTTAAAACAACTCATGCCATTGGATCCTGCATTTTCTATTGTAATTGGGGAACTTGGCAACTGAAAAAAAAACAGGAACAAAATCATAACCAGATTCTGCTTTTACAAAGTGTTTCGGTTAAAGTACACAACACATGGCGTATAAAATGTGTTGAATATTCTTAAAATATTGGAGACGAAGAAACTGAGCAGAAGTCTTTCATAATTTATTATGGAATTTATTATGGATAGTTAAGTCTGACATTATCACAGCGTGTGCACACATTAAAACCTTGTAAACAAATAATGCATTGCAATATGCTCTTGTGTTTTCATTTGTCATTACTTTTATACTACTTCTATTCTGTCAGCTATATCAATGATATCAGGAGTTGTAGAGTGCATTAGCCCTTATGATTGCCTGATTTTAGGATAATATTGTGTGCAAATTTGCAACAATAATACAGTTTTATATTTTTATAATAAAGTAAGACTACAATGTCACAATGGCAAATGGACAATATAACCTGTGTGAAATTATCTAATTTTTCAATATGGAATGATGTCACTGAATTGGGGTTAAACTAAGAACTGCTGGTTACTATGGCATTAATAGCAGTTTTAATCTTTGGACAGAGACTTTCCACTGTTCACTGTCTTCTCATATCTTAATTTCTGGTTTCCTGCAAATCTGAATAAATACCCATCAAAGTTATTCACTGTGTGTAATGAAACACACATGCAGACACCTACATCCATGGCCATACCTCACCCTCCCAAAAACACACACACACACACACACACACACACACACCACACTCCAGTACTCAGGCCCATTCCCTGTTCGTCAGTCCACTCCAGGGAGCAAATGGGGAGGAGGGGGTGGAGCTAGGAGGACCATCAAAGGTCCATCCACAGCGGACCTCATTATGGCTCAAACCAGCCGCTCTCATTCTGGTTCATTTCTGGATCCTCCGTAAACGCTTTTCTGCCCGCGCTCCTCTCCCCCAGAAAGCACGTCAGATGCAAACAAAGCCAAAGACAACGGCAGAGCTCTAATTAAATAGACGAGCTGTATTAACATAACCTGAAAGCCCCAGCCAAGTCTTTTTCTTCCTGTTTTTGTTGTTATGATCCAACCAATGAGCCCGAATGCGGGCCGTATAATTACCATTAGGACCCAAAGCCTGAGTCTTTGATATGGAAATGATCTTTCAGCACCAGCCCCCTGTCTCCTTTCACTCTCCCCTTGTCTAACAATCTTCAACATGAATTTTAAACAGGCTCGTCAACACCTGATAGTGAAAGCTGTGCCACTCATATGACCAACCTGGGGAGGAGGGTTACAATACAGGAAAGATCGTGGGGTTGGGGTGTGTGTGTGTGTGTGTGGGGGGGGGGGGGCAAGGGGCATTGCAATAACTTCTGATGTTATAGGAGCAGTCCAGTCGTTTTACAGGAAAGCCTGCGGACTATAGAGGCAGAGAGAGCGAGAGAGAGAGAAGGAGAGAGATGGAGAGAGACAGAGAGAGAGAAAGTAAAGGAGAGAGAAGGAGATGGAGATCTGTCATTTACAGTGACTGCACTATTGTCACATGCTCACTGCATGACTCATGGCCCTGCTTTAATTATTAATTGCACTTGTCAGCTGTCATTAATTCCTCTTTAGCATCACCGTCTAAGCATAATTAGACAGAGTGGCCCTGCTGTTCCCATTGTTCCACTGGCTCTGAATTAGCACAGCTCCATTACCACATACTGAATTAGCACTACACTACTCTATCTTGGTGCTGAATTAGCACAGATCCGTCACCAAATTCAGAAATAGCACAGCTCCATTACTACACATACTCATATAGCACTGATTTAGCCCAGACCTATGTCCATATACTATGAGAGCAGTTCCCTCCCTCCCCACTTAACTAGCACAACTTTAAGACTACACAGTGAGTTGACACAGCGCAATAGCCCAAAATACTGAAGGAGTAGTACTTCATTACCACACTGAATCAGCACAATCCATTACAACTTCATCTCCATGTTGAAATATGATTGCTACTCTGCTACATACACTGACTCAGCACTAAACTAGCACAGCCCAATGGCCATAAGTTTAATTAGCACAATCACCACTCCACTGAGTGAGTTAGCAATTTTCCATCAGCCCGCATTGAATTAACATAGTCTCATTAATACACTATGGGGTCGATTTACTAAAAGTTTGCGTGTACAAAAACACTTGTAAAACTGTTACCATCGGCAAAATATCAGGTGATTAACTAACGAGGTATAAGTAGGTTGCTTGTGCTAAAATGGAAAGATACGTTGATTTCTCATTTTTGCAGTTTAGCCTGAATGAATATGCAAATGCAAAGGGATGCAAAAAAAAGGGCATCCCTTCCTCATTTAACGAAATAGTGGGAGGTGGTCATGCAAATAGACTACTTTAGCATGTGTAAAGTGATTTACTAAGCTTGAAAGGAAATTTGGGAAAGGTATATGTGGGTGCATTTTAGTACAAATGGAAAGCAGGTATTAAAAGACACGGAATCGATAAGATGACGGCTGTCATTGTAGCAAGACACATACGGGTGTATTTGGAATATCCATAACTGAACATTCTTAATGATTGCGTAACAATGGGGGCTAATTAACTGGCCCATTCTAGCGAACACTCAAAATACTCAAAATAAAAGAATTTGGGGATAGCCTACATAGGCTACAACATGAACATTAAGAATATATATTTTTAATCATGAAGCAAATCGTGTTACAGAATACAAGAGTAACTAGTATTTGAATAAAACAAGCAGTACAATGTCTATTATAACAAACAGTGAATAACAAGCAAAGCAAACTTTATAAAAATAAAACCCATGATCAAATGGAACTGTGATTTTATGTGACACTTACGGCGTGAATAGGCTTAGTGCTAGGAAGCATAGTTATGATCATTCCAGAGAGACATCCAGTGAAACAGTTTGTAATAAACCACCAGCTCGTTCAGTGTAACAGTAGCCCATACCTACACTGAAAAAAATACCGTAAAAAAGGGCAACACTGCTGCCAGTCTATTCACAGTTTTTTTACAGTATAAACATTCCAAACAAGCAAAATCTCTCATTTAAATATGGCTGTTTGCAGCTGGAGTACTCGTAGTTGATCACCCGCAAAGTGTGAAATGATAATGCGTGCAAATACTTTGGCTGCGCCCGCAAAAAAACACCCCTTA
Source organism: Synaphobranchus kaupii (assembly GCA_029718625.1). Lineage (NCBI taxonomy): Eukaryota > Metazoa > Chordata > Actinopteri > Anguilliformes > Synaphobranchidae > Synaphobranchus > Synaphobranchus kaupii. The sequence continues at coordinate 99,790,006 of CM056376.1, forward strand.
TTTGGGGTTTAGTAAATCGACCCCTTAATGAGTACAATTCCATCACCACACTGAATTAACACAGTCTCCCCTCTACTTTCTTCTGCATTAGCACAGCCCCATCACCATACACTGAATTAGCACAGTCTCATCGTCACATACGGAATTAGCGTGGCCCCATTGCCGCGCACAGAACTAGGGCAGTTTATCTGTTCAATCCAATCTAGCACAGATCTGTGCTGGGTGGACTCTGGGCTGCAGATTTAAAAACACAGAGCGGAGGGAACTATGGCAGATCAGAGGGGAGTCCAGATGGAGACAGTATCCCACAGTGTCCCCACACCCTCACATGTCATATGTTCTCCCATCTGCACCGTCTCCTAACTGCCTTTAACCCTGGTGCCTCACAGGGGACTGTGAGTGTGTTCACCGGATCCGTGTGGAATTGTGTCGGTGATAAGGACTACTCCATCTCTCCAGACACTTCCGCTTGCATGGGCACATTCTCTCTGACTGTGTGCAGATAGGCCAGCCCTAAAACCACATTCCTTTTACACCCTAAATCACTTGTACACAAAAAACCCTCCATTTCAGACAAGTATAGTGATATATTACTCTGAATCTATATCAATCTGAAAAGGTGAATACATAAGGTGATATGATCTGATTCTGTAATCATGTGTAGGGACCACTAACAGACATGATGTACAGTATATAGATTCTGTATCAATGTGTGAGATAATATACAGCGCAGTCCAAAAGTATTTGGACAGAGACACATTTTTTGTTGCTTTGGCTCTGTACTCCACCACATTGGAATTGAAATGGAACAGTGGCTATGAGGTTAAAGTTCAAACATTCAGCTTTAATTTGAGCGTGTTTACATCCATATCGGGTGAACGGTGTAGCAATTGTATCCTTTTTATGCATAGCCCCCCCCCCCCCCCCCCCCATTTTAAGGGACCAAAAGTAATTGGACAAATTAACATAAATTTAAAGTCATCATATTTAATATTTGGTGACAAAATCCTTTGCACTCAATGACTGCCTGAAGTCTGCGACCCATAGACATCACCAGACATTTGGTATCTTCCCTGGTGATGCTCTGCCAGGCCTGTACTGCTGCCATCTTCAGTTGTTGCTTGTTTCGGGGGCTCCTTGCCTTCAGATGGTCTTCAGCAAGTGAAACGCATGGTCAATTGAATTGAGGTCGAGTGATTGACTTGGCCAGTCATGGACATTCCACTTTTTGGCCCTAAAAAGCTCCTTGGTTGCTTTGGCTGTATGTTTGGGATCATTGTCCTGCTGCATGGTGAAGCCCCAAATGAGTTTTGATGCATTTGCTTGGGATCTGAGCAGACGCGATGTTTCTGTATACTTTGGCATTCATCAGCAGTGATGCCAAAGCCATAACACCACCTCCACCATGTTTGACAGATGAGGTGGTATGCCTTGGATCATGAGCTGTTAATTTTTTTCTCCACACTTTCCTCTTTTCATCACTCAGGTACAGGTTGATCTCTGTCTCATCTGCTCATCGGTTTTTGTATGTACTTTTTTTGCAAACTCTAACCTGGCCGTACTATTCTTGAGGCTTACCAGGGGTTTGTGGTGAATCCTCTGAGGTTATGCTGGTGTAGTATTTTCTTGAGGGTAGTCTTTGATACATCTACGCCTACATCCTGGAGAGTGTTCTTGATCTGTTCAACAGTTGAAAAGGGGGTTGTCTTGACCATTCCAAGTATTCTTCTGTCATCCACTACACTGGACTTCCGTGGTCTGCCTGGTTCACCGGTGCGTTCTTGCTTCTTAACAATGTACCAATCAGTTGATTTCGACACATCTAATATTTTGGCTTTGTGTTTGTGATTGATTTATTCAGATTTTTCATGATGGCCTGCTTTACTGGCATGGACACTTCTTTGGTCCTCATGTGGAGAGACAACAACATTAAATGCAAATGTGAAACGAAACACACCTGTTCAAGAAACAGCTGAGCAGCCAATCGTACAATTACTTTTGGTCCCCTAAAATGGGGGGGGACTATGTATAAAAAGGACTACAATTGCTACACGGTTCACCTGATATGGATGTAGAAAAAAAAAGTCAGTTTAACCTAAAGGTCACTGTGCCATTTCAAATCAAATGTGCTAGAGTACAGAGCCAAACCAGCAAAAAATGTGCCACTGTCCAAATACTTTGGGACTGCACAGTATCTTCATGTATTACTATACATGTCCATGCATCTGTCTATCTTTTTGAATGTATAATGGTGATAAAGATCAGTATGAGATGTTGTTTTGTAGCTCCCACCACATTACATCACAATGAAATAGACAGCTAGATAATGGACTCACTTATAAATCACTGTACATATGCCTTTACCTTGTCAGTCATCCTGCTATTACAGATTTATAAAAACATAAACATTGAGTACTGCAAATGTGTGGCAGCTTTGTCAAACAGCTGGTTATTACAGACTTATAAGGCTCATTTTACAGCCTGGGTGTGATCCAGCGGAATCACAGAGAGTTATAGAGAAGTTACAGAGAAATGCATTATTAAATAACTTTGGGAGGTAATTCATGTTGTACTCCTGAGTATTCTTTTAAAAGATCAGCTATTGTGTAGCGATTACTCTCGCTAATTGCTAAATTTTGTTTTGCTTAATGGCCCTAATTGGCAGGAATACAGGAATAGGGCTTGGTGATGATAATGAAGCTACCTGCTTCTCTCTTTTGTTTAAGGAGAAGAACCCTCAGAGGGGCAGAAATTATACTAACCCGCAGAGCAGAGCGCCCACACAGTGAGAACAAGAGAAAGAGAGGGAGGGAGAGAGGCAGACAAGAGAGTGGTCTCCTCACCTGAGATGAATAAACTCAGGTAATGTTTATTTATGATGCTCCGGAAAGCTTCCCATTCATTAAATGTCATGCTGAATGCTATTATAATAGGAAGAAATAGGCTATTTCTGATATGATTTTTAGGCTGTATTGTACAGCCCAAAAGGGAAAATGTATTCTGGCTGCTAAGTGCTCAGAGGACACTACAGCCAGCACTCCAACAAGTCAAGCATGTACCAAAGGAGACCCATATCAAATCAGTCAGTCTGATTGATTGATACGACAGAGGTGGAAGCTCTGTGACTGACCTCTGCCCTGACCTCGGTTTCATCTCTTGATTCTCAGAGATCTTATTGCTGCTGTCAACTACTTCATTTCGGTAAAGTTACAGCAGGACTGGCGGTAATTACTCTGTGCTACGCCAACACAACATCACATGAAATTCAATTACATACAGTCTGCCTATTGCCTGTTTATATGATAATGAAATTACTATGTTGATCTCAAAACATGCCACAGAGAATGCCTGCGTACCCATCACAACTACATACAGTCAGTCCATTTATCATGGAATTAATCAGTAAAACCACATTCTTATCACAGAATTAACCTGTAAAGCACCCTGAGGCCCTGTTGGATGTTCCTGCGTAACAGAATTAACCACTAAGGCCACATTCCACACTATGTACCGTACAAATAACCAGTAAAAACGCACATCCTGTGAGATTCCCTTTTAAACGAAAGAATTTGGTTTTAGAATTTTAGAGGTCATTCATCACCTATGCAATGTTTCATTAGGATCAAGTATTGTACATAATCGGGCTAGTACATAATGTGCACTCCTACATGATTGGATAAACCAATCGCTACAAACAGTAAAGATATCCTTATAGTTTGCGACATCTGAGAAACAGAGCCCAAACCTCAGCAGTGTCTGTACTACAATGTGTTCAACAACAACACACAGAGTAACAAGCAGCAATCCACCCCAACCACCGCCGAGCATGTCAAGCATAACTTTTAAAACTAGGCTGTGTCTCTGATGACCGGCCCCTTCTCCCTTCTCTGGGACAGAGGCATGTCCAGCACGCTAATACATGCAGGTGGCTGCTCTCAACTAAAGACCGTCATTTGTAAGGACGATATCTGTCTTTAGCATGAGGACGTAAAGACATTTCAGATGAGAAAATGACCCATCGCTCAGCGACTGCCTTTCCTGGACAGAGCTGAGGCTGAACCCATCTGTCATTCAATATAATGACCCATGAAGCATACACTGGATTAAAAAAAAAAAACGATCTGATTTTAGCCGTGTGTTTCCAGCTGACTGAGCTGGCAGCTAAAGAGACAGCAGTGACAGTGAGGTTGTGTACAGTATGGTCTCAGAGGGTCAGCCCGGGAGACTCACTCAGCTGTGCTATACAGTTACTCAGCAACACAAAGGCCCCATGGACTTCTCCAGGTGGCCTCTTGGCTTGCCCTTTTCCCCAACCCCTCCCCCTCTTGGCCTTACCCCTCAGCCCTGGCCGCCATCTTTGACCCCCCCTGGCCTGGAGAGACTTCACCCTCCATGTTGAGGTTCTGTATCTGATGTCACTGCTCCGGCTGCTGCCATACTGAGTGCCAGCTTTGGAAGGTATTGTTCCAGCACAGCAAGGGGACGGAGAACTTTCAGAGCAATTAAGTGATATTATCCAACAATTATTGTTTTATGCAAGGAGCATATGTATTTAAATGTTTAAAGTATTATTAGTATTATTATTATTATTATTATTATTATTATTAGTAGTAGTAGTAGTAGTAGTAGTAGTAGTAGTAGTAGTAGTAGTATTAGCAGTAGCAGTAGCAGTAGTAGTAGCAGTAGTAGTAGTAGCAGTTGTAGTAGTGGTACTAGCAGTAGCAGTAGTAGTAGTAGTGGTATTAGCAGTAGCAGTAGTAGTAGTATTAGCAGTAGTAGTAGTAGCATTAGCAGTAGCAGTAGTAGCAGTAGTATCAGTAGTAGTAGCAGTCATAGTAGTGGTATTAGCAGTAGTAGTAGTAGTATTAGCAGTAGCAGTAGTAGCAGTAGTATCAGTAGTAGTAGCAGTCATAGTAGTGGTATTAGCAGTAGTAGTAGTATTAGCATTAGCAGTAGAAGTAGCAGTAGAAGTAGTAGTAGTAGTAGTAGTATTAGCATTAGCAGTAGCCGTAGTAGTAGTATTAGCAGTAGTAGTAGCAGTATTAGCAGTAGTAGTAGTAGTAGTAACAGTAGAAGTAGCAGTAGCAGTAGAAGTAGTAGTATGTTTTAGAGCACATGGCACTCCACTTGTTTCTTGAATATAACACTATAACCAGGCTGGCTGCCTTTCTTATCTTGGCTGTCACTATGGAAATCTCCCTCAAGAAGGCCTGGAAGGAAGACCACATTGTCATCGTGCCCTGACTAAAACAATTTGAATGTATCAGTACAGACTGACCTGTGAAAATATTTGAGCTGTTAATGAGGCCATTGTATAGTTCAAGCTTGCATAGGCCAATTCAGGCATTTGTGATGCTGCCAATTATGTCAAACTGGTTGAAAAGTGTCCTTTGTGGACACAGGATCAATATATCCAAACAAGAGGCCTTTTTGCCATCAAGTTTTTTTTTTACATAACCAATAAAGAAGGTATTTGGCTTTTTGAATGTTTGATTCTTCATTAATGTTGTCCATTGTTCATTTTCAATTAGTAATTGTTTTTTGGATTGTGTTTTTAACCACAGCTAAAAATGTTAAAATATTATTTCAATTACTTGCAAACTAGGTAACTACATCAGTATGCATCTGAAAAGGCAAGTCTTGTTTTGGAGAAACTGTCCCTTACAGCACCAAAATTAACCCCTCTATAGTACTGAAACAGATCAATGGAAAACTAAAAAAGCTTTGATCAATCCATCCTGACAATTACAGCTACAGATTTGTGTTTTTTCATGTGCATGCAGTTTTTCTGTCCTGACTTCAACTATATCTGTCTATGATGACACACATAACAATCCTGATGCAACTTCAAATATAGCGAGGACAGCACATTGCTAATAAATACATAGAAGCAGCAAACTTGTGCAGAGACCATAATCCTGTGTGACTCTAATGGCAAATATCTCTGCGAAAAGCTGTTCTTCCCAAGGAGAAAAGTATAGAAGATTTATTGCCTGGCAAAAAAGACAGCACTGGGACTGCTGTCAGAGCAAAGACCCATTGACACCAAACACATCCTGATTCAACAATGACCATGGAGCTGCATCCAGGGCCCAGAAACAGGTTGCACAACATTAGCGTCACCCCAGAGCAACCGGAAAGCACTAAGTCACTATTCCTACCCCGGTACAGTAAGCATATGCACCACAAGGGGTCATCCAGTGCCCCCACACAGAGGCGTCTCAAGGGTTCCCCCTGCTGCCCTGGTCCTTATATCTGGTATCACCCCCTCTATGACCAGGGCTGTGTCCAAATCAGAGCCCTATCTACTGTGTCCTGTATACTGTGTACTAGCATGCTGCATACAGCTTACTGCATTCTGTTTAGTGACATGCAGTATGCAAAACATATCCTCAATACTATTACGAGTGAAAACCCGGAAATAAGTATATCATTCAGGGACTTTAAGTACACTACATTTAGAAAACATTTTGCCTAATTAAATACTTTCTTATAGTGTACTCAACAAGCATAATCCGTGGTTGAGAAGGGCGTTGATTCGGACACAGTCACAGTGCAGCTCAACTAGGAAGAGAAGAATATTTCCACAAGGACACAGTATTGGGTGGAAACTCTACCAGCCAGCCACCCGTAGACGCCAAGGAGCCCCTTGTTGCTTTGACCATGCACAAACCCCAGCCTCCAGCCGCCCAAGCAGTGGATCACTGCTAGAACGCTCAGCCTACAGCAGCACCTAGCTGGACAGCAGTGCAGCAGCAAGAGCTGCACCATACGGCAAGCTGAGTCAAGTTTTGCCTGTAGCCATACAAACATTCATTGAAACAACTGTGCTACGTGACAGCCCTTGAACACAAAATCAGTCTGGAATGACACCCCTCAAAATAAGCAGTTGGAATATTAAGGGGCTGTGTTAACCATGCTTGGAATGAAATATATGGACCCTAATTTTGCACATTAATGGTAGAGATGCCCCAATACTCTTTTCAGAGTGATGAAAGTTTAGGGAATAGAAACAGGACAGAGGCACCCCAGTAAAAGCCAAATGCTAGGTTTCTGTCAGGTAGAATTTGACGTTAGAAACATGTAGAATATATAAATACATGATAGTCACGACTCATGACACCCCTGTCAGACTGCAATAATTCAGAACAGGCCCTCAGAGAAGAACATCTTGTTGCCAAAGTTTTCCATATTCAGTCCATGTTCATGTGGACACTGCACACTGCAGGCAGCATGAAGGAGTGCTGAAAATGAGAGCCTTCTGAACAACGTTCAACACAAACAAATCAAATAATACAGGTAAAAATCTAGTAACAATATATTTTACTACTTACTAAATCGGCAATGGAACATCTATCTAAACATTTCTACTGAGAAATGTGTATGTTTTATTAAGTCATCTTTCATAAGATACTGTATATGCACAAGTGCTGTGGCAACACACCGATGGGGTCATGCAAATAACCCATATTTGGTTTTGAATTTGATGATATGAGAGACACAGCAAGTGAAAGTGGGAGAGAAAAGGAGATAGAGGGAGGGAGAGAAAGAGAGAAGGGACACTCCTGACTCCTGAGTGACAATTAGACTCAAATACAGTCCATCTGTAGCGCTGCTTCCATTGTTCTCATCACTATGGAGACACACAAAGCAAGCGAAGATCTCTCTTTTCACCACAATCCAGTGTTACACGAGTGAACAGCCTCTAGGAGAGGACTATGGGTTTACGATTCGAACACACACAGAAACTGAACAGACTCCAAATTATTTACATGGCGACAGGCAGAGAAGACCTCCCAACAGACAGCTATGGTGACACGCAGCCATTGATGAGCTCTTGACAGATCACTATGGAGACACACGCAGCCAGTGAAGAGCTCCAAGCAGATTGCCACGGAGACCCACAGCCAATGAAGAGCTCCCAGAGAATCGCTATGGAGACACGCACAGTCAGGGAAGAGCTCATCTCTGATCGCTATGGAGACACTCACTGTTTGCCTATTTGGCTGCTGGTGGGATAGATCAGGCTTTAATACAAATTAGATGTGTTTGCAAATGGGGGAACAGTCACTTGAATGGGGGCTGATTTATTCATTATTGAGTGGAGTATCTGTGAGCGTGCCCAGTGGGTCAAGCAGCACAGCTCAATGAGTGGAGTCACCTGCAGAGAGGGTCTGAGCTAGCAGCGCCCTCGCCCCTCCCCTCACTCCCAGCATCCCCAGTCCCCTCTCATCCCCCACACAAACACAGAGCTCCATTTATTATGATTTAAAGGGTCACCATTTTCTCTGGCTAAGCGCCCCACGCTATTGATAATTTTATGCATAAACAAATGGCAAATTTGTGCCACATAAATATGTATTAGCAATTAATAATTTCCCTGTCTCAGAAGCTGCCAGGTGCATGCAAAATCAGTGCTACTGAGAGCTGGTGGCTTTCATGCGGCCACTGCTTTCCATCCCCACACACCACTCTCTCCATCTCCTGCACACATGACTCTCTCCACCTCCTGCACACATGACTCTCTCCAGCTCCTGCACACATGACTCTCTCCATCTCCTCCACACATGACTCTCTCCATCTCCTCCACACATGACTCTCTCCATCTCCTCCATGCATGACTCTCTCCATCTCCTCCACGCATGACTCTCTCCATCTCCTGCACACATGACTCTCTCCACCTCCTCCACACATGACTCTCTCCACCTCCTCCACACATGACTCTCTCCACCTCCTCGACACATGACTCTCTCCATCTCCTCCACGCATGACTCTCTCCGTCTCCTGCACACATGACTCTCTTCACCTCCTGCACACGGGGTGGAAGTGTAGTATAATGGTTAAGGAACTGGCCTTGTAACCGAAAGGTTGCAGTTTTGATTCCCAGGTAGGACGCTGCCATTGTACCCTTGAGCAAGGTACTTAACCTGAATCGCTTCAGTATATATCCAGCTATATAAATGGATAATATGTAAAAAATGCTAAAAAGTTATGTAAGTCTGCTAACATCTGCCTGTAATGTAATGACTCTATCTCCTCCACACATGACTCTCTCCAACTCCTGCACACATGACTCTCCATCTCCTGCACACATGACTCTCTCCATCTCTCTTCAACCTAACTCATCAATCTCTCCATCCTAGCACACCAATCTCTCCATCCTTACACATCCATCTCTCAACCCAAACAGAAAAATCTCTCCATCCTAAAACATCTCTCCACATCTCTTTTCAAAACATCTCCACTCTACATCTCTTTCACACATCACTCCTTCCTCACACCACTCTCTCATGCTCTGCTCTTCACACTACACTTCACTTCATCACCTGCTCAATCTACACAGGGCCAGCTACAGTAGATATTATGGAGATATTATTCTATTGTCATATGTTACAGGCGGATAATGTTAGTGGCACAGCTTCAGAGAAACACATGGGAATTCATTTGGACAGAGGGGATTATCACTGATAATCCACCAGCTCTGTTTCAGAAATGTTCCTAATCACTCAGGTAATCGGCCTACTGTAATACAATGTAATACTGTAATACATTAATGACAATAAAACATCTGCCTGTTTGTCTCTTCTGTAATACAATAATAACAATAAAAATAATAATATCACCTCTGTTTATCACTGTCCAATCAATCAGGGGGATTACATGCCAGATCTGATCCACCACTGACCTCTGCCCCCATTCTGCCCCACTAAGGCCCCCAAGCCACCCCAAACCCCCAAAGAGCATACTTCCTGTCTGTCTTACAACCTCCCGGCCAATAGCACAGTGACAGCACTCTCAATGAAAGGCACATTGTTCATAGAGGTGGTCCTCGCTGGACTCTCTACAGTTTCTAATTACAAGCCCAGCCATTGTACAGCAGTAAATATTTATCTGTAAGATATAAACACCATGCTCTGTGATTTAGCCACGAACGCCCCTTCGTCCACAGTCAGGATGTTTAGTCTTGGGTTAGGGAATCAGTGCTGTGATCCATTTCTCCTGATCTTAATGTCTGACTCACACTTCAGCCTTCCACAGAGGTACAGCAGCACCAGGTGCACGGAGTCTGCATTGACCGCAGTCACACAGCGGCACCGCAGTCTGCCTGAATCTCTACACTTTGCCCGCAGTAGTACATAGACAGGATCTAAGAGCACCGCTCACAGAGTCAGACATCGCCGCGCACAAACAAGGCTAAGAGCCACTGTTCACAGGCAGAATCTAAAGGGATGACTAAAAACAACTGAAAGAGAACAGCAGTTTCCGTGTGTACTGCGTTGCAGTGCGTAATCTGCATTCTAACTCTGTGCAAAGTGTAACTGGCTAATCATGTGTGCCGAGCGTGAAGCACCAGTCGGCGTGCGGAGTGCGCTCAGGTGATTAATCTGTGCGCTGACAATATAACGCACTATGTCTTTGCACCGAGTGTAACAGCAGTACATCTGCGTGCTGAACGTGTACAGCAGCAGTTAATCTCTGAGAAAGAGAAGGCTTTTCACTGCGCTTGTGTTCCTGTGAATGTGCCATTATCTCGCTATCTGTTGCCCTCAGTAAGCTAACTCTGAGTGCTCGCTGTCTCACCCGCCTTCTCTTGTCTTGTCCCTCCTCCTCCTGGAGTACTCCGAGGGCTCAAGTGCATCAGTCCCACTTCACGCTCATCGGGACCTGACTGGTCAGTGCAATGGGGTAGATGGAGGTGATCAAGTATAATTCTGAACACTCAACTCAACAATCCCTGTGTCAATCAAAACTGTGAGGTTGTACATGAGGCACTAATCGTGTGTATATCTGTGAAAGGGGGGGTACCATTTAAAGTTTTTGAGTTCAAACATGATCTGTGTTAGCACATTATAATCATATGGAAACGGAGGGTATCGAGATATATTTATATATGCATATACATTTTGTTCACCTAGTTGTCTGGTGGTAAGAAGAAGAGCTATGGTAACGTGGTATTAACAGGGAGGAAGAGTCCCCACATCAGGTCCTGTCCTCAGGCTCCATCACGCTGCTCTGTCACAGGCCCGGGTTTGTTTGCCACGTGGTGATGTCAGGTCTTTATTTGCTCAGTAGCCTGGTCTGAGCCTTCTGCTGGAGAGATATTAAAGATCCCCATTGTCTGAACAGAAGACATCTGAGTCTATCGCACACATACACACACACACACACACACACACACACACACACACACACACACACACACACACGCATGCACGCACAAGCGCACACACACGCACACGAGAAAGCGAGAGCTTGGATCAGAGCCGCAAATCACAGGATTTCATATAGGCTAGAGCTGTGACAATATGGTTGTCGCTCCTCATTTTAGTGCTTAATCCGGTCAAGTTCATACTCAGTACGGTTATGAACAGGTAGCGACTACCGAAGTTGACTCTTGTTCCTATGCAAATGAGCTTGGTTGTGCAAGTATGGAGGGCAACAGGAGTTAACAACTAGTAGCAGATGTGCAGCGATCAACTGCGCAACGCTTCCTCATAACATAAAAAAAAAATTAGAAGGGAGCAAGAGAAATAACAAACAAGTTTACTTATTACTCTCCCAAAAAAGTGGTCTGTTAGGTTCGACCGAAGTTAAAATATTCGACCGAAGTGAAATATGTGGGAAAAATTTGAGATTTACGTTCATTACAAACTTTCTGACATTGCTTTATGGAGCGAGTCCTGTTACTCGTTCATACATGTAAGCGCTCTCTGTCTTCTAAATATGTGTATGTGTGTGTCTATGGACACAGAACATGAGCGACTCCAGTTCAACTTTGGGTTGTAGCGCCCCAAAATGCAAGTAAGAACGGGACCTAAGACTCCTCACATCTCCATGATGTGTGTTTCTACAGCTCCTGCTTCTTACTGCAGGCCTTTTCTCATCTCCCTGTGAAGCCTTCAACAGAAGGGAAAGGCCAGATACAATGCCCATCCAAGGTTACACAGAGCTGCAGAGAGTTGAATCAATGGACTGAAGGAAAGTAGCATGTAGATAGAGAACTGGAGGTAAATACCAGTCTGTGAAGGAGAGGTGGAAATAGAAAGAGACCAAGCTGTAAATATAAAATAACACAATTGTCAATTTTTTTAGCATATAATATAGCTAATCACCTGTGTTAAAAACAGCCTTATTTTCATCATCTTTATCAATGGTGTCAATAATTCTAGACCTGACTGTATTATTTAGCAATATCTGTAAATTGCCACAAATATTGCATGTACTGTATACAGTATACAAGCTTATAAACCTGTGCACTGGATGGAAAAGTATCATAATAACTGTAATGATAACAATAATAATAATAATAGATAGTAGTAATTGTGCAAAAAACAGGCAGGCAGGCAGACAGACAGATAGACAGACAGACAGATAGATAGACCTTTTAATTCAACAACGGACAGGTATATGGTTCTGATTCCTCTACAGATGCTAGGTGATGGGCCAGAGTACATTTGTCATATTTGTTGCTTTGTTAATTTTCTTTTTTACTTATGTTGTTTTCGTCCTTCCCCTGAAAATGAATGGCCAGTAATCAGACACCTACACCACAGACGGGCTGGGGCATTGTGTTCCAAAACAGCTGATGCCCATGGTCTAACTGGAGTACAAAATACCAGAAACAAGAGGAAGAAAAACATCTTTGGAATGCGAGTATGTTTTCTGCTCACTGGGAAACTACACAAAGACAATGTTTGTGGAGAAATTAAGCACCAGATGTTTCTGCTAACATCTTAATAAGATAAAAGGTTGCAAATGACTATTTTGGGATAAAATAAAATTAAAGCTGAAAATAAAAAGCGTACCGGACTGACCTGCTTTTTCTCTACAATCAATGCAGTAAATACAATAAAATCTGCCTCTGATTAACATGCAGACATGCTACAGTTTTATAAACAACAGAGCTTCAGTTGCCTAAAAATACTGTGACATTTGGTTCTCCGTCAAATGAGAGGATAAACTAAGTGTAAGAGAATGTAATGGAGAACAGAGATGATGCATTTGGCCATACTGGGACATACACAGATCTTTTCCCTGTACCATCACTAACTTACTTTATGGAACTGGTCATGACCACACATCTAAATCTATAAAACGCCCTGTTCATGTGACATACTTCACCCAATCCCCACACCTAGAATTGCTCATATTATCATCATGTATTGTAGTTATATACAGCAGCATACAGCATTGATCAATGTGAACCATAGAGCAAGTGTGAAGAGTCACTTCTGCAAATAGCATTATATTGCACCACAAAAATGTGTAGACAAACAAGCTACTGTAGAACTTAAAAAACACATTTAAATAGTACAATCTTATCCAATCACTGGTGGATTTGATTCAGAGTAGATCCACCTTACTGAGTTGTACAGCCACAGGCTTTCAGTCCAACTGTAAAATTTAAGGGCAAATTCAGGTGTGGTGACTGGAGGATAGTGGCAGACAGACAGCCAGAGCGCGGGAAATAAATGAGGTGGAGGGCAGGGCCGGAGATAGATATAGTTTGGTAGTGCTTTACGACACTGACCTCTGACACTGATATCCCACACTCTCTACCCCCCTCCCCCCTCTCTCTCTCTCTCTCTCTCTCTAGTTTAAGGACAGCCTCATTTGCATCTGCTTTCTCATAAATGATAACTCCAGTCACAGTGATATCAAAATAGGCACACTGTGACTATTAGGCAATTCTGTATCACACATAAGAGATATATACACAATAAAATCTGAGTCAATCACCCTCCCTACTCCCACTGTCTCTCTTTCACATACACAGTCACACACACAAATGCTCACACATTCACTCTCTAATTCTGAATACCAGACCTCTTCAAACAGTCACTGTGCTGCTTGTAATAACAGAATTACCACCAGGGCACATTGGAGTGTTTAAATACTGGAACAATTCAGTAATATTATTTCAATATCATTCACGCCAGCGGAGAGGAGAGAACCACTCTTTAAAATGAGCTCATGCAAACAGGTCTCATCACTTGTTCACTTGAAACTAAATCAAATGACACTGAATGGCCTGTTTCACCTGACTACTTCAATAGAATGTAAGCCATTTGCTCTGGGACTAGCAATACAATGCAGCAAACTTGGGTACAATGCATTGCATGGCTTTCATTACATTTTATAGTGATTTTTAAAAATAAAACAAGTAGAAAGCACACTAACAGGCCTGACATGTCAAATCTTTAAAACCAGCTTTCGACAAGCTTATTCCACCTAGGCACTAGCAGAACCTGGCTCACAAGGTTTAGTGGTCTTTCATTACAGCACTTTGGCTGCAATACACATCACAGCGATTACAATGGAAGGAATGGCATGCTCTACGATGGACATGAGAAGAAATACATTTATAGCATTCTTAAGATTTCAAAATTGCCATTGATGAGTTACCTAGCTTGATAACACGAGAAAATGGGGCAGCAGTGTAGTATAATGGTTAAGGAACTGACCTTGTAACCGAAAGGTTGCAGGTTCGATTCCCAGGTAGGACACTGCCGTTGTACCCTTGAGCAAGGTACTTAACCTGAATTGCTTCAGTATATATCCAGCTGTATAAATGGATAATATGTAAAAAATGCTAAAACGTTGTGTAAGTCGCTCTGGATAAGAGCGTCTGCTAAATGCCTATAATGTAATGTAATGTAAAAAATACCAGCTATTGTTACTGTCTCTTTGTTGCATTATATAAGTGCACATCTAACCGTGCTGTGTCTGATACATGCGATATACATGCATGCACACCTTGATACCAACAGCCATCACACACTTAACAGGCAAGAGAGAATAAGAATTAATGTTTGATTTAAAAAATATATACAAATGATAAAGAATAATGCTTTGCCTCATCTCAGGAGGCAAAGTGTCTACAAGTTTCCTTCTTCCTGCTTAGAGATAGCAGTGTCTTCCTAGGGGCCAGATTCCTTTGTGAAATAGTGCATACAAGCTATTTCCCCACATACTACTTATAAAGTAGTCAAAGGGTCAAGAGTAAATCTATGGTTGGCCACATTTGGTCCAATTGAATAGACTTGCCATAAAGTTTTCAGCCATAACAGCGGAGCTCCGTGTAACCAGGCCACTATGTAAAACAAAAATGTTAATGCTACCCAAATGGTTGTGGGAAACATACTGCTTTGAACCATTTGTATGGGGTAGCTTAATCTCTTCATGTATTCACTGATCTTTAACTTTTAAGTTAAACTTTTTTATTTCATTATAATTAGTTATTCTATTTTTTATTTATTTTTTAGTTCAGGCTAGTTCAGGAAATGCAATTAGTAAGACCGCATTCGTGTTTCACAGTGAAGAAGCAGGTAGAAGAAGCAAGCATGCAAACTTACATCTGAACAAACAAATCTAGTTAAAGGGCACCATTGGGGAAAAAAGGAATCATTTGCCTTTTTAGAACATGCTGTTTCAGTGTAGTGCAGCACTGTAAATCGGTAATGCGGAACAGTAGGCTACTCATTGCCAGTTTCACAGCATCTGTTTTTTTCCATCCCTTTCATCCTTTCATTTTGCTTTTTTTCAGTCTCTTCTTCCCATTCCACTGTTTTTCTGCATCTTTTATTGTGCTACACATATGTGGTATGCTAAAGCTGCTGTGGTAATTGGGTAATGTAGTTTGAGTGAGCCTAGACTGCCAGTACACTTACAAAGGAGACATTAACACTGGTTTCAAAGATAGGATGGGCTGCAGGTTCCATATTGGGTGGCATTACACAGTTTCCCAGTATAATAGGGCATACATTAGAGTCGTTTCCATTACAGTTTGGGGAGGAGGCTGTGGAATTAATGAAGGCAAGTTCATAGGGGGAAAGTGTATCAGGTTTATAGGACTGGGCAGAAAAGACATGTCAATGGGCCTTTGTCCCAGCCTGGCCCAGCTATGTGATGGGAACCTGAAAATGAATTTTCCTTAGAGAATTCCCAGCTGTTTTGAAAAGCGCACCTCCGAACGGGCGCTGACGTCAGCGCAGGCTACGTCTCAGGCTCCGTGTGAATGCGGACTTTATTTCCAGCACTTCCTCTCCCTCTGCTACTCCATCACAGCCTAAATTGGGCGGAGGGAGGGAGCACAAGGGGAGGCTGTGCAGACTCGCACACCCAACAGCGGGAAAACACACAATCATTTCTCCATGTGACTTCAGCAAATAATGAAATTTTTTAAAAAGCCTAGAATTTGTAAATAATTTAGAAATTAAGTTAAACAATTTCTTAATTAGAGTGTATTAAATTGTTAGCTTACAGTGCCGTGCAAACATTCAACTCGAATGCAGCTCATGACTGCAGTCATTTTTGAGAGAATGGTGGTCGTTGGTAACTGGCTGAATTGCCAACAGAAACACAGAGACCAGTGACCATTTCGGGAGGGAAGGAGGAGGCGTACTGAACTCTGTATCACTGTGATTTTAGTACTGGCAGCTATATGTTCTCTGAAGTGAAATAACTAGCAATATTATTAGGTGAAACAGCCATTTGCCATTTATTTTAAAAAGATATACAGGTATACACGCACAGGAAACATTGTTTCGATTGAGCACACAACACACATTTACACACTGCACTGGGTCAGCACTAGATTTGCAAAGGTGCGAGATATACTTGGTCCATTTGCTTGGCCCTTTAAAATCTCTAACCCTGCTCACCAGGTAATAGCCCGGTCATTGTTGTGTTCCCCCAATTTACAGCGATAAGGCAACAGCGTGCGCAGAGACAACAAACAGGTTGTGGCTCCACTTGCCATTGTATATACTCCTCCCCCCATCCCCCCTATGCTTTTAATTCCATCTCCACAGTCACAAACACTCGTTAAACCAGATTAATTCCACAAGAGGATTACGCTCTATGGTAAATAATAAAAGGAACAGAGATGGAAAAATGACATAAAGGGATTAATGATTTCTGTTTGACTCCAGAAATAGCAGGCTAATCCAGGTGTAAGTCATGTAGAGAAGTGATCAGTGATCTGGTGCAAAGCTTTTGTTCCAGTCCCTCTCAGACAAATTAATTTCCATCTGTGGGCTGATGGGGGCGCTCTGTTTCTGTTATGAGACCGTGTAGCTGGTCTCTCATACCACAGAGAGTTTCTACACCATGGTCCCTAATGCATCAATCTTTATGGGCTGATTTTACAATGGTACTGACCCCTTTAGTGACAGAAAGCAAAAAGAAATACAGACAAAGGCCATTTTTAAATGCAGGTAATGCATGTAGATTTTGGTCTTGTCAGGTGAAAAATTCTGGTGGACCATAATTTAATTATACTGCTGTTAATAAAAGCTCAAGTGAATCTTAACTGATTTTGCTCATGTCCCACTTGTACACGTCAGTATAAATAGAGCAATGCAACTCATTGTTCCTATGGTAATGTGACAAGCAACTTTGAGCTATTTTCTACTGTAGCTGTGCTGTGATGGAGAGAAAATGGTTGGTTAGGAGTTTTGTGTGGCTTTCAGAAGAATGAACTTTAACGCTCTCACAAACAACCAGTCTTCACAATCTTTTATCACAGAAGAGGTTTATGTAGTTTCCCCTACGAGAGGTTTACGAGTATCTCTTTGGTCATGGGTGTAATTTACAGAGAGGAACTCATCTGGATGAGGGCACTAATGACTCCTGCCCATGTCGAAGAGTTTGCAGTGAGCAGTCAGGTAAAATTGAAGTTCTCATAGAAATGATAAAAAATGACAAGTTTCAGTGCATCTCCATGGTAACTGATAGAAATGATTACCTTACATTCACAATGTTGTGACCGTGATCTCTGTAATATTTACCTCACAACACACATCATATGCACACACACATGCACACAAATATATTATCTGTTCATTTTCCTGCACCAAATAAAGGACACATTTTCACTTGACATGAAGCCTAAATCATACCAGTAAAATCACATTGAAATCTACTACAGCAGGCTAATTTGCCCAAACCACACAACACAGCCACTTGGCATCAAGTGTCCTCTGCCTTTATCAGCTCATCCTCGAGTGGTCGAAGGTTCTGCCCAGGCAGAAATAATCAAATAAAGAGTCACGTCACACATGCTTTTATCAACTCGTCCTGGGGTGACTGAGGGACTGCACTGCTCAGGCAGAAATAATCAAATAAAGAGTGGCCTTTCACACTAATAGAAAGCTTCCTGTCACAGAAGGGTACACTTTTAATCAGTCCTCTCACTGTGACTCAGACAGCTTTGGGTCCTACTGTTGCAAACACTAAGCTGGAATCTGGTGGTGTACACTTGACTTCACCCAGTACTGACCACAGAAATGCAATGCAATCGCACACACAGACACACACACATGTATTGTAACATACACGTGTACGCACATGCACGCACACACACACACACACACACACACACACACATGCATACGTGCGCATGCATGCATCCACGCAGATAATCATATACTTGCAAGCACGCTTTTACAAGCGCATACATGCATGCCCACATTCACACATGCAGGTACCTTTCCCACACACATGCATCTGCACACATGCACAAGCACAAATTAGCACACTCACACATTCACACAGATATATGAGGCCAGCCTCTCTATCTGCTGCGGAGATTCAGCAGCAACTAATCATTACCATTTCATGTTTTGAAAACTGTTTTCAAACAAGCAATCAAAGTCCTTCTCCATAATTAGCAGAAACAGCCGTCCTTTTGTCCCACTCAGATAAATCAGATCCCTTTCCCCTCGGAACAAAACCTGTCTGCAGTGTTTATTGTGCAGCGGAGACAGGCTTGACTGGAAACACACTCGTGCAAACCTTCTGAAGCAGGGAGGGAAAAAAACACACACAACAGCTTGTCAGTAACCAAACGCCTCTAATGTTTCTGTCATCTGCCAGCAGTTTAACAGGAGCAGAGCGCTCAGCCCCCACACTTCTCCTTCCAGCCATTCGGAGGGAAAGAGAATCAGAGAGGAAAAATCTGCTCTCCCTCTCCAGAGAGAGGCAGATTCCAGCCGGTTAAGGTCCACACTAAATAGCCACAGCGTGTCCACATTGTCCTAGACCTGCCCAGCACGGATATCTGCGCAGTAATAATTAATTTTTTGGTATACTGGTTGGAAGAGCCGGATTGGAAGGGGGTCTTGAAGATGGTGTTTATGGTAAAGAGCCCTGTTGAATCTGAGCACGGCACATTAAACTGATGTTGCTGTCAGGTCATGTTACATCACCTCTTTAGCAGGGAGGGCAATTGGAACAGACAAGGAAGCAATGGAATGAAATATTTAACTCTTTGCATTTAAAAGCACAAAACTCCCTTCATTCAGGCTAACTAGCACATAGCGCACTGAACTTACAGCACCTGGCGTGGGGTGGAGCGGGACCCACACCACGCCTCCTGTCTCACGTCAGTGCGGATGTGTTAGTTTGCTTTTTCACCCGTGAACGTGCTCTTGTTCCTGCGAATGGGCAACAGATTCTCCGCAGCAGTGCTCTGGTCCACGTTCTGCTCTCATGCTGGTCCCTTCAGAACGTTTTATTTCACTTTCTTCAGTTCTAATAATTTTATCTTCATTTGCATTCTTTATTGTATTAATGTCATCTAATCCCTAGTGTGTAGTGGGGTGTGTGTGTGTGTGTGTGTGTGTGGGGGGGGGTCAGGACCTCCCCCATCACTGACACACTCACTTCTCCATCACTGACACACTCACCCCTCTCCATCACTGACACACTCACCTCTCCCCATCACTGACACACTCACCTCTCTCCATCACTGACACACTCACCTCTCCCCATCACCGACACACTCACCTCTCTCCATCACTGACACACTCACTTCTCCCGATCACTGACACACTCACCTCTCCCAATCACTGACACACTCACCTCTCTCCATCACTGACACACTCACCTCTCTCCATCACTGACACAGTCACCTCTCTCCATCACTGACTCTCTGTTTACATTACTAATGTCTGTACTATGAGGTCAATATGGGGGATAAGTGGTGACACCAATGCTGTTTGGCATGGTATGTGTGGGGCCTGGGCATTTCATGAGTATTGATGTCACAGTGGTCTGGGCAGGGCCCTAACATTTTGTGTGCAATGATGTTTCAGTGGTCTGGGTGGGGCCTGGGTATTTTGTGTATGTACTGTAGATGTCAGAGTATTATGGGTGGGGCCTGTGTGTTTTGTGTATATACTGTAGATGTCACAGTGTTATGGGTGGGGCCGGGTGTTTTGTGTATATACTGTAGATGTCAGAGTATTATGGGTGGGGCCTGGGTGTTTTGTGTATATACTGTAGATGGCACAGTGTTATGGGTGGGGCCTGGGTGTTTTTGATCTCAATGTGGTATGGGCGGGGCCTGGGTGTTTTGTGTATATTGATGTCACAGGGATATTGGTGAGGCCTGGGTGTTTTGTGTTTAAAGATATCACAGTGGTATGGATGGGGCCTGGTGTTTTGTGTATATAGATGTCAGTGGTATGGGTGAAGCCTGGGTGTTTTGTATATATTGATGTCACAGTGGTATGGGTGGGGCCAGGGTGTTTTGTATATATTGATGTCACAGTGGTATGGGTGGGGCCTGGGTGTTTTGTATATATTGATGTCACAGTGGTATGGGTGGGGCCAGGGTGTTTTGTATATATTGATGTCACAGTGGTATGGGTGGGGCCTGGGTGTTTTGTATATATTGATGTCACAGTGGTATGGGTGGAGCCTGGGTGTTTTGTATATATTGATGTCACAGTGGTATGGGTGGAGCCTGGGTGTTTTGTATATATTGATGTCACAGTGGTATGGGTGGGGCCTGGGTGTTTTGTGTATATTTATGTCACAGTGGTATGGGTGGGGCCTGGGTGTTTTGTACATATTGATGTCACAGTGGTATGGGCGGGGGCTGGGTGTTTTTTATATATTGATGTCACAGTGGTATGGGTGGGGCCTGGGTGTTTTGTGTACATTTATGTCACAGTGGTATGGGTGGGGCCTGGGTGTTTTGTACATATTGATGTCACAGTGGTATGGGCAGGGGCTGGGTGTTTTGTATATATTGATGTCACAGTGGTATGGGTGGGGCCTGGGTGTTTTGTGTATATTTATGTCACAGTGGTATGGGTGGGGCCTGGGTGTTTTGTACATATTGATGTCACAGTGGTATGGGCGGGGGCTGGGTGTTTTGTATATATTGATGTCACAGTGGTATGGGTGGGGCCTGGGTGTTTTGTGTATATTTATGTCACAGTGGTATGGGTGGGGCCTGGGTGTTTTGTACATATTGATGTCACAGTGGTATGGGCAGGGGCTGGGTGTTTTGTATATATTGATGTCATAGTGCTCTTGTAGTGACAGCTCCCCTCCTCTCCCTTTGACCTTCAGGTCTCCTCTTTGTGGCAACAGTGAAGCTTAATCAATAGAGTGGAAGTGACATTTCACACTAAATCAAATTATATGGAAATGAAGGCAAATAAGAGGTCTGCACTAAGTGCTGTTCAGATTAACACTCAGGTCATCACCACAGCAGCACCTACCAAGAATCCTTGGCACACTGGTCTTTACACCCTGGGCAGGTGGAAAATCTGCTATGTACACAATGCCAGCTGAATATCCTCCTCCTGTGTTCAATCACCTCTCCTCTTCCTTTTTATCAGTCCCTCTCTCCTCTTTGCTTATGTCTCATTTATCAAAGTGAATGTGGAAAACAGAGCCCATTGAGATCAATAGCCTGCTGCTCATAAAGCGATGTTAAAAGAGGGGGGCATGAACAGATGTTTTTCTTGTACACTTGAACACACGCACAGGCACACACGCACACGCAAACATACAGCATATGTGCATATGAACACAAAAACACACACAAACACAGACGCACACACAATATTGGAGTTAAGTACCTAGATGTTCACTGCAGTAATGGGGGAACAGGGGTGGGGCATTGGTTACACCCTGCTGCACTTCAATGTCCTTCCACAAAAAAAAAAGCCTTTTTCCAGTCGCATTAACATTACCATAGCATGTATATTAATTCATGAGCTCCCAGGGCTCTGCACGGCGCAACGGCTCTAATTAAGGTTGCGGGGTCAGGGCCAACCTGAGGAATAAATCTCCAGGGTTACGCAAACAGCGAGTGATGACGGCAAGGATACGGCCTCGGTTTCTGCGGTGCAAAACAAGCCCGTTCACCGACAATAGGCTGCAGCCAGATTTCTGCTCAAGCCAGAATGGATGGCCTGTTTGAGCTCACTCAATGCTGAGCCAACATTGGCAGGATTGCCTTTCACCTAGGAGAGTGAGTGTCAGAGGGTATCACTAAGAAAGAAATGCTTTTTTAAAAAGAACATTACATTTTCTTGGTTGATTTTAGCATTATAGCCAACTATAATATTGTGAAAATAACAAAATGTGATGCTTGCTCACTTGAGGTGAGTAGGTGTCTCTGATTGATATAACAGCACATCACAAACTAACTGAGCTAAAGCCCAAAAGGGAGAGTAGTCATCAAATATAAAATATTTCTTCTCTCTAATAATTGCCCCTTATTCATTCAGAACAAGAATTTATTAATTTTTAAATGTATTCAAAGTGAGCACAATGCTTTTATGAGCTAAAATGCAGAAGTTGGGTTGGGGGTTGGAGTTACAGTTTGCATGTGTCACACCACAAGGCTGGCCTTTAAAAACAGACCATTGAGTGTGAGATTATTTTTACTAGGTGAAAAGATAACAAAAATAACTAAAATAGTGACAATGAAAATAATTATTTTATTTGAGAAAACTACTCAAGTCTTAGCATAAATAAGCACTCCAGATTTCTCCAATAAAATTAATTAGTTGGACTTAAACTTGGAATTTTAAGTGCCTCTGCTTCATCTGGTCGATTATACAGTGCTACAGGTTCAACCGAGACAGCAGTGGAGGCGAGACTCAGTCTAAACTTCCTGCATATCATCAAATAGGAGAAATAAAATTATTTGTTACACAGTCTATAAAGGCAACAGGTGTTTTTGGTAGGGATATAATGATACATTTGTTATTTACTCCACTGAGTGCTGCTGCACAAAGACGCTTTCAGACAGTGTAGGCACCTTTCTTGTCTCCAGAATATTTTGTGGTGTGTTGTTGACCTTTCCTGGATGGAAATGCACACCCACATTCTCATTAGAGGGCAGGGAGGCCTCCACGTGAATAAACAATGCTAACAATGCTGTAAAGATAGCTATCACACTATAGGCCTATCATTTTAATTACATAGATTAATGCTAATGAACAAAGGCTGATAGAAAGCTTCTCTGGTTTTAAATACTGCCTTGCTCCATCTAGCAAATAAAAAAGGTTGCTCTAAGCTAGCAATAATAACTTATCTAGATTTCCAGTAATGTTACACTACAATTACAGTAACAATTTAGAGTTCATTGTAATGTGTCTTACATCAAGTTTTCCCTAGCTTTTATAACTGTAATTATTTTAGCTTTGACTGGCAACTCCAGACTCACAGAAATTGTTTCCAAATTACTGACTGAGTTGTTGTGTATAAATATTGTCACTTCTCTTTGGTGACAAAAGATGCAGTTTGCATTTTCATCAAGTTAAGGGGGACAGGGAAACATTTTGCACACCTAAATTGGTGTCTCCTTAATTCGCTAAAGATTTGTTGACAATACTTTCACCAGCTGGATGGTGGGGAAAGCTGAAGACAGGTAAATAATATTAATTCCCATAAATACGAATTGCCCATCTGTTAAAACAAAGCATTGTTTCTTGGGGGGGGGGGGGATTACTGAGTGAATGATGGATCAGGATGATGTATGGCAAGCATTCAGTAGAGTGATCCCAGTCGTGCAGTAACAATGCCCATGAAGTGAAGTGGCTGATCTATCAGTTCAGTGTGTGAAACTGTGCATGAGAGGGAGAGAGAGAGAGAGACACACACACACACGCACGCACGCACGCACGCACGCACGCACGCACGCACGCACACGAGACCTGTCCCTCCCTACCTACTCTGCTTTGTCTATTACTGACCACTCACCACGGAGATCCCCCCTCCTAGTGAACCCTGAAATGCTGACCACAGGACAAAGAGCCCCCCCACCCCCCCCAGGTTGGGAGGTGGAATAAACACAATAAAAGAAATGGAGATGGAAAGGCAGCCAAAGTAAGAACAATCATTAAAACCCATCAGATTGTCTTCCTGTCCGATCATCCAGCATCAAAACCATCTGCAATCTAGAGGGGAACTACAAAGTGCATCCCGGGGCCGACAGAAGGAGGTTTTGATCAGACTAATTAAAAGCCATTTTGTTTTAAACAAACAGACACAACTCTAATTGGCTCTTTTCCATAAGAAAGGGGAAATGTTGAAAGTAAAAGCACGCACAGGGAAGATCAGAGAGAGGCTCTCAGACAGGAGCGCACTCGGTGTGAACACACAGCCTGATGATCACTGAACACTCATGTAGCCACTACACACACATGCATGCATACGCACACATCGTATTCACTACCCGCGCATACACACACACATACTCAGCCGACAGAATATTGTTCACATAATATCAGTACCAATAACAGTGTGTGAAAGGCACTAGTTTGGATATTTAGTATGTTGCATTATGCAGCTGTGTGGTTCTGTAAGTTATCAAATGATTCCTGATGTAAGACAGGGAAATCATGTGCGTTATCCAGGGGCTCGTCACTTCGACCAAACTGAGAGGAAGAATACTTCTTTCTGAGAGGAAATCCAACTTCAGTGCATTTGAACAATGCTTTCAAAAAACAGAAACGTGTTTGGGAATTCCAGCTCTTTGCTGTTGAATGAGAGAACTGATTTTCTGATGGCTTTAGCAGAGAGGGGGAAGGTGATGTTGTAGTTCCCTGACATGCTGAGTGCTGTTCATCTCTAAGTGCCCTCTTCCTGTTTCTCATACGGACCCTTAGGGCTGTACAGACGCATGCCGCCAGAGACCAAAACCATCAGCCTCCCAAGCTCCGCCCCCCTGGGGGCCCACTGCAGTTTGACAGAAACACGGTGGTAAAATTTGGCCCCTCCTCTGCTTAGTCTCTGGTGACACACGTGTTAAAAGTAGATATAAGGCTGCTTAAGGAAGTGACAGAAGTGCTGTTTCTAAAAAAGGTGATTGGCAAGGTCAAGGGAGTCCCAACCTTTTGATGTCTGCAGGCCAGAAGGATTCTTATTCTCAATATATTCCGTCAGAATTTTGAGGCTGGCTTGAAACAGCACAATAATCTATGAAAGAGCAGATTAGCAGTTTGGCTTGGAAACATGTTCCCTTTTTTGGGAACGTGTTTTTTTTTAGTTAGTCAACTTATCTGGGCCAGAATAGGGAGAATTCATGCAGCTAGTGTAGGTATTGGAAATGTCAATGTACATTGTTAATGTGCATTCTATTGTCAAGCAATAAACTACGAGAAACTCAAATACAGGATGAAATATTTTGTTCATTCAAGTATAGTCAGCTGAAAATACACAAAAAATATATTAACTAACATGCTAAATATTTCAATCTTACATCAGCCATTTCAAAGAATTGCATTTTGAATGAAATCCTGCAACAATGCAATAATGCCTTTTGCCGCAATGTAATGTCCTTGTTTCCTGATAAATGTTACCATGGATAAATGCTGGTAGTTTATAATTTGTCAGTAGAACACACTGCGTACTTTAATAGGCATGGCTTAGATGCAAGATGCACTGAATCAATTAAAGCTAGATAGCACAATTAACTGCTTTAACAGGTTCTGTTGTCATTTTTTGCTTCAATAATATAAAATAATTGCATTTAGTCCAACATACAGGTTACATAATATTGAATATAAAGTAATGTTACAGTCAAAATATATAAGTTATTGGTTGAAACTGACTGTGAGAGCATGCACGGTTTGTCTGGTAACATAAATTAACATGCAGGAGGAAATGACGCAATGCTGGATTTGTTTCAAATAAACAAACAGTAACATACTGCCGGTGCTTTGGCTTTCCTTATCATATCTGTTGCCATTAAAACATGACTACTGGGCCACTGAAAGAAACGCAGCCAGTAGCTCAATATTAACTGACTTGCGGATATTCACGGATCATTCCCATGAACCCAGGCCTGTTACCGCTAGTCAAGGTGATGTCAGTGTTCTTCCTATGAATAGTTTACAGTCAGCTCGCTATGGCCTTCATGAGCCATCTGCCCAACATCTTCACAACATGTTCCCAAAAATGCCACTGACACATGCATGTAATTGAGCAGACACATACACACACACAGGCATACACACATACGCATATGCATACATGCACACAGGCACACACACACACTTGCAAACAGAAGAACAGCACAAAAACACTCACGCACGCACGCACGCACACACTTGCAAACAGAAGAACAGCAAGAAAAGAAAACAGAATAAGGCAGATGTGTTGGAATGGTCCAGAAGTCCTTGAGAAGGACACTGACATCCAAATTTTTTCCTTTGTCTCCATCACACCGGAGAGTGAAATGACAAATTTACAAAGATGCGAAAACAAGTCTAAACATGGACAAACAATACAGTACACTGCACTCAGCTCTAGTGAATGAAACTGAACACAAATACCCCATTATTTATATGATCATAATACAAGGACTGCCTCAATTCAAATAGAAACCACAATATTAGACACACATATAGAGAATATAGTGGGATGCCTAAAGACAAAATTATCTGAAAATTCAATCTAATCAATAGACTGCAGACGTCATTATGTGCAGAGTTATGCAGGATTGAGAGATAATGAATGGCTCATGACAAAGAGAATGGCTCTTCCTTTAGATCTGAGGCATTGAATCTGTCCATGAGGGGAAGAGAATGGCTCTTCCTTTAGATCTGAGGCATTGAATCTGTCCATGAGGCAAAGAGAATGGCTCTTCCTTTAGATCTGAGGCATTGAATCTGTCCATGAGGGGAAGCTAAGCACTGAGGATGCAATCACTGTGCTGCATCAGGTAAACGCAGCCTCATATTCAAAGGGGGCGTACGAAAAGGTATTGTTCTGCACCAAGCAAAACACAGGACATCTGCAGCTCATATGGGATTCAGCCACATGGATCACAACAGTCCTCCGCAACTGTTCTTCAGCATTCCGCTTTAAAATGACCCTTAGAAGGATAGTTCACTTTTGGGAGTTTTCTGATATTTAAATTTTAGTGT
This sequence comes from Synaphobranchus kaupii, assembly GCA_029718625.1. Classification (NCBI taxonomy): domain Eukaryota; kingdom Metazoa; phylum Chordata; class Actinopteri; order Anguilliformes; family Synaphobranchidae; genus Synaphobranchus; species Synaphobranchus kaupii. The sequence continues at coordinate 99,817,191 of CM056376.1, forward strand.
ATGTTTTTGATTGACCCAGAAAGTTTGGGTGTTATACGTTCTATGTGTTATGTGTTCTATTCAGTGGTTGATCAGATGTTCCTACGCAGACAGACTAATCATTTTATAAGTGTAAGTCATTCAAGTAATTTCAATTCAATTTTATTTGCATAGCGCTTTTTACAGAGAACTGACAGAAAGATGCGGTACAGAGAAACAGAAGGAAAATTGGGCAAAAACCAGGCCTGAACCCTAAAAAACAAACTCATCCCGAAATCTGAAATGTTTTCATAGGGGAGACAGAGGTTCCATTCAGAACTGAACCCATGACCTTTAGTACCCATGATTTTTACTTCTGTCACTGATAGAACAGCAGGGTTATGTCAGAATGTGACCATTTCCTTATTTGTCTAACCACTTTTCAGAGTGTCTGCAGGAAAATATACACACATCATTAAATTGTGGATGGATTTGGGAAAGTATCGGTTATGGGACATGAAAGAAATAATTTAGATTTTAGGGCAACTAGGACAACTTCACAATATAGAAAACTTTTACTGACATAACGAGAGGAAGAGTATTATGAAAATAAATGTCCTGAAGGAGCTGTGCTGGCCACTGTTTCACAATGCAGTGTATCCTGGGAGGTGTGCAGATATAAAGATCTGACTGAGGTCAGATCTGACGTTCACTAAAATGAAGCTACAGTGCAGTCCATACGTATTTGGATAATTACACTATTTTTGTTGTTTTGGCTCTGTACTGCAGCACATTGGATTTTAAATGAAACAATGTGATGAAAGTGCAGACTGTCGGCTTTAAGGTTATTTTCATCCAGTGATCCAAGTAGGAATTACCCTTTTTATACACAGTCCACCCATTTTAGGGGACCAAATGTATTTGGACAAATTTAACATAATCTTAAAAGTTGTCATATTTAGTACTTGGTTGCAATTCCTTTGCATCCGATTAATGCCTGAAGTCTGTGACCCATGGACATCACCACTGGGTATCCTCTCTGGTGATACTCTGCAAGGCCTGTACTGCAGCCATCTTTAGTTCCTGTTTGTTTTGGGGGATTTTTGCCTTCAATCTTGTCTTCAGAAAGTGAAACACATGTTAACTTGGATTCAGGTCAGGTGATTAACTTGGCTAGTCAAGAGCATTCCACTTTTGGGCCCTGGAAAACTCATTGGTTGCTTTAGCAGTGTATTTGGGGTCATTGTCCTGCTGCAAGGTGAATCGCCATCCAATGAGTTTTGAAGCATTTGGTTGGATCTGAGAAGATAAGATGTCTCTGTACACTTCAGAATTCATCCTGCTGCTCCCGTCAGCAGTCGCATCATCAATAATGACAAGCGAGCCAGTTCCAGTGGCATGCCCAACTAAGCCATAACACTGCCTCCAGCATGTTTCAAAGATGAGGTGGCATTCTGTGGATCATGAGCCGTTCCTTTCTTTCTCTACACTTTTCTCCTTCCATCACTTTGGCACTGGATAACACTCTCTGTCCATGAGACACTTTACAGCACACTCTAACCTGGGCGTTCTGTGCTAGAGGATTACCAGTGGCATGCATCTTGCAGTGAACCATCTGAGGTTATGCCGGAGTAGTCTTCTCTTTCTTTTAGTGTTTGGCACACCTATGCCTACATCCTGGAGTGTTATTGATTTGAAGGGGGCTTTCTTCTCAATTTAAAGTATTCTTTGGTCATCCACTACAGTGGTCTTCCGTGGTCTACCAGGTTGTTTGCTATTGCTGAACTCACCAGTGCGTAATGCCCCAAACAGTTGATTTTGACACACCCAATGTTTTGGCTATGTCTCTGATCGATTTATTTCGATTTTCCACCCCATGATGACCTGCATTACTGGCATTGACACTTCTTTAGTCCTCATGTTGAGAGACAACAGCAACAGCCTCAAAATACAAATGCCAAAACTAGAATCAACTCCAGATCTTTTGTTAGCTTTCTTGTGCATGAACGAATGATGTAACAACACACAGCTGGCCAAGAAACAGCTGAGCAGCCAATTGTCCAATTACTTTTGGTCCCCCAAAATGGGGCGACCATAATTCCTACATGGTTCATCCGATATGGATGTAAATACCCGCATATTAAAGCGGACAGTCTGCAGTTTAACCTCGTTTAATTTCAAAACCAATGTGCTGGAGTACAGAGTCGAAGCAACAAAAATTGTATCACTGTCAAAATACATACGGACTGCACTGTATACATTAAAAGCATTGTACAGTCTGGGTGTGTATGTGTGTGAGAGAGAATGAGTGAGAGTGTGTGTGTGTGTGTGTGTGTGTGTAAATACCAGAAAGACAGTAACAGAGGGAGAGAAATCACAAAGGATTTTATGCTTATATGATGTATTATTAATCAAATTTTATGAGGACCCTTAAATTTGGAGAAAATCACATCAAGCAGATTAATGAGGTAAACGTAATGATCTGAGATGATCAAAGGCAATCGGTGTTGAACCAGCAGAGCCACCAATTAGTAAAATCAGCCCAGGAAGGGACTGAAATACATGCCACAGAAGCTGATGAAAAGACGAGGTCAGAGAGAATGTACTCATTTTCTAAATGAAGACACTCTGTGATGTGGTGAGACAATACCATGTGGTGGTCGAGGAACTGGTGGGGGGGAGGGAGTGGGTGCATTTAGGACTCCTCCTGGGCTTCCTGTCTTAGACATAGGCCCCACAATGCCCCACACACGGGACTGCTGCAGGCAGTGGCAAGGAACAAGAAGATATCTACTATGTGCTTGAATTGCAGTGTTTATACCTGCACCTTGTGCTCTTAATCCAATAGAATTTACAAAGATACTTATGAGGTCATGGCGTGCACGAAAGACATTTAGTCCATCTCCTGATTGTGTTTGATGTGCCTGTAATTACACTTCTGATTAAATAGAAGACGAAACACTCACTGGGCGATCTTTGCCTCATGACCAACAAAGGATTCAGAAGAGTTTATCTTGGGGAAGATCCTCTTTTTTATCCTGCAGTTAATTAGAGGTGAGCTAGCTAAGCATTCAGGATTCTCCATACTCATCTTCCATTTATCAGCAAACTGATCAATCAAGCAGATTAGAAACTTGTGCTCATGTTAAAAGGGGCCTTAATATTCCTGTAACATGCCAGTTTTGATCGCTAGCAACACCTATTACCCCACGCACACATCATGGGTACTTGACAGTAAATTATGATGTCATACTGCTATAATATTTTGGCAGTGCTGTTTAATCATTGAACATAAGTACATCACACACTGGTTAGGTAATGATCAGAGAGGAAATGCTGTATGAGAAAGTTAACTGTTAGCAGAAGCGTTCCAGATCAATAAATCCTGTAAATACAGCCAGCGGGACCTATGAGAAATTGTGCTAAAAACTCTTGATGGTCCACTGTTCTTTGTTTTGAGCATAAAAATACACTGTAGGCATAATATAAGGTCAACTAATACAAAGGGTGGGAGAGGGCTTTGCAGGGGATCCTGAGAAATAAAAGTTCTATCATCTAAGCATCTAACATGCAACTGTTAACATTGCATTTAAAAAAATCACTCAATACTGTGGAAAAAGTATAGGAGGGTAATGAAATGGCTAATGGACTTGACACCTGAATGTACATACCAATGCTGAAAATGTGTGACTGTACAAAGGTTTCAAAGGAAACAAGTTCTGGAAGAGAGTAATTTACAGATCCCATAGTAATTAATATAACTGCACTTTTCATTTAAATCCAGAACAGATACATTCAGGAGATTATGTAACTTCCATCACATCCGACTGGTGTAGTAAATAAACAAACAAGCATATTTATATAGAGTGCTTTGTTAAACATCTGCAATTTCCAATTGTTCACATGAAGACATATATGGGAGTATGGTATTAATGGATACGTACGGTTTCCAAAGTAAACAATGTGTAGTACTGAATAGTGTGTTGGACTGTTATAGTGAGTCATATGTGAGGTTGTGGTAATGACAGTGTGTGGATCTGTGGTGCTGAGTCATACATGGGATTGTAGTAATGACATGTGTGGGGTTGTGATAATGAGATGTTGGGGTTTGAGTTGTGTGTGGGATTTTGGTAATGAGTATGTGGGTTGGTGGTAGTGAGCTTTGATTGGGTCTAGCGGTTAGGCTTCAGTTAGACTTCCCCACAGAGGTCTGAATGCTGTAGTACACAAGCCACTTAAACACTACAAAAGTTACTGCCCTCTGTGCTCTCGCCATATTGGCTGGCATCACACATACATTCTAACCTTATATAAACATGTATGCTACTGCTGACATCACACACAGAAGTGATCCTTTCCATTTTCCTCAGCTAGTTTGACTGATGAACCTTGTGTGTTAAACAAAGAGCCATGTTGACAGGAGAGCTACTGTATTAAACTGGATTAGGCAAAAGTACAAGCAGCAGCACTCATAGATACGTGGACTATTATTATACAAGCACCCCCACCTTCAACCCTTAACGCTTCACATAGACCAATCAGAGCCTGAAGCTACTGCTGTCTCACAAATATAACCAATGAGAAAGCAGAATACCTCACATAGTCCAATTAAAGACTGAGACATCTGTCCATCCAACACAGCCAATAAAATAAAGATTAAATAAATATAAATAAATATAAATAAAAATAAATAAAAATAAATAAAATAAAAATTTAGCACAGTCCAGTCAAAATATTAGTGTTGTTGGATCCACACGCACGCACGCACACACGCACGCACACACACAGAATGGATTACATGCTTGATCACACCTGGGAAATAAATAGCACAACAGCTTTTTGGGTTGCTAGACTGCTGTGCAGAGAACTGTATTGAACTAATGGATAAGAGTTATATAGAGAATTGGTATTCTCTGGGAGCAAGGTAACAGCAAAAAGTCAGAACAAATGGAGGTACTCCTGTTTGATTATAACAGCGATTAGTCCAATTTTTTTACTTCTCTAAAACACAAAACAGCGCCACATTTGCCCTGTTGCAGGGGACAGCTACACACCTGCCTCTACATTCTTTTCTCTCTATTGTGTTGGAGAAAGTGGGAGGTGGGGGCTTGGAGAGGACTTTGGGGTAACTGGGGAAAGATAGGCTTGGGTTGCCTTCATCATCATGTTGCCTTCCACATTATGCTTCCTTAACAAATCTCTGGACTACATCAACACCCACCGAATCCCCTCCTTGCCCTAAATTCTTGTAATTCATATTACCCATTCAGATCCCTAAGCATCCTCTCTGGCACTTCTGCCCAGTTCCACAGTTGGCACGGGTCATGAAGGTGAGTATATTTTCCTATCACCTAATTCACTCTGCGTTGCTTCCACTAGGCGGAAGTCTGGTGCGTGTTTGTACTATGGAACCATACCGACAGCCACACAAGCTGCCAAGATGTCATTGGTCAATGATTCACATGAAAGTATATACACTTTCATTGACCAAAGGTTTTATAGTGGCACAGGCATTCCCCGGTCGGTTTGACTCAGTACCTGATTCGGCACAGTTAAGTGAGAATTTGTTTTTGATTCCAATGGAGAGGATCTGTCTTTAATGGCTGACATTAAGTCTTAAATGGGCGAATGAGCAGGGATTGAAGTCTGTGTGTGCTGCTTGTTTGTACGTACAAAAATATGTGCAAGCATACGCATGTGCATGCGTGTGTATTATGTGCATGTGCGTGTGTGTATCCTTGAGTCCGTATGTTTCCCTGTGCCTGTAAACCATTCCCTACACTAACTACACTGAGTTTTCACTTGTTAACCAACTTAAATAACTGCACATAATTATTAAAATAACTGACACTGCTTTAAACCTTTCACTGTAGAACTGAGTTAAACAGAACAAGTGACACCGATTTATCTATATCTATAAGGGAAAGCAGAACATTGAGGGAACAAGGAAAAAAATTTTCATAAGCTGTAATATTACATAATTTAATAAAAACTACCAAACGTCGACCGTATCATTCAGTAAGGACTGTAAACCCTAACGCAGCAAGTCCAATAACTCAGTAACTGTCCAGTAACTGTAAAGACAATGCATTTACTATCTCTTAAAAAAGCATGTTATAGCTGAAAATTAGTAAGTGCCAGTTAACTCAGTATAAATGGAAGTAATCTATGCATTCTACCTTCATGTTATCGCAATAAAATGCTCAGTGTTAGGCCTAATTTAAAAAAAAAATTAAACAAAATATGACTCCAAGATGGGTTAAATCCACACAGTATTGCTGTGAAATGATCATGTTTTTGTCCTGCTTATAATGATATATGCAATGTGATTTCCTCTTCATGTAATAGCCATGCACTTCAGTGCCAGTGCATTGTAGGCTACAGTGCTGTACAAGGCTTAAGATCTTCAAGGCGTCGCCACGTACTCGTACAAAGATACATAATAAAGACTGCAATTTCCAAGAACTTTGCATTTAGTTGTGATAGCTTGATTAAATAATGGACAAGGCCGCAGCCATCACAGTACCTTGTTACTCAGAAACGTGTAAAATATCACTGTTTGTGCCTGACCGTAATTACACCAACATCAGTGCAATTTATCACTGTGTTCCAAGCTAATGTAACCTAAATGTTATTTATAAAAGACTCATATTTCTCAGAAATAAACAATTCCATTCACTTTCTTTCTGTAAGTTTATTCAGTTGTAGACCCCGTTGTATAAATCAAGCCACAGTGAACAAGGTGTAGTGTACCGCTAAGCGCTGGCATTGCCACTCCAAGGAATAGGCTACTGTTATTAATAAATAACAGACACGGTCAAAGCCTTTCGTATTCGAACGCTTCACATTTTAAACACCATACTCTTGTCTTACTGTAAGGCATGGCATTACCCGACTAAGCTGTAGCTTTCCCAAACTTCGAGTTAGGTTTACATTTAAGGCATGCGGGAACACAAAACAATGTTGGAACACAAAACTGTAACATCTACCGTTAAGAGCATTAAAGCAAGGCCAATGTGTCAGGAATGCAGACTTTTATCAAAAACAAAAACTAGTTATAAAAACCTGAGAAGCAAACTTAAACACGATAATGTAGCAGTAGCAATAATAGCATATTAAATTAATGCATTTTAAGGTATTTTAATAACTTGATTTGTGTCGAATGCTCTTTAAGTGTAAAATATAACAAATATCCAATATTAAAGAAGCGCAGGCAGTATACAATCTAAGAAGTCACTGATAATTACACAAAAGTTGATTATGTGTCTGCGAATCATAGTGATAATTTACATAATAACTGGCAGTCATGTGCAAGCCACTGTTCTCGTCTACAGGTACCGTGTAACGTGTTTACTGTTCGAGGAAGAAACCTTAAATATTTTCCCCCTGACGCAACACGAGAGCCTATTGACGGGTACCCCTGTCTACATCACACAGATCTACTAAAGAAACAGAAGGATCAGTGACTGTACTGTAGGTAGTCGAGTAGCTAGCTTGTTATAATCCCCTGATGGGTACTAAGTCTGGAGAATCTGAGGGGGAAATCGGTTTGCAGCGAGCGGCTAGCCTCGCGGTGCGCACAGCCTGCCCTGCACCCGAGTCTATCTGTAGAGGCAGCATGCAGGCGCGTGCAGCGAGGAGACACGAGCCAGTGCTGCCCTCCGTGTACATGCTCTGTGATCTTACAAAAACACTATTCACCGTCCTTAAAACTTAAAGATGCTTTCATACACTTACCAAACCTTGTTGATGGCTTCTTCTACCTGTTTCATAAGATAATAACCAATACGATACGGTGTGGGGGAAACGGGTCGGATTTTTTTCTGTTGATTTGTGTTGCTGTCAAGGACGAGGTGAAATCCCTGCGCTGGTCATCAGGCGGCTTCAGACACAAACAACAACGGGAGAGCAAATTACAAAAGGAAAAGACTAGGGGGAGGAGAACTCAATTTATTTCATAGTGTTCAAAAGGGCTCTCAGCCAAGAACAGTTGCCTTGGCTTTATGGCTCTTCGTTTTGGTGTAATTTGTGGCAAATACTCCTATCTCAGCTGTATATAGCCTATCCTTCTTGGAACCTGGTGTGTGCTCCCAGTTCACAGGATTTTCCGTCCTGCGCCTTGTGAGATGAAAAACGCGTTTGGTAATGAGGCTGTGTTAAGCTAAATTCAAAAGCTTCATTGTACAGGTAGCTAGCTAATAGCTTGGTGTCGCCATGAAAAACTGAGAAATCTCTATAGAGCTCAACCGCGAGCTTCTGTTCCAGAGTTGCATCAAATACTTTTCTCCCTCGTGTTTAAAGAGAGAGCGCGAGGTGGGGAACAAATGTGTCAAATAACGGGACGTCTATATAGAGTGACCGCATAGGTCAAGTTTGACACACTTTATTATTCATTCGCCTCTGTCCTCAGCTGCTCTTGAACGCCTCTTAACTACCGACTAATCAGAGCGCTGTCCATGGAGGCAATCCCCCAGGTGTTGCTTTTACAGCACATACGAAGCGCGGCGCTTCTGAAATGTCAAGTGCAATAACTGGGATGTCATCCCGAATTCCCCTTTCCCTTGTCAGCGTTTAACTCCCTAACTGTGCGCGGTGCATATGTTGTTCGTTTAATCTACTGTGAAATAAGTAAAAAGTGATGCACGTTGTCTGAACGTCGCCGTGCTACCTGTGCCTCGAGCCGGCAGCTCCGTGAGGTGTCCAGGTGTTAATCTCGGCTCGTGCACGCTTGTCTACATAATTAGAACGCAGCAGTCAGGACTGTTTTCCCCACGCGACAGTAACGGCTTGTTTGTTTTAATTCACCTGTCACATGTGCAGAGCCTCCTCAGCTCACCAAGACGAAGACTTAACTCAGATGTCTCTGTCGCGCTGTTCATTTCTGACACTATATGCGCGTATTTATCTGCAAAATGTTTAACCTGAAAACAACATTGCTATGCTACCCCAAGTGAGAGGGATCAAAAGTGCATTTTCATGCAATATTCTGAGATATTCTGCTGCAGCTGCCAATACTGACGCTCTAATTCTAAAATAGCACAATAGCACAATAAAAGATGAATGCAATAAGTTTCTCTCTCTCTCTCACACACACACACACACACACACACACACACCCAAGATAATCTTATTAATATTAGCCTATATTAAAGGATTTGCCACTGTAGTTAGTTTATCTAACCTGATAATGGCAGCAGAGTTTCACCTGTTTCAAACATACACCTTAAATGCTTTGTTGTAAGATAATACAAAAATTTAATGGACATAAATATATTTTCTGGCTCTTTAAACATAGATATACTGGTGCATAATGAAGGCTGAATAAATTAGGTTAGACTTAAACTAAGGTGTGTAGAGCAGACCACTCATGTTATTCATTCCCATTTAGGCCCTTTCATGTTTTTATTAGCATATTCAAACATTTCCTATGACCTATGTAATTCATTCACATAATGAGCTGAGTACTGAAATTGTAATGTAATCCATTATATGAAATTTGGGGGATTTCTAATACGCTGTATTGAATAATAGGGGATTGTAAAATTTTCAATAGGTTATCTCTTTCTCTTAAGAAACTTTTTGCTAACCACAGTCCATGTATAATTGCCAATACAGAGTGGGTTCAAATTCTGTCAACTTATTTTATTATAAAAAAACAAAGATAACATAATTCCCCCCTGACAGTAGTGCATTTACTTTCTAATTTGGACTAGTACTTTTCTTCTTCAGTGGCATGTGGCCTACATCCGATCTGGCACACCTACCAGTTCTCATCATTATATACATAGCCTAGGATTTATTCATATGGTATGAAACAGCCTTATATGAAACTGAAGCCAAATTAATAGATAATAGATCAACAAAATGCACTTAAATATTAAATATTGCTTTAATAGGGTATGGCATGCCTGTTTTTTTATTATTGTTGCATGTCTAACCCTTCAGCTCTACAATATTTAGGCTATTGCTGATTAAACGGATATGTATTATAAGTGTAAACCAACCAATATAACTACTTAAAAGTGAGTCTGACTGAAAATATATTATTGTCATGTTTACACCAAATCATGTAAAACGTGTTTGTGTTGGACAGAGTGAATTGATCAGATGTGAAATCTGGTGTCTGCATGCTGTCCGCGTGCATTTCTCCACATCACGTCACATACATTTGTCACAACAACGGCAGCTTGTTGGGGAGACTGACAAGCACACACACATACATACACACACAGTGTCATATAGTTATACTGGCTTATAAAAGAGGTAAAGGGGGTAAAGCAATATGAAAACAGTTTTTGGTTCAGTCAGACCTCTCAAATCACCATTCCTGCGTCTACATGTGTGCTTACTTATATACATAATCAATCATATATATATATATATATATATATATCCTATGACACAAACCTGCTCCGCAACCTCTTCCAGACCTTTAGCGAGTGGGCTGATATTTGAAAATCCGTACTTTAGCTTACAGACCGCATGGGCCGAGCCAGACAGCTTTACCGACTCGGGGACAACGAGCGCAAAGATACATACAGGTCTGCTGTTACGCATCACTGGTAGAAATAAATGTCATCGAACAATGACCGATAGCATTATTCTTATGACTTTCTGAACATTTTCGGACACGAAATTGTGTTTAGTGTGGAAGCCTAGTCTCTTATGTTCTTTTACATTAGATACTGATTTGTTTGTTTATTTGATTGTTTGTTTTGTAGGGTATGTGTGGTTGTTGTTTGAAAAGAATTCATATTGTTTTCATGTCACTCGGAGAATAAAACATAGTTTTGTTGTGTCGTGCATATTTACCTTGGTAAACAGTATCGTTAGTAGGCTAATAATGCACCTAGTTTTTAGAATTAAAAAGTCTTATTGATTCTTAGAGCTCAATAATTTATAACAACATAAAAATAGAAAATAAAAATAAAAACTCAGAATTTATATTACATGCATTTTTTAAATGCCATTTAAAAACTCTGGTTTATAAAACTCAGTTATTTATACAATTGACATTTCGTCACCCTGTCGCGTTTAATCGGTAAGAAAATTATGTAGCCTAATGTGTAGACCACGTCCGATATAAACTATAAAATATATCTTCTAATATAACTCGGTTAGTTAAATTTTATAGGCTAAACCATTCAGTTTCATGTTAATTCCTCGAATTAACATTAAAAACATATTTATATGTCATATATCATAAGGTTTATAGTATACAATGATCAATTTATACTCCAGAATGTATTTATTTGTAGATGTGCTCGTTTTTAACGCCTTACACTTAAAAAAAATATTTAAACTAATTTCGAACGCATCATTTCCATTAATTCTCTTTTTTTAACTGCGAAGAAATCGCTCACTTTAATAAAATTACGTTTCCCCTTTTCTTTATTGGTACGTCACTTAATTAATTTGATGTAAAAATAAGTTTGGAAATAAAATTTATGAACATTCAATACATAAATCCAAAATGTGTGCCACGAGTCGCACAAGTCTGCGAACCTACCGAACGGAATACAAAGAACCCTATTAGAGCAGTGGTAGGGGAGGGACGCAGCCGCCCTCTAGCGACGGTAGAGATCAATAGCAGGAACAAGTATCCAAGTTGCGGACCTTAAGTGCGTAATTGGCACTCGAAAACCTTTTCGATGCATATAGATTTTTTTCTTTAGCAGCATGTTTGTGGTTAACATTCTAAGACTCTTTGGACCGAAACAAAAATAAAAAATAAAAAAACATTTCCCTCACAAATAATTGCAATACTGTAGGCTAAATAACACACGAAACGAATCGTGCTGATTATTTGTTCCCATGTAATCGCACAAATTTCCTAAATTAATCTTTTGGTTTTTGATTGTACTGAATATGGTTTTCAGAACTGAATCGATGCCCACTCCCTTTCCACGCTTTCTTTTTACAATAACTAACACCCCAACCCCCAAAAGTTAGTGTTTCCGTTTGTCTTTCACTCTTAAATTGTTACATTTGCGTGGTGATATTTCAGCAATGTAGGCTACATTTCTGTAGTCCAATATTGGGCTAGTCAAATATGAAAGCTTTAGGATGACGAATGTAAGGGATATAATTTTGGTCAGTTATTTAAACGAAATTGTGGAGTGAAAAACATGACCACGCACAGCCACTGGAGCAGAAAGGAGAGGACGAGGGAACAGAGGCCCCATGACCGCAAAATCACTTGCGCGAGCTGCTTTAACTATAGGCGACTGTTCCTTTGTTCCTTTACAACACGTAGGTTGCTAGTTAGGTTATCTAACGCCTTCTACAATCAGCACATAGCCTACACAATATGTATTACCAAGTGACGTTTCATTATGGCATTTCAGCGGTATACTGCACTATGCGGTTGTTCCGGTGCCTTTTTCCCAGACTCTTGTCATTAGTAAACTATGAACTGGAGTTGTGTGCACGTGAAGAATGTCCTGCACACTGCGCCACAGCAAATGTAGGGCAGGCGGATAAATCCAGGCCAGAGGCAGACACGATATCGCTCTAGAACTAAAACACTACATTAACGCAGAGTATTGAATCCGCGTATTCATGGAAATACAAAAATAATTTGCATTGTATTGGACATTAAAACTTTTTAAATAAACCCGTTTCCCTTTCTAAAACGTATTTGTGATTTATGTATGGAAGATCATGCTATCTGATTATTCTGTGGTATGATTACGCCTAATATTTGTGATGCACATCGATAGGTGCATAACTGAAAATGGAAAACCTAAAATGTAAGAAAGAGTTGTATGAGTTATGCAAAATTATAAATAGTGTTAGGGATCCGGATTCGTCAAGCGATAATCAGGCCAGTCTGTAAGCGATGTTTTTGTATATTAGGCTACTTTAAAAAAAAACACATAACATTTACTAGTCCCAATTATTGTGTTGGTATCTGAGTTATGAGATGCAGTTCTAAGTGAAAGACGGAGCAGACCAACAGACGGACGAGCAGTCAGCAAGGAATCCTGTTTGAGTTCCTTATGCTGGAGAATTGGTTGGCGTCTTCGTGGAGTGATTCTACCTTACACGCCTCCCCCGATTCCGAGGACACTACGCTGTTTCTGATAATACCCTCTGAAAACCTGTTTTCACTTCAGAACTGATAGGCTATCTGCAGATTTTACTACTTACAACATTTATTTTTTACGCGCGGTCGATGTGCATACTTCTAAAGCATAGCCTAATGAATATATTCATTATATAATCAAAACAGATATTTTCTCATTCCTAAAAATAAAATGCAAAACATTAGTACATTTCAGCTTAATTTGAAAGTTAAGGCTTTACCGTCGTTAATAGCTACTGATTTAGATAGGGTCGCAAAATAACTTTTTTGGTTCTGGATTAGCCTAATAATTAAAATAGACGCGGAAATGTTCCCTATTTTCAGATAAACATAGATGATTATTAATTTAGCGAGCAAGATAACACAATGATTTATTATAGAAATATTTCAGATGACATGACAATTACAAAAATCTGCGACGATTTTGTAGGGAAGGTATAATTGAAGACCTGAGTGCTAAAAGTACTGAAGTCACATTTTTAGACAATTCAAGTTGAGCATAGAAACATGTTGTAGGCTATTTGTTTAGCTAAGTCCACCCTATAAATACTGTTAACAGAAAAGGTGCCTAAGTCTCTTTTCTCCACTATGGAAACAACAGGTTATCGTATTCTGTAACACAATAAGTATTCGGATTTGATTTTCTCAAAATATAAATTTTGTGACTTCAGTACGTTTAGCACCAGGGTCTTCAATTGCAGATACTCTCCATCTGCTAATATAACCATTCAAGCAGGCATATTAATAGGCGCCTATCATATCTGTCTTCTTTACGAATTAGTATTTTAGGTTGTTTTGGAAAATATTTCTAAATCAATGAATAATGAACGCGCACACACCTGAGAAATTGAATCAGCTGATGTACAGTAGAAGCACATGATTTAACGTCATGGAGTGTGACAGTAATGTATAGTAGTAGAGGAGAGAGTAGGAGTAGATTATAGACCTCTTACTGCCTTAAGGCCGCTGACACAGGCCTCATTTTACATAACACATTTTGTACCGTCACACTCCCCATGGTTACACCACTACATTTACTGCACTGCCACAATTTCTAATGTTACACTATACCCCTACTCTACTGATACACATTCGCCATACTGCCTGTGGTTGCAAGGAATAAGTTATCTGTACTACACCTCCTGGTGCTGTCACACTGATCAAGGTTACGCTATAGCTACACATTCCCTGTAATGCCACAATCTGTAATATTACATTATTGTAATGCTGTCCCACTGCTACATATAGGCTATACTGCCACAATTGTTAATGTTACTGCCATGTTACTAACTGCCAACACATTGTCTCTACTGCCAAACTCCCTTCTGTTAATCTATTACAACTGAACATTGCTGCCACACTTCCTGCTACTACTGCACCGCTATTTGACTGCTGTACCTGGCACATATTACCACACTACTACTCTGCTGTTATGTTATTGCTACTCTGTGGCTCTGTTACTGTCACATTATACTCCTAACGGTGCAAAGGTGGATACATGTCTGAAGTGCACACAGAGTAAGAGTACTTTACTAGATGACCAATGGTGTGTACAAGAAGGCCTTATAAATTAAAGCACCATCATAATTGAATCTATGTTTCTCATCTTTTATTTTATTTTTTTTCCTCTTGTGAGTACTTAGGCTATATTGGACTAAATTTGTGCTATATTCCTGCTCAAAATAGCTTGATTCCGCTGTCCAAAAATCCACAGTACGTTTACTTCTACTATGCTGATACACACTACCTGGAGTAAGAGGAGCAGGAAGCATCAGTAAAAGGCACAGGAGGCATTAGTAACAGGAATATGAGGGCACAGTTGGAGCAGCAGGGGGTCACCATGGATGGAGTCAGAAGTGTTACTGACAGGAATAGGAGGTATTAGTGACAAGAAGAGGCGGTGCCAGTAAAGGAATGGGAGGTCTCGATTGGAGGAACAGAGGTCCACATTGGGAGGAGCAGGAGGCCACAGTGGTAACAGCAGGAGGCTCCAGCAGGAACAGGATGTTACAGTGACAGGATGTGGAGTTATTAGGACAGGACATTGGCGGTAACAGTCGGAGGAGCAGGAGGAGGTGTTAGGTATGGAGGGTCACAGAGGGAGGAGCAGGAGGGTCACAGCAACAGGATCAGGAGGCGTTAGTGACAGGGACAGAGGGTTACAGTGGGAGGAGCAGGAGGTCCTGTGTCACACTTCTGCCTCACGGTGCAGAACAGGAGCTAATAAACATGGAGGGACAGGAAAGCTCCAGCAGATTGTGTGAGAATCGTCTTTAATCCCCATAAGCACTATGACAGCAGCTGCCGGGTACAGATGGGGGGGTGGGGGTGGGCAGTGACCCTCTTCCGAAAAAGAACAGCACCGCCTCTGCGGACTGTAAACAGTAGCAGAAATAAAAGGCAGAAATGCAACTATATTAGCTGAGAGCTGGGCTGTTATTCAAGTACAGGCCCAAAACACGCACACATGCTCGCAAGCACGCACGCACGCGTGCCCACACACACACACACACACACACACACACACACACACACACGGACAGTATTGTAGCACAGTAGCCAAAAACCGCATTTGTGTTCAGTGCACTCAGAAACGCAAATAGATATGTACATACAGTAGCGACACAAATGAATTTGTTTTAAAAATCTTTATTGATTTATTGTCACCTCCCACCCCACTCCACAACACCCATTTATGTCCCCCCACCTCCACTAAAGTGTTACTGTGACTCGCCATGGCACAACACAGTCATTTGACTGTTACTACACCTGACCTGTTCTATGGTACAACACTATGACTGTCAGTCCCCTGAGCTCATTAAAGGATATTAAGATATATACTGACGTTTCTTTTGACCTGCTGGCTTTACAATGGCAGGTATCAGGCATTCAGAGGTTTCTGGTGTAAAGCAATACAAATAAAAATTAAAAATAACTAAAAAGGCAGCTTGTACAATGACTTTATGCTTCCAGAGGCAGTAGATTACCCAATTATTTTTCAAAAAAGTGAATTTAATATTATTTTCAGTTGGAACTATTTTTTATGGGCTATGCAACCTGAGACCACTGTGCTCAAGGAAAGAAGTACCGACACAATATAAAAACTGATATTTATGTTGATAATTGTGAATAAATGCTATAAAATGTATTCATATGTACAGCCTATAGAAGCATAATGTTGCAGCACAAACCCCCAAATACCCTATATGTGCCATTGAAAAAACAGCAGGTCAGAAACTTCTGTAAATATCAAAAATATCCTTCATTACAGGCAAAAACTGTCTGGGCCAATCTAAAGCATATACTTAAGCTGAAACAATATTGAAAAACCCTGGAACGCAAACTCCTTTTAAAGGGTCAGAGAACAGTTGTCTAGTTTTTACCCCAATTAGATAAAAATACTGTAACCTGATTGGTGCAATACAAAATTAAAATATATTGAATAGCTGATTGACTCACTTGCCATAGCCACAGTATGGTGCTATGACTATCGCTATGACGTACCTGGTTCACTATTCATTTTACAACCAATTCTTTCATTCCTTATGCAGAGCTTAATACCAAGGCCAGTTGGCAGCAGAGGCTTGATGCTATTTAGAAAAAGAGAGAGTGGTAAATGAAAATGCAAACATTTCCTTCAGTCTTCTCTATTCAAAGGCTATAAATTGCCTTTTTGGTGTTGTTTTTTAAAGCTGGTGTGTGTTAATGTCGTAAACTCAAGTGTGATTTTTTATTCTTTTTTTTTTTACCTAAAAGGCAATCTGGCTGAATAGAGGCAAAAAACAGTTTTGCCAATTTCTTTCACAGAAGTCACCGCTTTCTGGCTTTTACCTATAACTGCAATAATATTTGTTTTCTGTAAATCCAGAAACCTTTTAACCAACAGAGTGTAGTTTCTTTTAAAGCTGGAAGCCTTTTGACCAGTAAAATATAGTCTTGTGTCAGATTGTAGCCTCTGCACTGACATTATCAGAATCACACAGCTCTTGGGGAAAGCAGCTTGAGAGCAAATGCTTAGGAATTTCCGGAAAAAAACGCGTCCTTTAAAGTGTCCAAAGAGGGATATAATAGTGGTTATAAGAAAAAAAAGTTTTTTTTTTATCATCCTGCTACTGTAGGATGAATCATTTCTTTCAAAAGGTGCTTTGTCCTCCTGATATTTCTATTAACCTCTTCATGGTTTGTACAATGTCAAAACACGGTAAAATGTCCAGTGTTAATTCAACTCTAACGGGGTACACGAGTCCAATAGGCACCATATGTACTCTGTATATATATTTAATATTTTACTTTGGATGAGCGACATTTAGGTTAAGACAATTAGAGGCAGAAGTGCCACAGTATAGTGTGGCAAACTCAAACTACTGAAGTACAAACAATGGCCTCAGTTCTGTACTCTTTGACACATTGTGCTCAGCTCTCTGTATACTGTCACATACATATGCAGCTCTCTATACATACATGCGGTGCCATGTAAAAATGAAGAAAGTACAAATGTGCATTTCCCCCTCATATGCTAAATATCACCTGTTGTCACTAAACAAAATTGTGACTACATTTTCCATAGTTATGAGGTTTCAAATTACAGGTTTATTTATTCATTGAATATGCGGTTGCAAACTTATAATACCACAATGTCATAATACCATTTAAGCAAATAGAAGATATTGTAACTAATATTTAGAACATTTATGTAAATCTTTCATAAGTCTTTCGTTCTTTCAACTTGAAAAGCATTTTATTCAATGGAATTTTTAATTATCATTTTGTCAGCACTTAACCTTTTCTTTTTCCTTTCTTACTCTTCCTTACATGGCACTTGTGTTTGCAATGTTTAACCTAAATGAATAAGGGAGGTAACTGGATTAGCCCTCTCGGGTTTCTTACCTATCCTGCACTGTCCTTGGTATGTGTCCACTTTGTTGTTGTGGGTTTTTATGTGTGCAAATAAATAAAAGAAATACATACATGAATACAAATTTTTATACTAAATGTATTTAGTACTTTTTCAATTTTTAAATGTATAAATACATTTATATAAACATTACAACCGTTTGCTGAATATTAGAAAAATATACATTTAGTAAAATGTGCATAAATTAGACTTGGGGCAGAGAAATGGTTAGGGATACTTGAAAGTCCAGCTCTCACATTAAAGAAGGGAAATTAATTTAAATTGGCGCAATATGTTGCAGTAGCTCTACACCTGAACAAATCAGCAACTGTACAGCTCCCTGGGGTTATAATAAAAAGGGGATGAGGCTCACTTGATTGCAGGCTGTCTAAAATGGGTGCCAGTCTGTGCTGCAAAATTTTACGTACCAAGCTATATGCATTATTAAAGAAATTAAAAACTGATGGATTTATGCTTTCTAACCAAAACCCAAAAAGCATTTCCATGTCTGTTGTGAATGCCAATCAACCATATCAGCATCATATGTTTATCTGGCTACTTTTACTCTTGCGAGCAAATGTGAAGACCTAATCCAACAATGCCAATGTCATTATTGTGCAAATTCATTTCAGTTAATTGATTTCCATTTCTTGTTTGTTCAAATGAAAACTGTTAGCACTTATGCTGTTATTTTAGCAGTTAAGCAAATGCTTTGAGACATTTAATTACTACCTTTTTGTTTCATAGATGCATTGACTAAAAGGGTTAGTTGTTTTGATTTTTGTATGAAGAATTTTGGAAAATTATGTCCATGGTTTAATTAATTTCTTTAACAAAGAAAAACAGAAGGTGCTATGCTCACCTCTCTATATTTAAACATTTCAACAGCCTAAAATTGAAATGGAAGATCTATACTGTGAAACTTCTATACTGTGATACTTTTCTGTTCAATTTCCTTACTTCATGACAGGCTATGGATCACATAATAATTTATCCAGCCTTTACATCATTAGTATTGCATAATTTGTAACTTAAGACTTAAAAGTAATGCATTTATAAATAAGAAAGCTGACGAATATGTACGTAAATCGTTCGTATTAACAAATCTGGCCGTATTTTGGCATTCATCAACGTTTGATGAATTTTTGTATGGAAGATTTGATCGGACGTACTAACAAATTTTACACCTGCTCAAGACCACAAGTACCACTTTCGTAAATTCAGAATGCCGCTAAATGTAGCTTCTGAGTGATAAGTAGAATATGAATTTATTTTTATTTTCTGTTAAATTCACATGACAAAATGTAGCCTCTGAAATTCACAATGCAAACTTAGTTCATAAATTACTATTGCAAAAAGCAAACACATTAGATGATGCCTATTAGTCAATTATAGGCTATGAACTTGTTTAATTAGTCTCATAAGTGTAATGAATGCTCCAAGTAGCCTACTATTTATTTTTCTAAATTGGTCAAATTTAAATGCTAACTTATATGACATTAAATATGCTATTTAAAACACACATTTGACCAATGAACACAATTTGCTTTAAATGGCCTACAGGTCAGTAGCCAGCGTTGCAATGGCTGACCTTGTGCTGTTGGAGGAGTTGGCTGTTTAGGAGAGAAACGAACGCATCTTTAAGATCGCGCAAAAGATATTTGTTGGCTGAGAGTGATAGATGGTTAGTCGTTTTCGGGTTTTTATGAAATTGACAACCTGCCCAGCAATGCTATTGGTGCCATAACTGTACTGCACAAATGTAGCCTCAAGGCTCCATCCGAAGATACGTTTGCAAAATACGAATAGAAAGGGCTGTCACATCTCGATTGCCTGGTGGGAACATAGCTACGTCAAATTGCTACGTCAAATGTACTGTGTCAGACAGTAAATGAGCCTACCTCTTTCCATCACTAGGGTATCGGGAATTCAAACCACCTCTCGCACGCACAGAACACCAACAAAATGACGAAATTAATAAATTAATTATTTTATTTCCAGGCTGCGAGAAAGACCGCAGCCTAGTGCTTGGCATAGAGGCAATGCGCTCGTCCGATGCAGATAGGCTTGCACTTCAACAGCTTGTGTAGTGGGAGATTCTGCATTTCCTGCATGTTATATCCTCTTTTTACTTTACCATGTAGGCTACTTCACTATTTACTTTATGACACCGGAATGTACAATACTAAATTATTTATTATTTTCCTTGATTGAACATCTGCTAATAAAACTTTGATTTCAGTGTCAGAATAATTCAGTGTCAGCTTTTTCTGGGCCATTTTCACTTTGTGAAAGGAGCTTCAAAAGGAAGTGACAACCTCCACATAAGGTTATTAATGGGTGTGGATTTATGCTAATCACAAAATAACGTGAACACGCTTTTTCCAACTGCCTTTTCCACACAGTTTGATGAATCCGGTGAACTTTTTTTTGTACCAACTCATACATAAATATACACGCATATTTAGGAACCCTTCATGAATGAGGCCCATTGTCTTCTATTCTGTTCACTTACAAAATATCTGTTATTTTTTGTGCTGGGAGATATAATACTGTCATCACCTGATCAAACTGAAACAAATACAGGGGAATAGAGCTAACATAGAACCTTGAGCACATACAGTACAGACATACATATTTGGACAATCTTTCAACTTTTCTTCACCCTTTACTACCTCCTTTCCATTTATTTTTTTTACAACAGAAAACAATAACAAATCTTTATATCAAAGATTAGACATGACTTTATGTTAACAGCAATCTTATACAACAATCAACAAAAACAATAAGAACAGTGAAAGTGTTTGTAAGGAGGTACACTAAAACCCAGAAATATGTTTTTATGAAAATTGGAGGACTATCAAAATCATTCGATTGGAACATTTGTTTTTCACAAATATGTACTCACAGCCCCAGGTATATAAATCAATGGAAAAGTGTCAGACATACTTAAGTAACAGGTGGTAACTGGCTGGCTTAGCTATACGTACACATACAGAGTCCTACAAAATTATTCACACCCTTGATAAAGGTGAGTAAACGAGGCTGAATAAAATAAATGATAAAAGCATTGAGCTATATTGCATAGCTCATACCAGGTGTTTGGAGTTCAAGATTCCATTTACCCCAACAAAGGCACTAGGATCAGTAGATGCAAAATAACCTCATAACATCAAAGATCCACCACCATATTTTGCTGTAGGTATGATATCCTTTTCTAAACAAGTGTGCTTCTTCCGAAAGCCAAACCTACTGCTGGTGTGGACAAAAAGGTTGATTTTGGTCTCGTCTGACCATAGCACTCAGTTCCAATCAAAATTCAGCATTGGACTAGAACTGGGAGTAGTGGTCAGATGATATCAACATTGAGCAGTAATTTTGACATATTGGATAAAACATACTTGCCAAGTAAAAAAAAAAAAAATCTTTCATAAAATAAAATAACTTTCCCATTTTGTGATAGCTTATTGTATATGGCTCCCTTTGCTCATCTTTATCAAGGGCACTGTACTGTGTGTCCAAAGAGACATTTCATTGGTTAACTCAGCTAAAGAAATCTTTACATTTATACTCTTCACTGTCTGCAGGACTGGCCTCCAAGCCAAGGTTACTCATGACGGCTTGCTTCTAACAGCAGGACATGCTGTATTTCCACATGATATTGAAAATGTTCAAGACAGACATTCGAGAAATCTTCAGGTATTTTTTACCCTGATGTTAGAATGTATCCTTTGGATGTCCAGATATGACAGTAATACGAATGGATTGACAGTTGACATGAAAGATCAGTTGAGCTTTAGGGTCTTATATAGACCTGTATTAGAAACTATTCAGCATCATTTATAAAATATGTCTGTACAAAGTATGCAGAAGAATGTACACATTACTCACCAGTGAATTATTAGTTGATCAGGTTTCTAAGGTTTCAAGATCTGTCATTATTAAAGGAGGTGGGGGGGGATGAATGTTTTTTTTTAATGTATATTTGATGCCTGTGGCTTGGGAGAATTCTATCTAATAAGCTCTATCTCTCTCTCTCTCTTGCTCTCTGTCTCTCGCTCTCTCTGGAAGTGTCAGAAAAACAGAAAGAGTAATATGGGTGAGTGCTGATTACAGATGTTACTGAGACTATGACTGTATGGGCTGTGGATAATTATCCCAAGGAGACAGACAGAACAGAAGGACAGTGTTTGTAATGGAACTGGCTGAGAAATGTGTGGGAGTTCCAGGTTTGACAGAGTGGGCAGTCAAAGAGGCACGGCAGGGCAAGAAAGAGAGGAGCCGTCTGTCCAGATGTCCCACACTCTGAGGTCACTTACTGTGCAAGTTCTGTTGTACTCAAAACTGATGCACAAATGAGTGAGTTGAGATCACAGAGACTGGAGACATATCACTTTGACAGACATGAGATATTTTCCTCTGACACACAGATGGGAGAAAGATAGATCTGACACAATGACAACAAAGGCTGCAGATCAGTGTAATATTATTATTATTATTATTATTGTTCTTCATTTATTGTTATTAAAACTGAATATTCTAGATTTATTCTCTCAATTTGGAAAGCTTATTTGTTGATTTTTCTTATTTGCAAGTCCATCTTAGCTCTTCAAAGGCCTCCTTCAGTAGTGTGGCCAAGTACAAAGAAAATGTCCCAAACATGTTTCACTCTGCAGTCCACCAGCTGAGCTCCACAACCATTGCTTTGGAGGAATACACCTCAAGAACTGGTATAGGCAGGCTCCACAAGCACCAATAGGCCATAGGGGTTGCTCTTGGAAAAAGCGACAGGAACATCCCTCTGGAATGCCACCCTGGGCAATATGACTGAGATTTGATTTCAAGGCAGAGACTGCCTCACTACACTGAAAACCAATGCTTTAGTACAACATGCCACACCAAGCCACACTCATTTTTTTAAATAAATAATACTCTATCTTGCAGGAAAGGGAATGAAAAGATCTCAAGTCTAAGATAAAGAATGGCTTTGTTACACACTGTCTGATAGAGGGGCAACGGCCTTAACTTTCAAGGATACATTTCAAAAAGTAGAATTCCATAGAGATGGCGGGCGGGAAATACAAACCACTGTTCAATATAGTGTAGCCTTCAGTATTCTTTCAATGGCATTGAATAAGAGAGCAGAGTGGAGGAGAGCTTCAACCTGCTCTTCAAAGTGTGTGAGTAGCTAGTTTGAGCCTCAGGCTTGTATGTATATTATTTATGGTGAGCTACTTCTTCTAAAGCCAGGAGTCTCAGTAAGGGACTTAAAAAAGCAGCCAAGACACATTCTTTCACACAGGGAAAATAACTTGAACACACAGCACTATTACAATAACCTCACATGTTGTGCTGCGACTAACCTCTCACACTGTGCTAATGCAGTAATCTCACACACTGTGCTAATCCAGTAATCTCACACACTGTGCTAATACAGTAACCTCACACACTGTGCTAATCCAGTAATCTCACACACTGTGCTAATACAGTAACCTCACACACTGTGCTAATCCAGTAATCTCACACACTGTGCTAATACAGTAACCTCACACACTGTGCTAATCCAGTAATCGCACACTGTGCTAATCCAGTAATCTCACACACTGTGCTAATGCAGTAATCTCACACACTGTGCTAATACAGTAACCTCACACACTGTGCTAATCCAGTAATCTCACACACTGTGCTAATACAGTAACCTCACACACTGTGCTAATACAGTAACCTCACACACTGTGCTAATCCAGTAATCTCACACACTGTGCTAATACAGTAACCTCACACACTGTGCTAATCCAGTAATCTCACACACTGTGCTAATACAGTAACCTCACACACTGTGCTAATCCAGTAATCGCACACACTGTGCTAATACAGTAACCTCACACACTGTGCTAATCCAGTAATCGCACACACTGTGCTAATCCAGTAATCTCACACACTGTGCTAATGCAGTAATCTCACACACTGTGCTAATACAGTAACCTCACACACTGTGCTAATCCAGTAATCTCACACACTGTGCTAATACAGTAACCTCACACACTGTGCTAATACAGTAACCTCACACACTGTGCTAATCCAGTAATCTCACACACTGTGCTAATACAGTAACCTCACACACTGTGCTAATCCAGTAATCTCACACACTGTGCTAATACAGTAACCTCACACACTGTGCTAATCCAGTAATCGCACACACTGTGCTAATCCAGTAATCTCACACACTGTGCTAATGCAGTAATCTCACACACTGTGCTATGACAATAACGTCACACGCTGCTAATTAACCTCACACACTGTGCGATAATGTCACACACTGTGCTAATACAGTAACGTCACACACTGTACTAATACAATAACCTCACACACTGTGCTATGACAATAACTCCATATTCTGCTTCTGTAATACCCTCACAAACTCTTTTACTACAATGCCTTCATGTAATACAGGGGTGTCAAGATCCGGTCCTGGAGGGCCGCAGTGTCTGCTGGTTTTTGGTGCGTTTAAGCACAAGTGATTAATTTAAGTCACTAATTGGCTAAGAAGTCCACACACCTTGTTCTCAATGCTTTAACTGGGTGCTGATTGAAAGGAAACCACAAATACCTGTAGACACTGCGGCCCTCCAGGACTGGAGTTTGACACCCCTGATGTAATACCATACACCTGCAGCAACAGCACATATACAACAATAGCACACACTATGCCAGGTTTTATTTTTAAAAAACATATTCCATAGGAGTAGCTCTCAGTATGAGAGAGGCACACTTTTTGCGGGCATTGGCAGATGGAAACACTCATTGGCATGCATGCCCTCGGCCACCAGGCATGCTGTGTGACTCACTCCTGTAGTACCTGCAGTACCAAGCTGAGAGAAACGTACTCAGTACCAAGACCTGTATCTGTCTCACACTAATGAGTAACTCCATCCATCCATTTTCTAATTGCTTACTCCTGGTCAGGGTTGCAGGGGGGCTACAGTCTATCCCAGCAGGCATTGGTGAAAGGCAGGAACCCTGGACAGGTCACCAACCGTAGGGCCGTCACACATTCATATCTCCTTTGGGAGGAGTACCGGTAGGAAGCCCGCACAGACATGGAAACTCCACATAGAACAGCGCTACTGCACCACCGTGCCACCCTATAATGAATAATTCTTAATGCTGAATATTCTGAATGCCACTTGCAGAACCTTACAAACAAGACTATATCGAAGTCTTCTAGTGGCAGACAGCAATATCATTGACTACGTTTACATGCACAAAATATTCCGGTTTTTGCCCTTATTACGAAAAACACAATATTCCTACTAAGCTGTTTACATGGCTAATGAAAATGAATATTCCACTAATATTCTAGTTTACATGCAGCCGTGCATACTCCGATTAACGTAAAACGCCCCCATCGTTTATCACGTCAAAATATGGAGAAGTGTAACCGCTGGAGCCGCTTGTGCCATTTTACTTCTTTGCGTCAAAATAGGATTTTTTCTAAGTTTTCCACCGGTGGCGGACTTGTTCGACCGTGCGAACACAGCCTCCCTCTTTCATTTTTTCAACTACCTTCTTGAAAAGGTCAGCGTTGCGATATTTGCGCATATGCAAAAACCTGTTGATATCCCAAGCTTTTCTAAATGTTTAAAAGTAGGTGTGTTTGTCCTTCCGACCAGAAATGTGGGCTTTTCTTTTGGGCATGCATCTCTACCCCAGCCTTGCAAACTGTTGGCTAGTTGGTTTACAACGCACAAGGTGACCGTAAACAGGCAAGAGGCCATGTGTCACTCGTGTGTCGCAAACTGCGGTAAAAACACAAATTGAGGCGCATATTCCGAATGCGCTGTATACATGTCCGAAGAATGGTCCTAAAACCCGAATAATATCGGCATATCCCACATGTCTTAATCGGAAAATGCTACATTCGGAATAAGGCCTAATTCGGAATATCCAAACGGATTATGCTGTTTACATGACCCGTATCAAATTCGGAATAATAGTGGAATATTAGTGTGCATGTAAACGTAGGCTACTCAGTGACATTATTGATTATGAATTGTTTTATTGTTTTTTGTTTTTGTTTGTTTGTTTAATTAAAGCTGGAGCAAATACGTAACTTTCTCAACCATCGCATTTGTTATCAAAACATTTCAAAGTCATAACATCCCTTGACCCTGCTCAGAGAAAGAGACACACATTCCACCCCACTGCTTCCATGTTATGAACGTGCAAGTTTTCTAGATACGATTGCAGGATTAGCCTACAAACTGGTATAGCAAACGTGACATTAAAAATGCCAGATGAGTCCAGGTAAAACAACGGCATCTTTGTTGTTGTTGCAGAGTTGTTGCATCACACTGAGTTCGTGTAGCCTAAGTGTGAACCAGGCATTATTCGACTAGCCTACAGCTGGCATGCATGCTTATAGCCGACTAAGCGAAGTAGCCGGTTCTAGCTAACGCGATCTATAGGCTACGACATATAACATCAAACATTTCCTTCTTCTAAATAACCAGCCGCTGAATGAAGTAGGCCTAACGTTAACAATAATATCAACCTAGCTAGCTACTATTCATTATATGTAATTACAATTGACTGGCTAGCAGAAAGTCCAGGTAAATTAGTGTTGAAACTTTTGACCGTACCTGTCCAGTAGAATATGGGAGCTCCACATCTGTCTTTAAACCAGTCCGCTTCCGAACATCTCGCCACCTTCTAAAATTAGCACCTATGTTACTCTAGTTTCAATTCCCTTTTCTTTTTCTTTGCCTGAAAGCGCCGGTGTAACGGGTCGCTTTCCCGCCATTGTTGGTGAAATTTCTTGCTGGTGAACTGGCAAGGTCAATCTCATTGTTGACTGGTTCGTGACGTGAAGCGGCCTATATCTCTTCCATTGGTTTATGTCATGCACCACTTTGTTTTGAAACAAAATGTGGACCGAATCGCTGGTTTTAGAATTCATAATTTCATGGTATTAACACAGTGTAGCCTATGATGCTGGATTTCTCTCACAACAGCTATTTCTATGATTGCTTCCAACAAAGCATCCCAGCAAACAATGGACGTCCCGGACGTCCCATTTTAGTCCCCTCAAAATTATGATGTGACGTTCCCTAGGGATGTCCTAAAAACATTACTAGAACGTTATTAAAGTCCTAGGAAGGTCACTGTTTGGTTACAATATGACATTTAATTAGAATTTTCCGGGACGTTGCCGGTTACAATATGACGCTGTGCTATGAACTATAGTATTGCTATAGTTATCTTCTAGAAAACTATAAGAATATTATAGTTTTTTCACCCACTATAATAATGCTATAGTAGTGAATTCAGATAAAGTGGGACACTTTTTGCAATTGTGCCTTCTGTTACCTGTTTCGATATTAGTCCAACACATTTACACAGCACATGATACAATTCTGAAATCCTCAAGATGTTATCTGACCACATAAAAAGAAAAAATGTAGAAATCTTGTTCACTAAAGTACAATTTAATTACATATATTTCCAAATGAATTACACATTTTAAGCATACTTTAAATTAAGTATTAAAAGTATAAGTACACTTGAAACACATTTGGCATACTTAAATTATATTTTTAATACACTTAAGTATACAATTTCTTTCTCTTGGGGAACTTGATAGAACATTATCTCTAAAGATAAGCCCTAAAACTCATATTAACTTATTAACAATCATAACATACAGTAGTTCATCTTGACAAAAAAGTTGAGACCACTGACCTAAATATGACTTGACAGCAATATAAAAAGTATTAGAGTTGCATTACATACTATAGTTTTACTATAGTTCATTTTCGTTAGGGCATGACATTCAGGGACGGGACACTGGTTACAATATAACGTCATGTAGTGAATGTCCGGGGGAGGTTACGAGAACGTCCCGGGAACGTTCTCTGTGACGTCCACGAAACGTTTAGAAAACCCTACAAAAAGACGTCAAGGCGACGTCCTGATGACATTTCGAGACCAGGGGACGTCCTGGGGACCTAATTTTGTTAGCTGGGATGACCGTTCCTCAATATTTTTAAAAAAGAAAGTTGCGTAGCCTAGGCTACTCCAGCTTTAAATTTGATTATCAATTAGCATAGCATTATGTG
Source organism: Synaphobranchus kaupii (assembly GCA_029718625.1). Lineage (NCBI taxonomy): Eukaryota > Metazoa > Chordata > Actinopteri > Anguilliformes > Synaphobranchidae > Synaphobranchus > Synaphobranchus kaupii. The sequence goes on from CM056376.1 coordinate 99,845,248, forward strand.
TTTAACCATTTATGCTGATGACCATCCAGGTAAATCATTTTAATCAAGGGTTGACAGCAGTGCCCCAACTGGTAAACTTTTCACCATCAGATATTAAAGGCATAGGCCTATTGAACTTTGTTAGAACATAGGCTAATATTGTATAGCTACCTGGCTCCGATATGAGTCGTAGGCTAATATTTACGCTCGATCGACTTGCTCCAGTGACTGGCCAACAGAGAATTACGTTTTTTCTCTTTCTATTCACTCCCATTGCAAGGCGAAATAGGTCTCAAAAGCATGCGCATAAACGAATTCAAACAACACGGATTATGCAGATATAAAATCATGACATCCAGAACCGAACGTTTGAAAAGATAAAAAACTCCATTCATGATATTTTGCACTTTTTCCGTTTGGAAGAAGATCCGGTCGTTAGCTTATGAGGAAGTTCTTCGTTTCACTCTTGCGCCAGTAACGGTCCCACCTGGCCACCGGTCCCACCCACTTCCTGAAGCGTGTGTTAGTAAACAAACCCGAGCAAGTTAGCAAAGAAGTTAGCAACAGTTACTAGTTTTCTCAGAAAATAGTGAGAATAATGAGTGTGAATATTGCGACTAGGGCCAGGTAGTTATTATGTTCTAACAAAGTTCAGTATGCCTTTAAGCCAGGTTTTGTGCTTCTTCTAAGCATGATCACATGTACGTAAAGGCCACCTGGTGTATCGCATTTGTAAGAAACTGTTTGCATGTCTGTGTCACTGATACGATGTGCTGAGGGGACGATCACAAATAGCCTACCCACGCAGACTCTATGAATCGGACAGGAATGTGAATAGTTGAAATTCTCTCTGACTTCGTGTCACTGTGTTGCTGGTGGGTTAAGTTCTTAGAAGCACCACAGTAGTTAAAACTGAAACTCTTTTAAGACAGATAATGTGAGACGAGAGGATAACATTAATAGAATGTCATTTTTACAACTAAAGCCCAACATTAGATTGATGTTCACATAACATCTGCTCCTGCCTGTCACTCAAGTTAAACTGCATTTATTCATTCTATTATTTGAACCTTCAAATCTGCAATATATATGAGGAAGAAGATTGCTTGTGATTATATGATTGCATCACTGTATTAAGGAATTAAGACATCCTTGTTAAGATTAATCCTACACGCATTTAAATTCTGATTGGCAAGCATCCAAAACAGAAATGGGCCTATAAAAAGACTTCCTATCGTCTCTGCTCTGCTGCCCCCAAGCCACTGGCGCCACCTTCTGGACAAAAGAGTTAAATCACCATACTGACTTTTCAGCCCTGCCCTGCCTCTGGACAGTTTCATTCTAGTCATTCTATACAGTCAGATGTCAGAGGTGACCTCATGCTTGACAGTGCTCCACCCTAGACCACGTGACCTATTCTCCTTAAGCTGTTTCCAGGGGCTGCGCAAATTATGTCCACGGTAACACATGACTGTGATCCAGGAGGCAAACCCCAGCGACAGAGCAGGAGCTGAGGGTCTTTTCTGGAACAACATTCTGTAAACAGTGTTCATATATTGTGACTGCTACAGTAAAACATTAAGCACCTTCTATCCTATGTCGCTGCTTAAGGCTTGAGCATTATTGAGGTTCTTATTCTTCTCACACTTGTATAATGCTTGTCCTCATGCGCATTTCCACAGATAGCATCATGTCTGTATGCAACTATAATCTGAGGCTCAAACAAATAGGATTGAAAACAAATCTTGAATTTAATTAATGTAAAATGTGGGGTGGAAAACAAAATGAAAAATAAAAAGACAAATAGAAGGCAAAATAAGAAGTCCACAAAAGTGGCCGTAAATTCATTAATTAGAAATGCAAATGGGACAAACTGAAGATGACAGCTCTATGCTTGTCACATCAGCTCACGCTCCCCTAGACAGAGAGCAGCAATAGGCAAAGGGCTAGGAGGGAAAACTCATCAGAGACAGTGCCTCCCGATGGCCGAATGTGAACCTCCTTCATCTCCTCCGATTGCTGTGTCTCACTGGGCATTCTTTCGCAAAACAGAAGCCACGTATTTAATGGAAAGTGACAATGAAATGATTATCTTTGGGCACAAGGCAGTGAGATGCATTTGCTAGGAGTAAATGGGGCGGCCGTCAGCACCAAGAGATTTGTGTTTTCGGCTTGTCGCCAACCCAGCTCCAACCCAGGAGCAAGACCGGTTTCATAAGAGCTGGGAGTCCTGGGGGACAGGGGGGTTGTTGGGTGGCGAAGGAAGCCCCAGTGAAGAAGATGGAGGACAGCTCAATAAACTGGGCCTATCAAAGGAATATTACTGCAAAACCAAGCAAAAATGTTTTGATGTAACATAAAAAAGGCCTGAATGTTAAATGATTGTCTCATTTAAAATAGAAAGTCAAGGAGTACACACCATAACCTGAAGGAGTTTGTGCTGGCCTGTGCTTTTCTGACTTCATACGCAGTCTCCACACTATTAGTGAGCTACTTTAATTTCCTGCACTCATAAGTCTGCTGTACCCCACATTGCCGTTAAGTATCACATTCATCTTATAAAACCTCGAGAACTTTCAAACTGTCGCCACACCTTCTGTAATAGCTTACTGGCCAAAAATAAGAGCGGCAGAATAGTATTAAGGCTAGAGAACTGGGCTCAAAGGTTGTGGGTTCTGCTTCCCAGCTGGGGTACTGCCATTGTACCCTTGAGCAAGGTGCTTATCCTGAATTGCTTCAGTAAATATCCAACGTATAAATGGACACTGTAGTGTGTGTTCAGTACAAAACCTGCCAACTGTATACAATAACATACAGGTTAGACAGGTATTCTCACATCCTAAAGATATCTGTACAACTACATTCATCAAATATTGTTACAAAGAAATCTTGCAAAAATATGCTATTGCGCCTTACATATGTTATAAAGCATTGGCACAAATGCAGTCACATTGCATATTCATATAAATTAATTAGTGATTCAGCACGGCCATGATACAAAATAGTGCTCACCACATGTAAGTGTGTTACATATAGTAGCAAAATGTAAATCATCATTTTGACACAGTTAGTGATTTAAATAGATGTATTATTTGCATATACAGTACATACCAGACAATCCGGTCTACTGCTTTCAATAGCTCACATGAAATATATTCTCAGCAAAATAACTTTAGATCTCTACTGGAAACACAACTTTGTCGTTTGGATGTTTGAATTTTAAAATGTATATTTTAAATAGATTTACTATTTGTATAAACATACATGACAACATATTGGTATAGTATTCTCAATGGTTCCCAAAAAATATATTCTCAGCTTTATAAATATAATCTACAGGAAAGTGTGCCAAGGGTTCTACTGGCTGCATGTGATTCAAGGCCACACAGGTCTGATATAGGATATATAATAAATAATAGGACATAAACACAATCATCTATACTAAAATATCATGACAACGGGCTAATTTTATATATAATTTCAAATCCCTTCCCACATGTATATTACATATTTTATACAATTAGAAATCGTCAGTATCTATTGGTTGTAAAATGCATTCAGAGTAAAACAGGATTACACATACTGCATTGGTTTTCTTTCAAATAATCCTTTGATATTAAAATCAAGAACTCATTTTAGTTTCTTGCTGTAAAATAACCTCAGACTGTTTGTGCTCAAATTGGTCAGTATGAGTCACGTCAGAGGATGATCATTCTCTCTCACTTAGATTTTAGCACACCTATAGTACCTGTGCACATGCATGCAAACAAACGCACACATGCACATACACAGACATGTGCAGACATGCATGCACACACACACACACACTACATTCATACAACTACATTCACACAAATGTATACCTATATATGGCCGCACAGACACACACACACTACATTCATACAACTACATTCACACAAATGTACACGTACAGTGCACTCCAAAAGTGTTAGGACAGTGACACATTTTTGTTGTTTTGGCTCTGTAGTCCAGCACACTGGATTTGAAATCAAACAGTGACTATGAGGTTAAAGTGCAGACTTTCAGCTTTTAAGGTGCGCATTTTTACATCCATATCGGGTGAACCGTGTAGCAATTGTAGCCATTTTTACACATAGTCCCCCAATTTTAGGGCACCAAAAGTAATTGGACAAAATAGCATAAACTTAAATAAAGTAACCATATTTAATATTTGGTTGCATATCCTTTGCATGCTTTGACTTCCTGATGTCTGTGACCCAACAAAATCAAAAGACTCTTGATATCTTATTTTGTGGTACTCTTACAAGCGTTACTAGAACCTCTCTTCATTTAAATGAATCTCTATGGGAATTGGGAGGTGGGAATAGATTAAGCTGTAAATTACACAGGAATAGTATGGACCACATGGTTCGCTAAATGGCTGTAAGTCTGAGGTATCAAACGAGCCTCAAACCATCACTCTGCTGCCAGATATGCAGTAGAGATGGATGGATCACTTTAAGGGTCGTTTCTCCTGACTAATTTTCCTATTGATCTATATAGAGTACACTGTATATATGGCCACACACTCACACAAGCACACATGCACAAACTTGCACATGGACACACACACCTCCACACTGTGCATATTGCATCTGAATGCACAGATACTCGCAAGCACAGCCACACGCACATTCTTACATACACACAGGCAGACACACATGCATGTGTACACGTGTTCATATGTATTTTTGATTCAGCTACACTCTTGGTGCCTCCTGACTCTGAAACAAAAACCAGTCGTTTCATACAACTATAGTACTGAAAAATCAGTGAGTGAGAGTGATTACCTGTGATTGAGTGATCTTATCTCAGTTATGCAATTATTTGTACAGATACTTATCTCTCAGCAAATGTGTTTTTCTGTGAGTGAATATTACTTGCTAGTAAATATTCTCATCTGATGAGAGTCAGGATGATTATCTGGTAGAATGATTACCTGTAAATTAATGCAATTACCTCTGAGTCAAATTGAATATCTGTGAGTGATTAAACCTTGACTATAATGCCTGGAATCATGTTACTACTCTAATCACATCCTCATCATTTTATTGTGAATTTTTACATTATTGCGACTGAATAACTATAGGAAGGAAGCTCTTAAAATCTATTTGCATGTGCTGGCAGCGGTGAGATGGGAATTCATTAAAGGTAAAGTGCAGTGAGTTCACAATGTGAACACGCCCACTCTATCTCATGCTCCTTCATCCCGGAGACATCTAGACCAAGCAGACCCAGTCACTGGGAGTCCGGCCATACTGAAACACACAAGAGCAGGGGTCAAACAGGGGTCACTTCAGGGTGACGTCCAGGTTACAACCTCCATGCAACGGAGCCTAAGCATATTTCCCTGCAGAGGGAAACTTGGTCATTACTTTACAACTGCTAATCAAACCACACACAGCACGGCTAATGAATAAAATATGAACAAATAACAAATATCCACCAGCAAATCTACAAAGTCAGCCAAAAAAAAAATGAAAAAATCGAAACATAACGTTCTGGATCCACGATAACCATAGAGACAAATCCAATTATTTACGTCTCATGTTGCAAATTTGTTTTAACAGATAGAATGAGGAAATAAATAACAGCCTGAGAAGAGAAACAAAAAGACCTGATTTCTAATTAACATGAAAGTGTAGTGGAGGCTGCGTTAGTAAACTCATCCTTCATCCCCCTCTCCGCCTCACAGCTCCTGATTGTTTACGCCGAATGCTGTCTTGGAGAGGGATGCACAGTTCTGTTTTGCTCCTAAATTAAATGTCAACAGATTTAACATGGCGAGGCACTTTACAACATTTCATCCATTTTATTGTTCATTAGCTTTTCATGTCTCTGTTCAACCGGCTTCATTTGCAGTGTCTTGGCTTTGAAGTTCACAAAAGCTGAGACAATAATGAGGTTTGTGTAATTACAGAGTGCTTAATGTGAGTTTCCAGGAGAAATGTCTGCCCCTCTCCTCACTGCTGTGCCACAGTAACCATTAAACCAACATTAACCTTCTGCAGTCCAGCTGACGGGGAGCAGAAAGGACCTGCTCACTAGTAGCACGCTCTCCAGGATAATAACCTAGCATTCACATTGTTTATATGACCTGATTGTTTTGTGAAAATCACCCATTAATCTGTGCCTGTAAAACCTAACAAGCAGGATAAAAGTTACAGAGACATGGAGAACATTGGATATCAGGAAGAAGATGGGAAAATAGTTATGACTGAGCAGGCAGAGGTCACAAGACAGTCTCAGTGGGACATGCTGTGTTTGTCTCACCGGTCAGATATAGTAACATGAAAGACATAAAGAGATGGGCTGTAAGATGTGACCCTGGAGGGGTTGTAGAGTATGTGGATGTGACAGGATGTTAAATGTGTAGATTTTAGGCACTGTGGAATGTGACTGTGAATGGATGTAGACTGAGCAGATGGTAGGTAGATGTGAGGGGCAGTACGGTGGGTAGATGTGAGGGCTGTAGGATGGGTAGATGTGAGGGCTGTAGGGTGGGTAGATGTGAGGGGCTGTAGGGTGGGTAAATGTGAGGGCTGTAGGATGGGTAGATGTGAGGGCTGTAGGGTGGGTTGATGTGAGGGGCTGTAGGGTGGGTAGATGTGAGGGGCTGTAGGGTGGGTAGATGTGAGGGGCAGTAGGGTGGGTAGATGTGAGGGGCTGTAGGGTGGGTAGATGTGACGGGCTGTAGGGTGGGTAGATGTGAGGGGCTGTAGGGTGGGTAGATGTGAGGGGCTGTAGGGTGGGTAGATGTGAGGGGCAGTAGGGTGGGTAGATGTGAGGGGGTGTAGGGTGGGTAGATGTGAGGGGCAGTAGGGTGGGTGGATGTGAGGGGCTGTAGGGTGGGTAGATGTGAGGGGCTGTAGGGTGGGTAGATGTGAGGGGCTGTAGGGTGGGTAGATGTGAGGGGCAGTAGGGTGGGTAGATGTGAGGGGCTGTAGGGTGGGTAGATGTGAGGGGCAGTAGGGTGGGTGGATGTGAGGGGCTGTAGGGTGGGTAGATGTGAGGGCTGTAGGGTGGGTAGATGTGAGCGGCTGTAGCGTGATTAGATGTGTGGTTGTAGGATATGGATGTAAGCTCACCTGGATATCTGAGAGTTCCTTCAGCAGTCTGGAGGCTAATGGAGGGCAGTCCCCCAGACAGGGAATGTGCAGATTCTGTGAGGAGGAGTTATGATAATGGTGATGTAATACACCTCTTAGTAATAAATATCAATGAACTTTACACCAGTTCCTACATTGGATAATGTGCCTTTAAATCCAGTCTCAATAAAAACCACACAACTTTTTATTGTAGGTCTAAATAATACATGTATAGTGGATTTATAAGGATATGTCATTAAGGCCTGACATTAAGAATATCAGATATCATTTGAGGAGGGGCAGTCATGCCAATAGTGTAAGATAAAATGTTATGATGTGAACGCACCTGCCTCTGATACAGCACATGGCCCACTGGGCACACCACACATGCTGTGCCAGAACCAAACATTTCCTTCACCCTGTTCTCCTTCAGAGCACAGCACAGATCTGCCATGGTCAAGTAGCGCTCAGACACCTTAAACACCCCCTACAGAAGAGTGGAAGAAACCATCACAACACAAGCAGGAGTGGAAAAAGCATCACACTAAGGCCAAGGGGTGCGTGGAGAGAGGCACAAAACATCAATGGTGAGGAAAGCTGGCCATTTGTCATTAACTGTGACTTAAGAATAAATACATATTGCAGTTTTTTTTTAACACAGTTTGGCTTTTTACTTCTTAACTTGCCAAGCTGTTTTGGTGAAGAGGAAGACAAACACTTGCATTACATTACAGTAAATTTATTTAGCAGATGCTCCTACTTAGGGCGACACTGAAAGAAAACACAAGTGCATCCACCTTTAAAGATGAGCCAAATTTAAAGACAAGTGTGGATTGTGTCCTGGCCTCTCTTGCTCTTACCCATTTCCGAGTGAGTTCCAGGATACTCTGGCGTGTGATTCCAGGAAGAATTACACCATCAAGAGGTGGGGTTGCTAGCTCCTCCTCTGAAATGCAAGGGGATTTGTGACTTCCACCAAACACTTTGTTGTGTTTTCATATAATACTATAAACAGAACATATGACCAGCTCCACAATGGTCCACAGCACTTGATGCGTTTCCAGCCTTTGGTCTTCTTCATACACATTGTCAGAGATGTATTCAAAGAAATTGCTTCTCATGATTGACCTAGAACTCACCAGAGAAAAGTCTAGGGGTCAGAAAGTAAATGTCCTGCCATGTGTTTTTTTCAAGCCATGAACTCAGCCATCTTATTTCACAAATTAGTACTACGTCCTGGCTGAAGGATTGTGCTAATTGGCAAATCCAGGTGATTGGAGCAAAATACTGGGGAGCACTTACTTTCTGAACCAGGACTTTCCACCTCTGCTAACATCCTAGTAACTGACTGAGCAAAGGGTTATCCAGTTGCAGAAATACAACCAAGATGACGTTAGCCATATCTTTACAGTGTAATGTTAGTACAGTGAAAATTCTGAGGGATAACAGCCGCTGTCAAATATGCTGAATTGGTACTGTATTCCACTTATTCCACTTTTAATACATCTTCAGTGCCGATTCTGAAGCTGGTACATAACATGAAAGTGTCACGGTTTGACTATCCTTTCTTCCATCTCTGCGTTTATGGTTCTCTGCAGCCGTGGGCTGGCGTTCCGGTGTCTCTTTCGCCATCCGCTACGTGTTTTCCCGTCTTCCGCTCATTACCTGGCGCACCTGTTCCTGGTTTCCTGTGGGCTATTTAAGCACGCTGTTTCCACCTTCCGGTGCTTGTGTGTCTTTGTTGCCACGTTCACCAAGCCAGGTAAAAGGTATAGCTGGAAGACTGGATTATTGGATTATTGTCTTTGACAAACATTCAGGAACTTCCTAGAGTTTAGGTTAGATTCCCCCTTAGTTTCGGTTTCTTTTCCTTTTGTTCTCTAGTTATTCGCCTCTTTGTTTTGTCTCTGACATTTATCAGAGCTAGAGGTTTGCTACTGGCTTATTTTTCTCACGCTGCTTATTTCTGCGGGTTGTTATTTTGGCTCACGCCGGGATTATCTCCCTTTATTTTCGCATCAGCTCTTTATTCGAGTTGCGCCCTGAGCTATTGGGGTTGTTTTCTGTTTTCGGTACTTTACGAGATTATTTTCTCTCTCAGTTAATCTCTCTACTCGAGTTTACGAGTATCGTCCTGTTTTTATAAAGGACGTTTCATTTTGTTTGTTTGTTCGGGAGTTTTGTCCCGCCTTTGTTTATTTTTTCTTTTCTAGTGATTATTCACTTATTCACGCGTGGGTAATCTTTCAAATCCTTTTCTGGTCGGGTGTGATCCTCCTACCCAACCCCCCTGACAGAAAGTGCACAAACTCTTAATAACAACTAAAAATGACCAGCAAACTATATAGTAACAATCGTACAAATTATAGCAACAACTACCTTGATGCACATTGAAGGATGTTTTAATATTACCTCTATTAGAAATAGTCCAAAACAGAAAAGGCTAACATTACCTCCATTTTCATTGACCCAGTAGAGGAACAGGTTCATGGTGCCGACCTCTGTGATTTGATGGTCTTTTCCATACAGCCAGAGAACCTGCTGGCACCCAAAATCAATTGCCTCATACTGAGCATATATTGAGGCTCCATAGTTCCTACAGAGAGATTTAAAAAAAATAGGTATAAACAGTATTATCTTATTATCATTTTACCATTACTAGCTTCCGGTGGCTTTCCACATTCAATTCAAATCACTCATGCTGGCATACCAAGCTGTGAATAATACTGCTTCCTCAGACGATGATTACACCATACACTCCAACAAGACCTCTCCGCTGTGCCATCTCTTTGCGCAATCGGCAGCCAATCCTCATGGCCCCGGCTCTTCTCTGCCCCCGTCCCCTAATCCTGGCTGTTTTCCACAAACGTCTAAAACCCCCCTTTTCAGACTACAACTCCTTGATTCTATTTTATAAACTAACACTTCTCTCCCTTTATCTCACAGGTCTTGAGGCATACACCTTGACGGGGGCACTTATATGACCAGAAGTTTTCCATCTCTAGCACTCATGGTGTTTGCTTAATGCACAAGGTGCACTTTTGTACAATTTAGCTATTTGGTTAAAAGCATCTGCCAAATTACTAAATTGTATCAGCCAATATAATCATTTCATTATGAGTCATTACTCCATAACTACAGGGAGAAATAACCTGAGCACATATATACTGTATGTTATTACAGTCAAATCCTCTAGGTGACATACATGTGGGGAATCCATTGTCATCTTAGATCAATGCCCTATGGCTCTGGGAGAGAGGGTGCCAATCTCTGTTTACAAATGAGCAAGGGAAAACCCAGGGCTGCTGTTCAGAGCAGGGAAAAGGAAAGCAAACTTGTTTCTGTGACACCCTATCTCATGATTCCCCCCATTTTCAGGAAAACAGTCAAGTCCATCATTTCAATTGTGTTATTTCCATAATTCTGTCTTTCTGAACAGCCATATTTCAGTAACAATCCATAACCCAGCACATCAGTTTTTCAGTTATAATTCATCATTCAGCAAATCAATGTTACGTTTTTATAGCACTAATATAATGGTTGGGTCTTATTAACACACATTACCTACCATTAAAACACAGCAGCATAATGTATATCAACTTCCATGGTTGAAATCCTTTTCAATATTAATTTAATTGATCCCAAAGTAATGAGATTATGCATCAGAGTTATTATAATGATAATGCCTCTCCTCTTTTCCTCTCAATGTTATAGCCTATAAAGCCTCATTCACCCTGACAATAACTTTACCATAATTATAACAATAGAATGTTGCCTTCGGTTACACCAGAGAATGTATTTTTCCTCAAACATGCCAGTTAATTCATTATGCAATAGGACCACACCCAGACCATGGTGCTGTGATTACCCTCCCATCTTGCAGTCTCCAGTTCCTCCTTTCCAGGCTCGAATGTACTTGGTGTCAGCCCACAGGGACACAGGCTTGGTGCCGGTGCTGAAATATGGCCCGACCGGGCTCAGAATGACATAGAGCAGGGCACGAGAAGGCTTCTTCACACCTAGTGAGGGCTGAGAGATTGAGAGAGGCATTTGATATAGGAATTGTACATCTATCATCCATATTGTACATAGTTTTATTATGTAATCCCTGCTTTGGCAACATAAGTGCCTGTATTTCTCATGCCAATAAAGAACTGAAATTGAAAGAGAGAGAGAGAAAGAGAGACGGGGGGGGGGGGGATTAGTGTCCAGGTTCATGTAAATCACTACCAATCTACCAATCCATATCCATATATATAGAGAGAGAGCGAGAGAGAGAGAGAGAGAGAGAGAGAGAGAGAGGAGAGAGAGAGAGAGAGGCTCAGATATACAGTGTCACAGTGAATAGTGTCTCTAGAGTATAGAAAGCTGCTCCTCACCTCAGTGCCCAGGAACGTGGGACGGATGTACAGGCTGGCAGAGTCTGACTGAGGCACCCACTCCTGATCCACCTCCACTAACTTCCTGATGCACTCCAACAGCTCTGCTGCATCAAAGCTCTGAGGTAAAAGGTAAAAGAGAGGTGAGAGAGGGAGACAGGGGGACACAGAGATAGGCAGAGAGGACAGAGTGATGGGGAGATGTATGTATAGAAAATAATAGGATAGCTACAGCAATTTGAGACATTCAATACTTCTGTCTGAGTGTTATGTGTAGGACTGTCAGTAACATGATGAGATGTGGTGGATGTGTAAGGCAGCAAGAAACAGGGTCAGTGTGAGTCAAAGAGTCTTCAGGTCTCACAGGAAGACAGGCTCTCTCTGCAGACTTCAGCATTCTTTTCATGTTCAGCATGGGTCGGAACATACGCAGCACGTTGTCTTGTCCCCGGTACACCTTCATGCCTTCAAACAGCTGCACAGAGCACAGACACAGACATACCTTTTATACCTTACAAAACACAAAGAGCGGAGCATTTAGAGCAGAAAAGGTGTGCACAACGTGGAACAACCGAGTGAGAAGATGGCAATAATTTCTTCTGAGCACTTCGGCCCAACCAAACTACTGATAGTGCTGGTGTGGTGTTGTAGTTACTGTCGTAGAATGGAGACTTAAAGGGTATTTCCACCTAAAAACAACATTAACCTTATTTAACCGATCAAGGCACAACTAATTAAGTCTCTCTTTGTGGCTAGCCAAAAAAAATCTGTAGTTATTTGAATATAAAGTTGAAAATTCAGTAGAGATATACAGTACATCAAAATGGCATATACCTCTACCACTTCCTGGTCTCTGAAAGACTACAGTGTTTTCAAGTGGGCGTGTAAATTACATCGGCATGTAGGCAGAGCCAGCGAGGGAAGAAATGGGCCTTGCATCTGTCACTGTTCTGAATAGGGCCACATCGTAGATCAAGCTAGCTATCATTGCTATTTTATTATGTCAGAAAATTACATTGATAGGTCACGTTATTTCATAAAGATGTTTTGGCAAACTAAACCAAACAGGACTCGAGTGCTGTCGGTTACAGAGTGGAGCTCCTCCGGTATGATTCCCTGTACACCTTCCTCTGCCTTATTGAATCACCCAGTAAGGAACCATGTCAACCAATGTTACATTATGATCTATGACCATGAAAAGTAGACTGAACTGACCATAATTGAACGGTTTCGCTTTGAGCATTCGATTACAGAAGCAATGTCTTTTTTTCAACACAGTTAAAAGTTAAAACGTCAGCGTTCGCTGTTGTTAGCCACGGGTTTTTTGGCATAAAACAAATTGGTTTTTAAATATGTTTGCCATGCAGTAGGCTATAGTAGCTAACCTTGCATTTGTTAATGGAAGGAGGTCGGATATCGGGGTGGTAACACATTGTCTCCATGTTATTCCCGACATCAGTGCATTTGAGTTGCACTGGGAAAGTTTTGGCTTTGCTAGCAAACATAGCTAAAACGGCTAACAACTAGCCTACAACAATGACGTTTTAACTTTTAATTGTATATGTTTATCATTCTGTATCGGCATGTTGGTCGATACAAAAGCATTTCAAGTCGGACACTTGGGGTTGATTTTCCGACATGGAACCGGGGTGAGAAATACAGTACGTAGCCTAGATAAGTGTTACGGACTTCTGGCTAGGCTGGCTAATGTTTTCATGATACCAAACGTAGATAAATGAAGGGCCATATTTCCCCCATTTTTCTGGAACCTGAGCTAATGATGGTGGTATTTTTTCAGTATCACTGTTACATTAGTGGCTAACTTGCCAGCGAGTTACGTGGCCTCTCTAATCTTGAAGAAACGCTGCAGACAGGCACTACACTAGCAGTAAAATGCCCAGCCCCTTGGCCTCCGCTTCTGTACCGTCATTCAGTGGCCGTGGGCCACGTGGCAACCTGTTGTCTGAACTGTAAACTCCATGGATGTTGTAGTTCATAGGAAGGCAAGTACCTTGTACATGCACAGTAGTTTGGGGCTATATCTCTGCTCTCACTATAGGTAGAGAGCTCATTTTAATCAGGAGGAGAGCTACTTTTCTACAAACCAAACATCATTTTTGGGTGGAATTACCCTTTAACTATCTAACAACGACCTTCTGAACTCCAATTTAAAATGGAATAAGATGAAGTGGTTATATAATATGTAAAATAGACCAAGAACCAATCAAAATATTGTCTTTGTCCTTTAAGACATGCATTAACATGAAGTCACAGGTTAAGAAATGTTAAAGTTCTTTCAATTTCCACAAAAATCTTTATATTGGCAAATAATAGTTTACGAAATAGAATATCATGTCAGTCAATCATGTTGATTGGCATAATACATTGGTGAAGTTTACAAATATTATGATAAGTGACGTTACACAGCAAAATGTTCAGTGTTAAATCAACTCTTACAGAGTACATATGATCTCTATTGGACTGATATGTACTCTGTTAGAATTAACACTGGGCATTCTACTGTGTAGTTACACAAAGTGAGTCCGTAGAATAATGTTCCAAAATGTCCTCTTTTCTTTGAATCCAACCAACCATAGACAGTTAAAAATAAACTGATGGAATAAAATGCAGGAGTAGCAGCTAAAATGCTTAGCAATGTCTAACAATTAAACATCCCACCCTCATGGCTTTTGACTTGCCACTGAAGGAGTTAGTATGACAGCAAGGTTGCTCATTGTAAAATTTTGGCAAGAATCCAATGCACACTGGTCCAATTTGAACCAATGGTCTTTGAACACATTGAACTGGTCAGGAAAGCAACAGACAAAAGCCTACAATGATTGACAAGAAGGTTTTTCCTTGGTTTTTTGGATGTCAGGTCAGTGTGCAAATGGCTTCAGATAGACTCCCCTGTATTCTCAGGCAGACTGAAATGTACAGATATTTCCAGCAAGAAAATTTGCACCTGCGGTAGACCTGCCTGTTTATTTATTCTGAAGTACAGGTATTCTGAGGAAAGTAGATTTATTTATTCTCAAGCAGATTCAGCTGTGTAGACATTCTCAGGAAGACTCACTTGTATGGACAGTTTCATGCAGTCACCAGTGTAGTCTATATAGTCAGTTCTATTTACATTTTAGGCATTTAGCAGACACTTATGCAGAGTGACCAGCACTGTTTACATTCTTTCAACACATGCTGGCAGCTGGATATTTAGAGAAGCAATTTCAGGTTTAGTTCCTTGCTCAAGGGTACAATGGCAGTGCCCCACCTGCTAATCAAACCCACAGCCTTGGAGTTGCAAACCCAGTTCCCTAATCATTATGTTACAGTGCAAACTCACCTGTACAGCATAGTGCAGGGCAGAGCATGCTGGGTGAATGGACAGGTTGTGAAAGGGGCAGATGTGAGGTTTTTGCCAGCCACCAGTGCTGGTCCACTCAATGGTCAGCATGTGGTCAGTAAAGACTGTCCCAAACACCAAGTCAGTGGGGTCAGGCTTGGGCTTATGGGTTGGAGCCAGCTCAATCATTGCATCCGCAGCCTGAGAGGAGAGAGGACAGAAGCACACACGTTGTTACGCATTCACTCAAATTATCATGTACACACACACATTTGCATGGTGATATATGTACACGCACACTTACATGGCCACACACACACACACACACACATGCACATGTATGTAAGTACACTCACTCCTGTCGTTGTTACGCATTCACTCAAATTATCATGTACACACACGCATTTGCATGGTCATATATGTACACGCACACTTACGTGGCCACGCACACACACACACATGCACATGTATGCAAGTACACTCACTCCTGTCTGAAAAAATTATGAAAGGGGAAGAAATGGCTATGTATCCAAGATAAGTTGACAAGGAGACAAAAGATGCAGGCACATCTGGAGGAGGGCGCAGGTTAAAACCGTGTGACCTCAGTGTGTGTGTGTGTGTGTGTGTGTGTGTGTGGGTGGGAGTGTGTGTATGTACTGTTAGTGTGAGACTGTCAAACTGTCATGGCAGCCATCAAAGTTACAGGCAGGAGGTGTTCACAGCACAGGTGGGGGGCGTCATAACTGTCACAGTCACGGCAGGGGTCCCCAATGATACGTAAAGGTAGAGGGTGCTAACAGCTCTCACAGCTCAGGTGGGGGGCAGCAAAACAATCAGAGTTACAGGTAGGGGGCGCTCACAGTTCTCAAAGTCACCCCATGGACTAGCAAAATATGGACAAAGTGACTGTGACGTCACCCATCCACTTTCCATGGGCTTGTGAAAAGCGTTTTGAAACAGTGGAAGTGCTGCCAAGTTGTACAAAAATTGGAGCCAGAAAAGACCCCCTGCGCAGTATGGAGCAGGGGGACCCTTCTGGTCATTACATCTGGGCTGGGTTTGGTTCGTCCACTAAGCGCATGATATACTAGTAACTCGCAGTGAGTCAGAAGGAATTGCCGCAAACTGCCATGAATTGGTCCACAAAATGTTATAACAGCATACAAACGACACAAGAACTTAACAAATCGGCACATGGGGAGACATTAGACGAAGAAAAAGCACCAATTGCGACTACATGTTCTCGTAGGAAAAATGTGCTTGCTTCGTATTTTGAGCGCATTTGATACCATAGACCTGCATTGAAAAAGGAGCCTGAAAGACCTATAATGGAGCCAACCGCACTGACGCCAGAGAGCAATGCTCTCAACAAGACCAGGAAGTGAGCTTCAACAGCAAAGCCCGGTTTTGGCCCCTTGAGTCACACACTGTCTAAGCCCTAAGACACAACCACGTGCCAGAAGTCACAGTCTGTCCACCGCTTTGCCTCAGAGATTGGGATTAAAGACAGTCATATATTGTCCTGATTCTAAAACTGCATAATCCCAGATTACTGAAGGCAGATGAAGCGCACAGGGTTGAGAGCACTTTAAACCTTTTTTTGTTTGTGTTTCTGTGACCGTTTCAGCATGTCACACCCCATCTGCAGCATTGTATTGACATTCTTCAACATGATCTGTCATAGAACCTCTCTGCTCAGTTTTAGCAGTGTTGATGTGCCAGACTGAGGTTTGATAATGTTATTATGCATTTTGGGATTATTACATACATCTGCATGTGTACTGAGTTAGAAAGTTACAGAGACACTTTATGGGAAGAGACAACATTTTCACTTAAGGGCAAGATCAAATGTCAATGTGATTTGTCTCCTCACCTTACAGGCTCTGTGTTGTATCTGAGCAGAGATTTTCAACACTTCCATCACAAAAACCCCACAGGTAAATTCTGTAGTCCTCAGGGGCAAATGGGAGCCCACCAGCCTGTCTATCTGCAATGCCTTTACATCACCCCTGAAAAAGCTTTGCTGTGTCCGAATCGGTGCCCTTCCATACTATTGGGATTGCTTGTTAAGTACACTGGATGAGAAAGTTGTTAAGTAGGCTATATCCTCTCTAAATGTATTGTACTTAAAACCCCTGGATGATATACCTACTTCCAGGGTTTTGCTGAGTATGTTTGGGAGCAAACTTCTCAAGAAGTAAACAAACATTTTGGTCCCATAAATATGATGTGCAGCTTCATTTTAAAAAATGAGGTGCAGCTTCGCTAACGTTTTCTTTCAATAACAACAAAAACAACATGTGACATTGGTTGGACGTCTTACGACACTTCCACAGTATGGTTGGAAAATAGCATGGAGGATATTATTGTGCATACTGCACATCGTGTACTAAACAGTGCACATTAAACAGCACACATCTGCCAGTACACTGTACACAGGAGACAGGAAGCAGTAGATAGGGCTCAGATTCAGACAAGCCCCTGATATCCCCATACTTCAAAATCAACCTGGAAAGTTTACTGGCCACAAAAATATTGCTTTGTAATGGCCATCTCTGTCTTTTTAAAAGGGTGGAATCACCAATATAAAGTCATTCATATGGATGACATATTGTCATGCTCATCAAACGATTGGGTGACCACTCATGTGGACAGGGACACTGTCATCTTGGAAGACACCCCTCCCAGCAGGAAATAAAGTTCTGCAACATGGGCAGAAGGTGATCACTCAGAATAATTATGCAGTGGTTATCATTGACCTTGCCTTCTAAGGGGATGAGTGCACCCAAGCCATGCCGTGAAAGTGTGCCCCCATACCATTATAAAACCACCAAAACTGTTGGAAAGAAACATTCAGGCCTGTAGCCCTTTTAGGTGTGTCCCACACATGCACCCAACACTTCATTGTGAAACATCAGCACGTTGAGCTGTATTCTTCACAATCGCTCATTGTTTCAAGTCGCCAAGCTCTCATCTTCTAACCATGCTAGCCATAAATATCAGGCCTGCCAAACATTTTTAAACACAAGCCTGAGAATGTTGAGATCTATGCAGTACATAGATGTGTGTGTGTGTGTGTGTGTGTGTGTGTGTGTGTGTGTGTGTGTGTGTGTGTGTGTGTGTGTGTGTGTGTGTGTGTGTGTGTGTGTGTGTGTGTGTGTGTGTGTGTGTGTGTGTGTGTGTGTGTGTGTGTGTGTGTGTGTGTGTGTTTGCACTGTGGCACGTTCTTCTAATTCCCACCTGAGGAGAGAACATGGCTCCAACCAGTACATCCTGACTGGCAGGGCTTACAGAGATCTGAGAAAGTGGATTGTCTCATGGGCCCTGATCCATTCCCTGGCTGAACAGAGAGCGTGACACACACAGGACTCTGAGGAGTTAACTCTTGGATTACGGCGGCCATATTTTCCCCGTGGCCAGAGAGAAGGTTCTGTGGATGAGTGTCTCTCTGCCACCGAGTTCAGCACATTGATTTTGACCTAATGGGGACTGAGGGGGACCTAATATAGGAAGAGCGAAGTGGGAACTTTTTTGAGGACAAGACTCTGCCCCCTGATCTGTCTGGATGTTTTGACTGACAGGAGACCCTCTGATTTGTAGGCAGCAGGACGCACCTACAAACCATTAAAATGCTGCTCCTGGACCCCAGCCTCAAGGCAAGTAATTAAACACAACACCACAAACAAACAAAAGCTAATGCACACACATACACAAGACTAAATCACATTTTAGAGTTTACTCTAAAGTCCAGCACTGCAGTCACAATTCCCTGTATTATTCTTTTTTGCAGCCTGATCTCAGAGACTGTTTTAGATCTGAAATCTCCGTTTTCAATCCTCTCCTGCCTGACGGCTATACGATCAGTAAACTCTCGCTGTGTTCATATGAATTTTACACGTTCTGCACTTACTTTGAAAATCATGCCATGCACCCTGCTGTCCATGGGATGTTAAGGCTAGCTCATACAAATGATATTATTGTACAGAGAAGATATATTGCCGAGCATGACTGGGAAGGAATACAAATACAATGCAAAAATAACTGAACTGGACAGAAATCTATAGTAGTCACAGTACTTTTCCCCCAGTGCTTGGAATGTCACAGACTTTCACAGGCTGTTACCTTGAAGCACACTGTAATGCCATTGGTGCAGCAGTCATTAGCAGAAACCTGAAAACACATGCAGACGATTTTATAATGTGTGCACACAATTCTCTCTTTCTCCTTCACACACACACACGCGCGCGCGCACAGTACATGACATACAGTAGCCTACACACGGACGCACTCAATGCAGGAGCCAACCCATGATAAATCGTCACCACGTCAATGTCAATTTTATGCAAAGGGAAATTGACAACGGGAGTGCTTTTGCCGACACGACATTGCATGTTTTATATTTAAATTTCTATCACAAAGATATGCCCAATCCAAATACGATTAGTCATTCGAATATTAGGACTGTCGGTTATTTGTTGATAATATAAAATTAATGAGGAATATGTATTTTATAATTATCCTACGTCAAGGCCTAATCGAGAAGTATGGAGCTCTGGTCTGCCGTTAGTGCCGTAGCTTCCTTCAGCCTAAAGCAATGCTAATTCTGTTCAATTGTGTCGTTTTTCATATTGCAATGAAAATATACCAGATATTATAATGGATTTTGGTAGATTTGCACTGAAATCCTGAAATATCGAGTTGGCAGTATTCACATCATTATAAAAAATTTATAGCATTTTTTTTTGCCTACGTCTTCTATGACGTGGAGCATAGCACGACATATGTGTCGCCAACCAAATGTCCCACATAAATAAAGACCCTATATAGGCTATTTGGTTTACATTGTATCAACGGGTCAGAAACTAAATGTCATTTCATTTTTATTTATTTGCAAACGCTATATTTGAACACCGACAGTCACATAAAACAGATTAAAGCATTCTCTTCTAATCCTTTGCCGTAGGCTACACGTGACGTGAGCTGTAGGAACCGTTTATACGACTTGACCCAGGTAAAGAATTTAACTTGTACCGTCAGGAAAAACGTTTTAATGTAGGCTACAGAGTGTACGTATAGCCACCGAGTTTCTGTGACAGAATTAGATTTACCTTGAGAGATGGAGCGCTCGCCTCAGATGTGGGCACGGCTGAAACACTCGCCATGACGATGAATAGGATATGGGGCATGAACCGCTCGCTGTGTCAGAGTGAACTACAGTAAACCGCTTACAGATTAAACATTATCAACAGTATTGTACAATGTAACTTCAAGTGTCTAGCCAAAAGATTCGGGAGATGGATTTCTAACATTTGTTTGGTCGCGTCGAGAAAATAATTTACAGCACTGAGCCCAGACAAAGTCTATATTGCATTCACAGCAAAGTCGCGAAGAGAGCCATTCATTAAAGTGTTCATATTAGGCTACATTTTTTTACACAGTTTGGACAAATGCAAGGTTATCCTTTGAAAAACTGATCTAAATTAACTTAGTGTGGCTGTATCAGGCTAATTCAGTATTTTAATGTTTTTGTTATTCAATTATTTAACTTGCTATTGGCTTCGTTCTTGCGCTGAAAGAACACTAATAACTTTTCAGTTTGGAGAGTCTGTTCCATATTCTGTTCCAAGTAGAACCCTTTCTCTCTTTTGAACAGATGGTATCCTGTAAGTTCATTAGTGCCCCATGCAATCAGGCATAATTCATTCTACTGAGAAAAGTACTGATAATTATGTGTAGGATTTAATTAGATCAACAAAGGTGCTGAATATGGTGTTTCTCCTGCTTAGAGTGGCACACAATACACATCTTTACACCCACACCCACCCACCCACCCCCACACACAAACACGCAGCCAGACACATGCACACATGCAAACAAAAGCACACACACACACACACACACACACACACACACACACACACACACACACACTGAAATTACAACTCAATACATAGTCACACACAGACCAAAACTACTGATTGCTACAGAGAAAACGATACAGGTGCAGTGCATGTCTCAGTAAACACTTGGTGGCACACAGCACTGTTTTATATGAACATGTATTTTACTAATGTGTCGCAGTGCGGCCTGGTCAAGAAGGGGGCAACGCAGCAGAACAGGACAGTCCAAACACCAAGACCAAACAAGACTGTTAAACAAGGCAGTACATGCAATCAGGGGACATCGTTTCGTAAAACAAACTTAGCATCTAAAGTAAACAGGTATTTAAAACATGAAGTGCAATGAGTGATAGTGCCCAGAAGTTAAATGTGAAATTTTGGCAGTTGTATGAAATACTTGTTTAAGTTTTGTAATTTTGTCCGTTAATCATTCCAAGACGATGGGATTGTAGTATGGCAGCTTTTTCTTTACAGTTTAAGTTCTAGCTGAGAGTCCATTCAGACAGATAATTATGAAACCATCCAGTTTTCTTTATCTCCTATTCAAGCAATCAGCAAACTAATTATCAATAACTGATACATAATGTCCAATTGCTTTCAATCGCATTGCTTTCAATATTGCCGTCAAAGCGTTGCGATTTGACCTGAATTGTTTGTATTTGGTCTATAGTCATATCAGAAGGGTAGCAGTGTAACATAGGTTTGCTTACATTTGATATATAATTTGGTATATAATTTATCCTGGTTAACAAAATAAATAATTGGTTCAGATAAATGACAGCAGTTATAGTAAAAACTAGATCAATGCCATCAAGTCCAACAGGCGTCTTGCAGTCAGTTGTTTGCAATACCTTCAAAATGTCAGAGATTCAAAAATTATTTTTAAAAAAATGAAAAGCAGAGGCTGGAACAAAAATGTTCTTTAAGATATTTGGTGGCCAAGGACTGCCCTATTTTTTATTCTGCTTTTTTGAAGTATGCATACTTCATGCAACCCAAACAAAGTGCTGTTGGAAAAAAGCAACAGTGTCACCGGTTGTTGGGATCAGTATAATTCTGCCACAATTAATTGTTGTATTGTGGTGTTATTCATACAAGAAAATAGACAGCATATATCGCATGTCCAGAAATGGATGCAGTGGAGCTAGGAAGGATGTGCTCTGGTATTATTTGAGGAAAGAAATAAAGGGGATGTCTGGGAAAATAGTTTTCATGAGATCTATTGTACAGGATATCATGAGGACACAGAGTGCATGCCATAGTGGAGAATATGAAATTGTGTAGGGTCTTGGAAATTATTCATATTGCTATATTACTACCCAACCAATAGTGCTAACAAGGTATAAACAGTTGTGCAGAAAAGATTGACTTGGTTCTCTTTATCCTGCTTTCACTAAGTGGGCTGGCCAGAGAGCAACCAGAAGGGTGAAATGCAACATAGTAATAGTAATGGACTGACCAGACTAACCAGTGAACGGTGTTGTTTTCATAGTGACCCTTAATCTTTCTGTTCACTGGTGCAAATCAAGTGGAGTTTTGACTAATTCACATACTGACATATTGTATGTACTAGCCATGTCCCTCAGTTCCTGACCAATGGCCCTGACTGGCAGGGATGGGACCCAATGTGAGATCTTCTCATGGGCCCAAAAATCCCTGGTGGCACCACTTCCTGTGACATTGATAGCAGACAGTCTGTTGTTTAGGATTTCTGAGCTGTGTGGTGAATGATGTAATAACCTATTCAGTGGCAATATCGTATGTCAGTTCAAAAGGTCAAAGCATTGTCTCTGAAACACATGAGCAAGCATAAACAGAATGTCCTGCATTGTAAATTACTGTAAATTGTTGCCTCTGTTCAGGCCTGATTTAGGCTACATTAGATGAGACAAAAATGTCTACATTTTAACAGCAACAACAACAACTGATTTCCTAGTAGCCATAACGGTCATACAAGCCACAAAAGTTTCATATTTATATAAAATGTATCTTTAAACACCTAGCCATTGAACTCTAAAAATCTTAATTACCCAAATTATTATCGCATTAACTTCCTACACCACACGAGGGCGACAAGAGCACGGTTTCCACTCACCGTCTCGCCATTGCGATTGAAATAGCCGTACGTCTTCGCAGCGCTCTCTTTACAACTCCGAAAGTAGTGCGACTGTTTGTAAAAAAACAAAATCCAATCAAAGATATTGCAGCGTAAACAAACATCAGGTAAATACCTTTCAGTAGCAAAAACATCAAAACGTACCATTAAGTAATAGGTATACACCATTTTAGCTGTAGTAGGCTACTTTTTTCTTCGCAATGTTTGTTGTTTGGGACACATATGTTTTCTACCTTTAGTATTTGCGGCGTAGCCTACAGTTTTGTATTGTTACCCATATTTTCAGCAATGAAAACCTTTACATTTTAATGTCGTGAATAGGTTGTTGTGATTTATATAAAAAATTAACGCATAAAATGGCATTTGCCTACACGTTTTTTTTGTTGTTGCAAAACATCACCTCGTTTCTGTGTTTTAAAACGATTTTCTGAATGGCGTTGTTTTTGCAGTATGTGGAGTGGATGGCGTTTATGTAGTTTCGGAATAAAATCTCAATTTACAGAAATTTCTAGTTATAAGCAGATGGTGTAGCAGGTGAGATGGCATGCGGCTGCGGCAACAGCGGCGCGTGTGGGTTGGTAGTAAAGGGTTTGTCCATCTTCGTGTACGTGGGTTCATGTATGTATTTCGTTTTTATTAGGCAGGTACAATGGGTAGCAAAGCCAAACGCCACTGTACAACAGCTGTTAATGCATTAATTAATTCATCTTTCATTTTAAACTAAATTACACAACAGCAACAACATGAACGCAAACATGGCAAATGTATTTAGTAGCCTATTTTTCAAGAAGGGACAGCAGGTCAAGTGTATTATCAACTGTGACTTGTGCTCTTTGCAGTCTTGGGAGGGCCAGGGGGTGTTCTCCAGGGAAATGGTTAGGTCAGAGATTAAGCAGTTTTGTGCTTTTAATGTTTGGCTTGTGTTGATGGGTAGATGATTGAAAAGCATGCCAATAATCTGGGTAAGACCTTTGTAATTGAGTGAGAGAGAGAGAGAGAGAGAGGGATTTGGGTGTACATTGCCCTAAAAAAACATATTTATTTATTTTTAAGGGCCTGCATTTGTTCATGTTCATTAGGATAGTTTTATTATTCTTTGTGTAACTTAGGTTAATGTTCAGTGGGGGAAGTTCACAGTTGAGTCTGCACATCTTGCACTTGCTATTTCTCCTGGGAGTATACTTCCTCCCTGTAGCGAATTGCTGCACTTTGATCCCATGATCTTTGTGCTTGTGTTTGCACTTTGCAGTGTATATAGCTGTGGATAAGAAAGAAAGAAAGAAAGTAAAGTGTAATAGTGTGTAGGCTGACGAGCTTGCGTCTCTCTCCAGATCGAGGACTGTGCTCCACCCCTACCCCAAGATGGACGTGGGAGTGATGCAGAGACGGCACAACCCGGTGGACAGCATCTGTCGCAAGCTGCAGACCATCCAGCGGCGGACCCAAGAGGCTGACTCCCCATTCCAGATCCCCCGCTTCCAGTCCTGCAGCTACGACAGCCCCCAGTCGGGCCTGCGCGGCAACCTGGAGGCCATCCTGAAGAGACGAGCCGTACGCAGAGACAGCGAGTCTGAGGGGAGCCCGGGCATGCTGCCCCCGAGCGACTCCCCTAGGTCCCGCTGCCCTAGTCGCACTCCTCTGCCCACCAATACCACTTACACCGTCCCCAGCACCCTGGGGGAGAGGCGAGATGCGGGGCAGAGGCTTGAGAAGGCGTGGTCACGCTGTTGTTCCACCCCCGCTGTCTTGACCAGGGACAGATACTTAAATTTTTCCCACTGCACCACCTACTCCAAGCCAGAGGGTGGTGCTGCCAATGAAGACCAGCGTGGGAGCCCCGCCCAGGGCATGCACGCGTACTACAACCTCAACTTCTGTACCTCGGATGTGTCTGCTGTTCTGGACTCGGGTTCCGACCCGGGCTTCCCTGCCTTAGTGGTCAAGAGACTGTCCATGGGAGACGGTATGGGACTCTCCGTATGTTGGTGACATCACATGACTCATTTCCCTCTTAGGAGAAGGATGGGTGCTGCTGCTGGTCTATGCTCACTTGCATTTCTACATGTACTCCCCTGAAGTGCTACACAGCCTGCTGCTTTGCCCGTTTTCTTCTAGTGAAGGTCTGTTGTCTCTCTATCCCTGTGCGCAGGTGCCTTTGACCGCTCCGAACTCAGGAAAGAAACCATGCCTGAGGTCAGCCTCATCTGTGAAGAGGATCTCCTGGACACCATCTTCCATGCCTGCGATACCCAGCGCAGAGGTATGGTGTCTTGCATGCATGCATACATACGTATGCATAAATACATTCAGTCCACCTTTAGTCTAAACCGGGCCGGCCAGCGAAGGATGGGCACCCCCTCTCTAGCCAGGTTCCTTCCGAGATTTCTTCCCACTGGGGAGTTTTTTCTCGCCACTGTTAAGTGTTTTTTTCTCCCCTACCGGGGAGTTTTTTACCTCATTTTGCTGGTTGGGGGCTAAGGCCTGGTTTTTTGCTCAATTTTCCTTCTGTTTCCCTGTGCAGCGTCTTTGTGACAGTTCTCTGTAAAAAGCGCTATACAAATAAAATTGAATTGAATTGAATTGAATACGCCCAGGGTCTCCCGTCCATGACCCTGACCCATCTGAGTCACGCTCCATCCTGCTCTGTCGGTCCGTCAGTCTGTCTGTCTTGCTCTATCTTCCCCATTGCCTGTCGTCTGCTTTTCTCTCTCCCACCCTCTGTCACTGTCCTGCAAATGGCTGTCACTCACTTTTTCAGCCCACATCTATCTCTCTGCCCATCCTTCTGCCTGTCCTCCTCTTAGCTCAGGTAAACCATGTGACTGAGGCTGTGAGGGACGCAAGTGAAATCAGTATACTACATAAATTACCGTTGTATGTTGTATAAACCGGATTGGATTTTTAGGTGATGTTTTCCATCATACTTACGTTCTACCTGTAGCTATGGGTAAATGGCGAGTCTAGATTGAATGGCCTGTTTGCGTCATTGTGATCTTGCGTCTCGATTGAAACCGTATCCAGAAGGGACCAGACAGACATTCCTCTTCTATCATACTACCTTCCTTGTGAGATGTCTCTACCCAGCGGTGCTTTCTCTGCACATAACCCTTTCTTTCAGGAATCCGCATATTTGTTGGAGAATAATAATCAGTGCACTTGGGCGAGGCTCTGATCATGATACGTGGCCCTGTGCGAGAGCGAGACACTGCGCTTGTGTTGTGTCAGGTTTTGAGAGAGCTGCTTTCCGGGAGCGCTTTGAGACATTGGGCTGCTCTGTGTTCAGTTACTCTGTGTGGTGTCGGTGGATTCTAAATTCTCTACTTCCGCCCAGCAAAGACCCAAGCTGTAGTCAAGGGGTGGCCAACCCTTGTCCTGGAGAGCCGCAGGGTCTGCTGGTTTTTGTTTTCACCTTAAATGCAACAACTATTTAGACCAAAGAAACCAGGTGAGATGAGTTAACTGTGTAATTGGCCTGCGGCTCTCCAGGACCAGGGTTGGCCATCTCTGCAGTAGTCTCTGGAGGTAGCACTGTAATGGCCTCCAGAGATGTCCCTCTGGGTATCTATGGTAATCCTAGCCTCTGCCCTCCAGGCAGAGTGTTTGTGTCTCACATTGTGGACTACCTGCGTCACACAACCAGCCGGGGCTCAGAGGACAGCGGCCTGGAGGACCTGTGCAACATGCTGGACCCCGACCGCAAGGACGTCTCTATTGACCTGGTCACCTACCACGCCGTTATGAAGGAATGGATCCAGGACTGCCGCAATCAGGGGTATGTACAGACCGTGAAGCAGCGAGGACATGACGGTGACCGGCAGATGGCGGTAGAATCGCTGCAGTTGTTCCACTGCTGTCTCTGCAGGTCACAAACTGCAGAGAGCTGTCCTGCATCCCTGCAACACGCACAGTGTCCTCAGGATACTAGCTCTGATCAGTGAGGGACATCTCCCATGCCTCTCCTTCAGTCAGGTGCATTGGAGGAGTCCGCAGGCTTCAGCCGGGTTGGTCCTTGTGCAGGACATGAGTGGCAAAGCGTTAACCTGAGAGCCAGAGTTGCCCATTTCAAATTTGGAGCAGGGGAATGATGCTTGAATGCAGACATTGCAGTTATGCCTTGTTGTTGAATCAGGAACATGACTGCTGAGACCAAACTGGGAAGCTTTCCTGTCTGAATGTTTTGACCTTTTGTGAAGCAAACATTTTTCACCCCCCCCCTCTCTCAGGGATGAGACACCAGAGGACCTGCTGCAGGATTCTTTGAAACTCAGAGACAGCCTCCCGGGTAAGACTGAGCTCCCAGGGTCATTGCGAGCGCTCTGTTTCTGATGCTATTAGGTTTCTTTGAGATTAAATCATAATTTTGTCCCAGGGAGGCGGACCGCGGTGCTAAACATGACGTCAGGCAGCATTGAAGCGTTCGGAGGCGAGGCTTCTCGAGGCGATCTGTGAGTGTGACATCGCCTCCCACACCTGCCGCCGGTCTACTCTTTCCCATCCATGCTGCCTGTCCCTCCCACCCCAGCTATAGGTTCCCTCCCACTCCAGCTATAGGTCCCCTCCCACTCCAGCTATAGGTCCCCTCCCACTCCAGCTATAGGTCCCCTCCCACTCCAGCTGTAGGTGCCCTTCCCCACCTGCCATCATCAGCACAGATTCTGTAGACCCAGGATGATTGGGGCTCTATTCTTTACATTTAAAGTTCTGTCTCACTTTGATACACCTGATGAATATAAATGAAGGGGTGTAATGAAAGACAATACAGTGGCATCTATTGCCTAACCTGTGGTGTGTCCATGTGAACAGGCATGCCTGTTCATGAGTATTCACAAGCGGGGGAAACTTCTGTTGTTGGGAAGTAGAGAGGATGGAAGGAGCGCATGAGCTGACCACCTGGTTAGTCTATAGATTCTGTGCCATTTGTCCCCTCGTACCCTTGTCATCAATCTATCCTCAGTCCCACTCAAGAGTTCTTTCTGAATATTTTGGCGCAAGGCAGATTTTAATAAATCTGCTTGGAAGGAAAACATGGTATTTTGGAATCATGAACTGACCTTAAAGTGAAAATGATGCATGTTTCGTCGCCCTCCGTAAAAACGATCTCCCTCACTGAGTGTGTGAAGGCCAATTTTCTGCACTGAATGTGTATAGAAAGCGACTATGACTGTGTGTGTTTGTATGTGTTCACACTGAATAGAGACCAAGTTTAAGTCATGCCAGTCAGTATTATTTGGGGGCCTTTTTTGTCCTGTTTTCTCAAATAAAGAATTACATTTTGTGTGTAGGATGGAAATGGAGAGACTAACCATGTGCATGTGTGGGACCATGTGCATAATAAGATGGAGTCAGTGTTGTGTGTTGAGAGACTGATCTGCTATGCTGCGTCTCTGCAGTGAAACGTCTGACCTGGTGTACTGCGTGGCCGACCTGCAGTTTAATAACCAGAAGTTGCAGGATGAGGTCAGGAAGCTGAAGCAGGCGATGGAGACCATGGAGGAAGTCAACCAGAAGATGACTGAGGAGAATGAGACGCTCAAGACTCAGGCCAAAATGTATTCCAACCTGTTTAGCCAAATAAGTGACCACGCATCATTTCACCTGACCCTGCCTAATATGACTTAAATCTGACCCTTTTTGTCCAGATGGGACTCCCAAACCCTACCTCTCAACTCTCCTTACCTTTTAGCTGTTACACACAAGCTAATCTTGGCCCCTTACCTCTTTTCTCTAACCCTGCCCCACTTACTTTTTACCCTTACCCATGACACTCACTCCTCACTCTCCTCCATATTACCTAACCGTTATGCCTCACCCTTAGTCCTGTCTAACACCAATATGGAGGAGGACTGGAGTCTTGCTTCCTTAATTATACAGCAATGACTCCAAAGTGCTATGTAGTCCGCCACCATTTTCTGATTATAACGTATGCAGGATGCATGTAAAATGTTTCATGCAGACTGTAATGGTGGAAACCTGGCTCTTGTCTCCTGTGACCTGCAGAGGTCAGCATTTGGCACAGAGAGAGAAGCTGCTGAAAGAGGAGGTGGAGGAGATGAAGGTGACGCTGAGTGCTGTGCAGGAGAGCCGCACACAGGCCACAACACAGGTCAAGCACATGGTGAGTATAGCACGCTGGCAGCCCTGTGTGTGTGCATGTGCTTGTGTGCGTGCTTGCGCACATTTAATGTATTTTCCTGCCAGCCAGTGATCACGCCTGGTAGTAGTACTATGGGAAAGCTAGTAGTGCTTAGCCATATCTGAGATTGATGACAACGGAGTGCCTGGCACATAATCTCACCTATTAGGGTCTCTATCACTCAGCTTTACATTTTATTACTAACCTCAAACCATTAACTCACCACTGTGTCCTGTATCAGCAATTACACTGGAATTCACTAGCCACCAGAAGAATGATAAACTGGTTCATTTTCATTTACAAAGCCATCACCACTCTCCAAATATCCACCAATGCCTATAGTTTAAGATCACAGTCCTGCATTCTTCTTAAAGTCCCCAGAATCAGGACTGTTTTTGGTGAAAAGGCTTTTGATTACTTTGCACCCTGGTCTTGCAACAATCTCCAGTCAAAGCTTTGTTCCTTAAGTCATTTTAAACAAATTATTCACAGTCTTATGCAAGATGTGTGCTCCTGTTTCTGATCTAGATTTGTGACTTTGACCTTTTTTTATTTTTTTTTATTGTACATATTTTTTTTACTACTTTGTGTCCTACTGTATTGTATGTTTTATGTGTTTACTCTGTAACCCCTGCTGCCATTTCTTGGCCAGGTCTCCCTTGGAAAAGAGATTTTGAATCTCAATGGGACTTCCTGGTAAAAATAAAGGCTAATAAAATAAAATAAATCTTACAGGGCTATGAGCCTAGCCTCCCCTGGCAGGCTTCTATCTCTTGGTGACAAGCCTCCTGGAGTAAAGATATTCCACCCATATTCAAGGAAGGGAATCACTGGTTCAAGAAATAGCTGACATTTGGATTAAGGAATCATGGGAGGATAGGCAGAATTTGAAATTGGAAAATAAATTTGATGTTCCGAACATAAGTCTCCTCTCTGACTATATTTGTTGTTGCAAAGCCCATGAGCTGAATATTCATCCGATTTTCCAGGCCTGAATTGTGTCCAATCAGATTACAGTGTGCCAAGCCATGAAAAGGCATATTTGTTGCAGATGTTGTGCTGGAGAGGCTGTAGTGCTAACACACTACTATCAGCCTGATCAGGATGACACTGGTTTGTTGTCATACGGTGCATTCACCCTTGGCTTTTATGTGCTTTGCTGATAAACCGATGGCCAGTTGCTTCTAACAAATCAAGATTCCATGTACTTGGGGCTTGAATTAAATACAGCGATATCAAGCAAGCTCAACCGCCTGACCTACAACACAACACTGGTGAATTACTTGCTGGAACCAGAAAATAATCTAGAATCAGATTTCAGGAAACCAGTCTCATATAGTGTAACTTCCTTTTCCAGACACTGTAGAAATAAGGTACAGGTAATCAAGACTGTCTAACACATCATTGATGGGGCTAATGTAGCATTTATCTAAGAAACTGTGACTGACATACTACAGCCATCCTGCCCCTGGCAGTACAAAGCTAATTGTGTCCCACCATTTTGCTCATGACTTTGCCCAGGCTAGACCCTACAATGTTTAGGCTATAGTGCCCAGCCTGAACTTATTACAAGTGCATTTACTGACATATCCACCCAGGAACCCAGTGTTATGTACATAATTATGCAGTGTTTATTACATTATTTCAAGTTACTGTAGTAACTTGAGTAAATGCATGTAACCTTTGTATGTAATATAATGTGATGCCATGCACAGTACCATATAGTACTAAAGATTCCATTGTCTTTACCCACAGGAGCGAGAGAATCACAGTCTTATTATGAAGATATCTTCTCTTCAAGAAGAGGCATGCAACCTTAATTCCGCTTAAATGTTTCTGATTGCCTTTTATGAGTGGTCAACATTCACTGCCCAGCATTTCAGATAATTACATGTGATTAATGTATCGCATGTACTATGTAAGCCCTTGGTTGGGTGTAAATGTAGCTACATTTTATTTTGTAAAATATTTAGTTGTATTTGCAAAATAATATTCAGTGAAAATGCTATTGGCAAAACAAATGAGCTAGTAACACCTCCAATCTTACAGAACATCAAGATCACCCAGGAGATTGATGACCTTCAGAAGAAGATGATGGAACTATGTGACCTAAATGCTGACCTGCAGGTGGGCGCACATGCTGGGTGTTTCCTCTGACTGGTCCTGAGTGTCCTGGCCCTATGGCAAGACTTCTTAGATACAGTGGTGACCCATTGTACTTTAGGACTCACCTGGATAAATGAATAAAAATACATTTACTAGAATATTATCACCATTTGAAAGGCCGATTGTACTACGATTATGATATGACTTGCAAATTCAGTCAACCACAGGCGAAACATGATATAAAAAACCAAACATGAGGGCATGATTGAGCTGATTTGAGCAAGGAACCAAGAAGGAATGTATTGTGTGTATATGGGACGAATGCACATGGAAATTTAATGTTTAAGGTCTTACCGCAAATTATATGCAAGGCTGGCTAACGCCTGAAACACACAACGGCAGCGTCTTGCAGAATCACGCGCGCAAGAAGCGGAACAAAACGGGCTACATTACTTACATATCTACATTACTTACATAATATCGTACTTTTTTAGGTACAAAAAAAAAAAAAAAGCTATAGCACGCTTGTCAAACCTGGCATGGAAGATTTTAAGTCACAGACATAAAACGAACATAAGTTATTAATGTAGCTTACACAAAAAACTTCAGAAGCATTTTTTTATATACCACTGGTGAAAGTCTGGGTGTAACGGGGTCTAATTTTTAGAGAAATTAAATCATGTGTTTAAAAATAGATTTTGATAACAATATAGCAGCAATTAACATGTGTATAGCCACACCAAATGATGATGGCTATAGGTGCAAAACTAGATTTTGATAACAATACCTGCACCATGAACACCTATTTCAACCACATAATGATGATTGCTGTTCAAATAGGATAGGTAGGCCTATGCAAAACTAGCCCTGAGAACTCTGTCGTTTTATCGTAGCAACACCGGGATTCATTTATGCATTCATCAGTAAAGTATTGCATACCAATTTTGGAAATGAATAATTTTTGTACAGGTTTTTAGTGAAGTAAACATTATCACAATAAAAAACAATACCTCCCATTTGCTCCAACGGCCGAGACGATTGCATTCCAAGTTCTTTCTTTTCTTATATTGTCCCTGTAGAAATAATCCCGTACGTCATTCTAGTGGATTATAATGGACGCTGAAGTAAAGCGGTCACAGTTCCGCGTGCGCTTCACCTGCGGTATATTTCAGCCCTAAAACTGTCATCGGTTTTTTCAAGGCATCCTGTCCTAGCTGAGCAATGCTGGAAAAAGTATTGCCATGAGATGTCACATCCGCTATGGAGCTAAGGATACCGATTTACTAAATTGAGTCACAGCCAGCGTTATTGAACAAATTACTAAGGCTGTTTATGGAAAGCAGGTAATTAAGAAGTCTTATACTGCCACTGGTCTTGTCAGTGGTGGATTGACTCACCCTCCGTATTCAGGTTCCTCTTTACATTTCTTTCATCTGGAGAGTTTCTTTCTCGTCACAGTTTCAGTGCTTACTCTGGGTTTGAAGGTTTTGGCTTGGGTCTTGCCAAATCTTTCCTATTTCCTGTTTTTTTGTAAAAGGGTACCATGAAGAAAAACGCGTTAAGGGAAAAGCTGCATTGTGACACTATCCCCAAGAAACATTCTTTAGTCGCCAGTTTCACAATTTATGTATTTATTATTGGTTGGTAAATTTCCGCCTAGTTTTAGGGGCCTGAAACTCGTAATGCACTTGTCATCAGGTAACTTTGGCCCTGGTAATATTGGTGGTGTCATGACTCTATGAGCAGAAAGCAACATTGTTGCTGTGTGTGTAATATCCTCACTGTTGTAAGTCAACAACAGTGTTGCTTTGTAACGTGTGCTATGTGCTGCAGGGGTCCTGATTGTGACTGTGTGGCGTCATGTCTGTGTGTGGTTGTGTAATCTCTCTCTCTCTCTCTCTCTCTCTCTCTCTCTCTCTCTCTCTCTCTCTCTCTCTCTCTCTCTCTCTCTCTCTCTCTCTCTCTCTCTCTCTCTCTCTCTCTCTGCTCCGTTCAGGTGCAGGTCCACTCATTTGATAGCATTCTACATGACAGGGAATCTTGTGTGCGAGAGGTCAGTGTTCACTACTCAGAACCCAGATGCAGTTTCTGGTCCAGTTAGAGCCCTGATAGTCAGTCCCAGTTTAGATGGAGACCAGTCTACTCAGCTGTAAGACTTCAGTCTGTGTGCCTCGTATAACACGTTGTACTAGGTATGTATGCACTTTCTTTACCAACGCCCCCTCATGAACATTAATGCGATGAGTCAGAAAAGTTTTCCGTTCAGCAATGACAAAATTCTAAATGTTAAGCACCCCATGATGAATATCTGTTGTGTAAATCAAATGAATGCAGCTGCGTGTCCTCTCCTGCTTGCCCTGTGCAATTTCGATGATGTGTACTCTGGCCACAGAGAGCACAGTTTCAGTGTTTGAGAGGTAGCATTGGGCTAAAGAGAGCAGTACAGTCTTTGCAGTGGATCACAATATCAGGTCAGTCTGGAGGCATCAAAGAGGCTGAACATACAACCAGCCCCAGGAAAAGAGCTCATCCCGAAGGACATCTTGCACACTGTAAACTGACGAGAGTATAGTCATGTTATGTTTCCATGCTCCTGTTTTCAGTATGAAAGTACTGCACATTTGCAGCATGTTGATGCAACTGTAGACCGGCAGTTCCTAGCTGAGGATATATCTCATACTAGCAGTCCGCTGAGCAGAATTCTTATGGAGTGCATGCATCATCCCTCAATGAGGTTACTATGTAACAGAAAGCTTTGATCGAAAAGTTTTTTGACAATTATTGCATTGGACAGAAATAATCTCATTTTTATTTAAAAATGTGTACAGACAATGTTATTATACATAGAAAGGAGCTGGTCAGTGATTTCAAATGGGATGAAGCCTCAGAAGAGCTTTGCTTTGATCATGATTGTGAGAGATTGGTTCTGCTGTGTGTAAGGTCAGAGGTTGGCCTCACTTAATCCATCGCTCTGATGTATGGGTGTTGCTGATAGCTCCAAATGAGGAGTGCAAATGTATTGGCGTCCTGGCAAACCAGAAGAAGAGTTAGCCAATGTCGGACAAGTCAGTACTGCCCTTTTCCTGATAAGGAAATATTGTTTGACTGGAATTGTTCTTTGTTGAGTAGACATAACTGTGTGATTCTATCCCTCCACAGAAGTGCAGGCAGATAGAGGAGCTAAAGTCTGTGATCGAGGAGTACTCGTCTGTGACTGAGGTGAGACTGTTAAACCTGCTCTGCAGGACATCAGGGTGAGAATTAAAGGAGCAGCTCACCACTCTCACAAGATGTACTTCAGAGAGATTCAATACTACACGTTCATTATCCAGCGTTTAGCCCTTTAGACCATTGCGGTGTCTTTATTATGTTTTTATGATGTAAAATGTATATAAGGCATTTTCTAAAATATTCGCAGTGTTTCTGTGTACTTGGAGTATTTTATATGTATTGTTTCTGCATTTTGTGTACGTTAAATCAGTTCCTGCGTATTAACATTACTATTTTGTTTTGTAGTACATTTATATTATGCAGTTGTGTAAACGGTGTATTTATATTGCAGCTCTATGTATTTTTTTACAGTAGAGTGTATTGTTTTTATAGTTGTTGAGGGCTGAAAAGGCTAAGCTGGAGAGCCAGATGCAGATGATGCAGCCGGACATGGCAGCGTGAGTACGAATGGGACAGTAAAGCCTCGCATATGAATACTACACTCAATACCACACTCTGTGGACAATACACTTACACTACAGGTAGTGCTTTCTCTAATAGTCAGTCTCTCTTTCCCTCTCTCACTCTGCCTCCCTCCGACGTACGACTCTCTCTTTCCTGCAGTGCTGGCCTCTCTCTCTCAGTGGCATACAGACTCAACCAGACCAGTTCAGGATCTCTACAGGCAGAACTGGCTCTTGCTCAGGTCTGGTTTTATCATTTCACGTAATGTCTGCTTTATGATGGCCTCCATGCTGGGCTAGATAGTGGCTCAGTGTTGGTTTACTTTAGATCCTGACATGCTGGGTCACTGTTTACTGTAGATACTGTGTTAGATGTTTGCATATTGTTGACTTATATAAGTACTGAGTTTGATAGTCGCTGAGTATTGGGCTCCTTTTGATCCTGGATGGCATGCTACATTGATGTTTTACTCTATGTATGGAGTTAGATACTTGATCTGGGCTTATGTACTGTAAGAGCTGTTTTAGATAGTGGGTCGATTTGGGTACTGGGTTAGATACAGGGTCAATGTTGAGTTACTGTAGAGGATGGGGAAGTGCTGGGTCGCTAACACTTGGTTTTTGCACTCTTTAGGGTTCAGAGTGTCTATCCTCACTCAGTTTTGCCTCACCGTTGGATGAGACTTTGGACAGAGAGGTGCTGTTGCTCCTTCAGGGCCCCACTCGAGAGCAAATGTCCATCCAGTTCAAGAATATCCTCAGCAAACTGGTATGACAGAGGCCACAGGTCACATGGAGTTAGTCAAAGATAGAAATTCCTCACAGAACACTGGTCAATAGCACCCCCATCAAAGTTACAATATCCCCTCAGGAAAGGTTTAGGACTAGAGCAATTTGCTACCATAGAATTATGATCACTGCAAATGCCCCTCACTGTTGCACTAGAGTCACTGTAAGTGCATACTGAGTATCTTGTGTGAGGTTGAATGGGGTAGGTGTGGAATTGGGGAAGTCTGTGAGAGGTGTGGGATTTTTACAGTTTACATAGTAGTGTTTTTGTTTCCAGGATGATGACTTTAAAGAGGACTGCTCATGTGTACTGTCCAAGCTGAAGCAGCTCATGGAGGCAAACTCCGGGCTGGATCCAAGCACAGACCAGAGACTTCAGGTAAGTGGTTGTGCAGTCCTGGCTTGAATGAGCCAGTAGAACCTTTCTCAAAAATAAAAAAGAATTATTTTGCACATGCGTGAAACATTTGCACAAACATGCAGCACGGTTCGCAAACATATAAATTATGTGTTGCAACTGTAAGTCACAGTCAGAATATTTACATTGTGATTTCTGAAGAAATAGGTTTACAAGAATGCTTCATGACTCATTCTTTCCAATCGTCCTGTGTGAATTTCTCATTAGCCGTTCCTCATGCAGAACATTTTGGCACCATTGTCTCCCTAAGCCTATGCCGAAAGAATCCACAACTTCACATGTAGTCTTTAACTGTACGTATCAGTTTTCAAACATGTAGATATCTGCCAATGTGCTATGATACGGTTGCAATGCAATGGGGGCGGGACCTCGCTTTCCAGTCGGTCGCTTTCACAGTCAATCAATTGTTTGGCTTTTGCATGTGTATCTTTGTGCATTGTGTGTTGTAGTGTGGCATGATCATGTGTTGTGTGGTAATTCCTTGTTGTGTTTTTGTGGGCGTACGTGTGTTCCTTTGATTTTGCGCTCTGTTCTTTGTTTCAGGTCCTGCAGACAGAGCTTGAGAAGAAGAGGAAAGACTGGGGCCACAGCCTGCAGCAAGTGGACCAGTACACAAACTCACTGGAGAAGGAGCTCATCAAGATGGCCGGCAACATGCGAAGATCTCGCACAGAGATCCTGCACCTGTCAGTCAGGTAACAGTGAAGCGTGCAGCTGGGTGACGGACCACTCCTGCCCCCACATCCTGGCTGTAGCATTGGCCTGGAGGACATGTGTGGGAGGGGAGGAGCGTCACGTCTATGACAGTGGCGCCTTGACTGTTTTTTTTTTTTCCGTTTCCCTGGAGAGGGCTTGTTTCTGATTGACCTTTGACCTGCTCACTGTCTGG
The DNA here is from genome assembly GCA_029718625.1 of Synaphobranchus kaupii. NCBI lineage: Eukaryota > Metazoa > Chordata > Actinopteri > Anguilliformes > Synaphobranchidae > Synaphobranchus > Synaphobranchus kaupii. Next base: position 99,882,083 of record CM056376.1, read on the forward strand.
CTGGGTCCTCCAGTGTGTTTGCCTCTGACAGCTGGCTGGCTGCCACAGCTGCAGGACTGATTTAAAGGGAGCTGTGGGCCCTGCCTCAGCAGTCCCCCAAGCTTCTGCTCTCTGGGGAGTACAGCAGCACCGCAGGAGGGATGGGGCACTGCATGGGCCTTCGGATTGGGTACAGTGTGTCAGACAGATTGAGTACAGTGTGTACGGAGCATATTGGCTGCCTTGTGTCGGACAGATTTTGGTATGGTGTGTTGGGGCACAGCACGGATTGGGATCTGTGTGTTGGGCACAGATTGGGTACCGTGTGTTGGAAGGAAAATTGGTGTAGGAGTATTTGTGTGTGATCGTGGAATGTTTCTATGGTGTTTTTCAGTGCGAGTGTTAGTGATTTTCTGGGTTTAGAAGTGGTGTGTGTGTCTGCGTCTGCGTGTGCGTGTGTGTGTGTAGAATATTTTATGTATGGATGTGTGGGTGTTTTCCAGGGTCCAGGAGCAGGAGAATCAGAGGCAGCAACTGCAGGAGGAGCTAGAGCAACTGAGAGCTCCACTGCCCGAGGGGAGAGAGGCCAGCGCCCAGACGGAGGACCGCCAGCAGCAGGTAGGACAGAAGGACTGAAGGAGCCAGAATGAATTATATCACTGTAAGGTAGAATTCATACCAGATTGTGGAGGCCTTTTTTTGAAGCACTAGAGAATGCTGAGAACTCTGTGTGGGAGGCTAGAGTAGGCACTTTAACCACTACAGTCTCTCGCACATTTTCACTTCCTAATTTAACAGCCTTGCATTTTGCTAACAGCCCTGAATAAAATGAAGTGTGAATATGTTGTCTCTACAATTGTGCATTTATGGATTTTACTGTGGCGAGTGTGTTTATGTGCACTTTTGTGGTGCTTGTGTGTGCGTGTGTATGTGTTGTTGATGTGAATGTGCATGCGTTTCACCACAGTGAGTGAATGAGAATATGCATTTATTTGTGCGTGTGCAGCCACCTTCACTTTGGTCCGTAAAACTCTTTATTGGTCTCTGTCTGCAGGTCATAGAAGAGTCGGATGGACCCTATCTGGAGGATTGTATACCAGTGAACTCTTGGAAGGAGGAAAATGAAGCGCTAAATTCCAGGAGGGAGGAAGAGGATCTGCCCAACTCAAGGGAAGAGGAGGGAGTCTCTGACTTTGACGAAAAGGAGTTCAGAGATTCCATGAGCGGGGACGAAGACGGGAACATCCTGGTTTGTGAATCTAGGGTAGAGGCTGAGGGAGAGGGTTTGAAGGATTCAAGAGAAGAGGAACAGGTGCTGTGGGGCTCCAGGGGAGAGGATGTTGAAGATGAGCTGTGGGGCAGCTCTCCTCAGTCCTGGGGATCTTCACCCGGTCAAAGTGTCCAGAGTGAGGAGCTGGGTCAGTACCATACCGGTCACTTCTTACCTGTTCCCTGCCTATATGTCTACTGTCAGCGCTAACCTGTAGCTCTACCTCTGCACTACCTTGATCTGTACCCCTAATGTATGACCTTTTCTGTCAAGTCGGCTACACCGTTGGTCAGTGAAGTAGAATTGTTCAGAATTTATTATTTTTTTTTTTTATCCTTTGATTTTCTGTGTCCCATTAGATTTGTGTAGAATTATTTTTATTCATCACATAAGAGAAAATTATTTTCACTGTAGATATTTTTCATTTTGCACTGCAGTTTCTTGTATATGTGAACATCTCTTGAACTCCTGTTGGGAATTTATACCCTGAATGAAAAACTGATTATTTTCTTAAATCCCGTCCTATCCAACAGTCACATTATTGCATAATATGTACACACAATATCCACATAGCCATAACGGCATTGTCTGGAATTCAGAGCTCAAATTATTATAATCAGTATTCCACACATGAATGTATGTGTTCAGGGACTGTGACAAGATATTAAAACCCTGTGATGTTTTCACTAGTTCTGGGTAGGTTATCTTGCTAAGCAAGGTGACATTTGTTTTGTGTCTGTGGCATATTGAGTGGATTAGCCCTTTTATCTGTACTGAAGTCACAGCACAATCATGATCCTCAAAGATCCAAAATGTACCCAGACACCCTGGGGCATCCCACCCCAAGACCCCTGCCTTGTATGGACAAACCCGCCTCAAGAACCTTGCCCTCTACGGGCCGTTCTGCAGCCAGATCACTGCCTTCTATGGCCTCGAGTGAGACTTGAGGAGGTTTGGGCTCTCCGGCGCTGAAGAGGTGAACACTTAGCTGTCAGACTCCACTGCGGATCTGTCAGGGCTGAAGCTGCTCAGAGGGAAGCTTATAACCGAGGACTGCTTTTGAACCTGTGGCCTAATTTTTAATATGGACTTGTAAGGAAATTGGTCTGGTCCAAAATGGTTGTCATGGCAACTATTTGCTGTGCCACTGCTCAGAACATTCAATTGATTCCCCTCCCATTTCATCTCTATTTCAGAGGGTACAGACACACTGGAAGCACATTTAAGAGTACATAGTGAGCCTACCCAGGTAAGTTCTGGTCCCTCCAATATTCTGTGTTCTTATTTCACACAAATAGACAGTGAATGATCCATATTCCTTTGACACAGGCTTTTCAGAGGAGTTTAAACTAATCTAGTCCAGCTGCACTCCACCTATTACAAAAACTCCATATTGTTCCATATTGGTAGCTAAACTTGCAGTTAGCTTGGAGTACATAGCTTATGTGTGGATGGGCTTGTAACTTCTTTTGTTGGGATGGATGCTTGTCCTGGATTACAGGTATCCCAGGTGAAAAAGGATTATACTTTTTCAAAGTATACTTTTAATAGTTTTTCGTACTAAAATGACAGCGCTTTAAGTATACTAAGTGCACTAAAGTTGTTCAAAAGTAGAATTTAAGTTGAACAGTGTCTGTTAAAATGGGGACTAATTTTTTAGTATACTTAAGTGCACTATGTATGTTAAAATGGGACTATTTTTAGTGTACTTAAGTATATTTAAGTGCACTAACAAAAAGTATGATTTGTTGGTATCTTAAATACACTTGCAGTACAATTTTATTGTCACCAGTGCATTTGAAACAAACTTTAAAAGTATTACGGTGTGTTTGAGACTATACTTGAAGTACACTTTTTAAAAGTGCATTTTAAACATACTTCAAATTAAGTACAAAAAGGAAAAAGTATACTTGTACTAACCTTTGTATACTTAAATTATATTTTTATTACACTGAAGTATACTAACCTTTTCACCTGGGATTACATTACGCATTGCATTTGCTGTTTAATCACTTACCTTATTACCCTTGAAAGGCTATGCTTAGATGTCAGGGCTTGATCTAAAAACTCATAAGAATCCTGCATGTGGATTTGTTCATTTCTATTGGAGTGTGCTTGTGTGAGTGTATGCCTGTTGCAGTGATACAGTTGTCTGGGTTCTGCAGGCAGTATGACCGGCTCCCAAGATGCACTGGGCCTCAGGGACTCCCACCATTGGTGCTACTGTTCATGTCTCTGACCTTTCTCAAATTCAGCTCGGTAAGACCTCCGCCATCTTCCCCCTGGCCCCACACTCAGCATATATTCTGGAATTATGCAATGGCTGAGTAAAATTCCAATTCAGTAGAATCCACTTAATTTCATAACAGATTATCACATAATTGGGGTATTTGCACAGAATTGCCAAATTTATTGCATAATGATCTAGAAATATACGTTAAAAGTCGGAAGACGCAGAATACATACGCCAAACAATGTCCCTATAAAGACACAAACCCACAAAGACACAAAGTATGGGGTTGTATCTATAAAAATTGGGTCAATAGCAGACACCAGAGTGGCACACGTAGTCTACACTCAGGCGACAGTGTAGTATAATTTCCAGGTGCGATTCCCAGGTAGGGCACTGCCGTTGTACCCTTGAGCAAGGTACTTTACCTGACTTGCTTCAGTATATATCCAGCTGTATGAATGGATAAATGTAATAAGATGCAATAAGAAGTTGTGTAAGTCGCTCTGGACAAAAGCGTCTGCTAAATGCCTGTAATGTAATGTCTACTGCCTAATTCTCTATACGTCTTATCAGAGATTTTGGCGACCAAGTACTGAATGTATTAAAGTTGTACAATTTATGTATTTGTGTGCGTATTGTTTGTTGTTTGTTGTGTCCTGGCTCCCTGTGCCCCCCCCCCCCCCGTACAGTACTACACGCCTCAGCTCCTCCGGATATTTGCATAAAATTTGCTGACAAATGGGTTATGCAATTGAGTTTATTCTACTGTATGTTATTAATAATCTGTTTTAAAGGATATGGTAGGCAATATTATGTAAGTTAGAGGTGCCAGTTGTGCCCCGCTGTGCAGTTTCCATGCTATGTGGTCAGTTTATTTTTTTGTCTCATTTGTGACTAATGATCCTGATTGTCCTACAATGTGTATAGAATCTCTGGACCTGGACACCCAGAAGCCACATCACACTTTCTCTGACCAAGACCTGGCTCTATCACCTGGACACACATCATCTGACCAAGACCCGGCCATTTCTCCGGAACAACCTCAAGCCAAAGGGGATCTCACTATTTTGCCTGAGCACACTGAGCCCCAGCAGGTCGAGATGATTCCCCCTCTAGGACAGTGAGTGAATTGTCTCTGCTATGTCATGACTGTAGTAGTTTTGTATAGCTGTGCTATATTTGTAGAAGAGTGTGACCTGCACTTGTCTGCAAAATATACAGATATTTGATGTTTGTGTTTCTCTCTGAGTATCATGACCTACTGAGTCTGTCCCATCTTCCTCTTTCTCTGCAAATCTTTTGCAATGCAAATCAATTCATGGGATGGGTGGGGCTCAGTGTAAGAGAACCCTTTGTGGCAGGCTACTGAGCGGGGGGGGGGGGGGGGTATTAAAGTCTGTCCAATCATGCTTTGCATACCCACAATGCACCTGCAGCCTCTGTCCGGACAGTCTCTGCCAAAATTCTGATGCCACACTGAGCATAACCAACTGTTTCCTGCTGTTGTGAACATCAGCTTTTTGAATACTGGTGGTCATAGGAAACAGAGCTCCTGTCCTTTGCTCTCAGGACCTGCCTGGTATCGGCCTGCACTCAGGGGGAGTGGGGAAGAGGAGGAAGTCCAGAGGACACGGCGGCGTCCGACATGACAGAAACGAAGGTCAGTGAAGAGGAAGCACAGTGGTGGAGGAACTTCCTTTTTTTTCACCCCTCATAATCGAGGAGACGCAGAAATGTACTCTTCTCTACTTCCCCTTTCTCGCTCTTCCCCTCCACTAACGCTCCATCCCCCCCCTCCTCCTTTTAACTTTGGTTCTTTCACAAAAGCGTGTTTCATCAGACCCCTCAGTACGATCAGGAGTGATTTAGTTACATTTCTTTGTTTTGATCATCAGCATAAGTGCTACAGAGAAGTCAATTCTTTCTGAAGGTACAGAGAAAAATCTCTAGCTCTCTCTCTCTCTCACTCTAGCTCTCTCTCTGTCTGTCTCACTCTCTCTCTAGCTCTGTATCTCTCTAGCTCTTTATCGCTCTCTCTCTTCTCTCCCCCCATCTCCTGTGTGGCTGAGTAATGCCCTCTCTGTGTGTTTTTTTCCTGTGTGAAATTCTCTCTCACCCTCTTTTTCACACTCTCAAATATTTCAAACAGTGCTGATTTAGAAATCTACTCTATATCAAACAGATTCCTGTAACCTTTTAGATCACAGAAGTGAAGTGGCATGCGCAAGCTAGTCACTTCTCTTAGGTGGAGGAGGTAGCTATATGGGTGGTCCTGCTGTATCAGTCGTCACTGCCCGATAGAAGACCTATAAATGCACAGTTTTTATAGTTATGTAATAAATGTAATGATTAGGATGAACAAGCTTCTGCTTTATTTGCTATTTTAATGTATGTGCTCCTGCCAAACTGTCACATTATACGTGATGGGAAATAATTCCTGATTTGTTCACTGCCATATTGTCAGGCACACCTGATGCAATTTCTATCAGGGTCTCATAGTGGAGGGACCCCATTTGTCCAGTGTGAGAGCCTGAAATTTAGTCTTTCTTATGTAAGTGTGAATAGATTGAATGTGGGCTGACTGGGCTGCCAGAATGAAGAATGCATGCTCTGCACTGTCAGTGTGGGGGTGTTCTCAACACTTACAGGCAGCTGCGGGGTTCATTCTCAGCTAACTCATTATGTAAGGAAGAGGCAGGTCCTATTCTATCTCTCTACACTGGCAGCATTGGGTCCTTCCATGCAGGTATGAAACTGTGTGCGCATGTGTGTGCGCATGTGTGCGTGTGTATGTGTGTGTGCGTGTGTGCGTGCATGTGTGTACGGCCAGCGTGTGTGCGCGCGTGTGTGTGTGCGCGGCCAGCGTGTGTGTGTGTGTGTGTGTGTGTGCGCATGCGGGTGGGCGTGTGTGTGTACGTACGTGCGTGCGCGCGCATACATGAGCGTATATGAGCGTGTGTGTGTGTGTGGGGGGTTTACAGGTGTGGGGATGTCACCGTGTGTGTGCTTGTTTTGGTGTAGGTACCATATTCTCAGGCCTGACGTATGTGCGTAGTGTTTGTGGGTGTTAGATGGACGTTTGCATGCAGACGTGTTGTTGAATAGATACATCACACATAGATTTTGGAAAGTAAGTTTCTTAAGATGCTATATATGACAATGTTTCTGTTAGAATTTTTCTGTGATAAAGTAACTGAAATTTATGAGAAAATGCATTGAAATTAATTGATGAAAGGGTCGGGTGATGGATGTATATAGACGTTTTTTTAGATACTAGTTTTGGTTGAAACTATAGAGCATGTTTTTATAGGAATTTAAGGTTGGATAAAATGAGAGATTTCACTGCAGGTTTTCTAGAGCGAAGTACACATTTGGCCTTGAACCTTTGCTGGACAGATTAATTTTATTGGCCCCATTACAGGTTACCTAGTATATGACACAAATGAGAATTTTATTGGCCCCATTACAGGTTACCTAGTACATGACACAAATGAGAATGACCCCAACGCTTCTGTAAGCTTCTCTTAGTGACTAATAGTACTAGTGTAATTCTGTGTTCTTCATGCTTTGCATGACTCTGATATCGCTCAAGGCTCAAATAGACATGGAGTTCCCTTGGCAATTTGATTAGTCTGTAGTAACATGAGCCAAATGGCTCAAATGAATCTCTGCATGTTGTTGAAAATTAGCTTCAGGTCATGTTAGTTGAACTTGCAGGCATCCCTTTAAAATGAGAGCTGAGTCACTGCCCTACCTGAACTTCCGTGTAATTTTGGTACTGAGCCAATGTGAATTCCTGAACTTTACGTTTAACCGGTCTGAAAGCTGGCTATTCTGGGAAGGAAAGCAACGATGTTCTGTTGATGGTCTGTGTTCATAGTGTTCTTCCATTCTTTAGAAAATTGTGTGGAGTCATTCCAGCACCATGACGTACCTCACATATGTAAACCGAATCTCACCTGAGAGTCCCTGTGACATACTGATAATTTTTCCTTATCAGACTTTTAAACCAATTACCTCCATAGAAAATTGACTGTAACTCTGAATTCACACATCCATTAAAGTCATCTCTTGTTGGGTGCATAATACACCTATACTATTTGATCCATCATCTTCTGTTTTCTCTAAGTGAACCCTCTCATTCCTTTCCTGATGTGTGTTCTTACTCAGGACTGGTCCCTGGGTCAGCTACCTGCCAGTGCTGTCGCACTAGAGAGGTGAGTGAGCATGGATCACATGAAATGCAGCCATACACTTCTTTGTGCTGTGTGATATAAAATATGATAAATGAACTGATGCAGCGATGAAGAACAGTGTAAATACACTGATGTAGTAATGTGGCAATATTATACAGTTTGATCTACTGATTCAGTGATATACCAACATACTAATAAGCAGTCTGAAGACCTTTAACGTGTGCTGACTATTGTGCGACTGTTAGTTGGATTGACAAGCGACGCAGTAACGGAATGCAGTGTCCGCTACTCGGTGCAGTTGTCATTGTCACTAGTATTCACTCTGGTATTTTCGTGAAATATAAATGTGTAAAAATAATGCCTTCTCTGTCTCAGTGTCAATCTGCAGTCAGTGCCAGGGGAGGGGCAGGTAACAGAGGAAGCAGGGCAGGTTTCACAAGTGGAGGCTCAAATGCCAGGTAAGAGGCCTTGTGTGGCACAGCGTCATGCAAATGAGCGAATGCAACCGAGTTCTCTCTCTCTCTCTTTCTTTCTGTCTCTCTCTGTCTACCTCTCTCTCGCTTTCTCTCTCTGTCTTTCCCCCTCTCACTCCCTCTGTCTCATTTTCTCCCATCCTCCCTCATCTTGAGGAGCAGGCAGGCAGGCAGGAGGAGAGGATAGCCTTCAGTCTCTGAGAGGCTCTACCCAGCTGGAAGATGGACAGACTGAAACGTCTACCGTGGGGTCCGAGCAGGCAAAGGAGAATGCAGCACTGAATTCCAGCCTTACAGGTATGTCAGGTGTTTTATTAGTCTGGCCGTTCTGTTGGGCATCCTGAAATACTGTTCGTTTGATGGAATTTTTAGAGGATTCAGGATAATTTTCTTTCAGTGGGGTGTAACTTTGCTAGCATGTGTGTGCGTGTTGTATGCGTGTTTGCGCATTTGTGTGAGTGTTTGTGTTTTTTTGTGTGTGTTTTGTTTGTTTTTGTAAGAGGCTGTCAATGTGTCTGGCCTCACTGTGCCTGTGTGTGATTTCAGATGATGGCTTATCCCCACTTCCTGGAGGCCAGAATCCCCGAGCACCCAAGAAAGACTGTCTGACTCTGAGGAGTAAATTTAAGAGAGAATTGGTAAGAGGTGCAATTTATTACATGAACTACATTGGTATTTCTGAATGTTACAGTTCTGGTAATAGAAAACTGTGGTTGTCATTTGCTAATGCTGTAAATGTGAGTAAGAGGTGTGTTGCACATCAGTGAGTTACAAAATTCAACCTTGCTTTAAAAAAAAAGAAAAAAAGAAATGTTGTTCTTCCTGTCCTGTGAGTGACTTCAGCACATTCTGTACATGCCTGGGTGTTGTTTCTCTAGAGAGGTTTTAAAGGGATATTCACCCAAAGGGATATTCTCCCAAATATCAAAATGTCATGCTTTTGTACTTGCCTCAGTTGTGATGGTTATCAATTTCTATGTTCCAGTGGCAGTTTTTCTAAGTTTATGAGAGTTAGTCAAACAAGCTGCATGCTCAATCTTCTGCAAAATGACCTACAGTTTCTCTCACCACATAATCCCATAGTAATAATTTAAATTGTAATAATATTACTATGTATGTAACGTGTAAGTACACCCTCAAACGGTAGTCAGTTTTTTTTTGACATATCTGACACAAGTTTATTTTATTTTCATTTCAACCATATTGATTGATTAAGGTAAACTAATTCAACAAATGATGCAAAAAAAGTAGACTTTGGAATCACTTAAGCAGTTGAAATGAACACAAATGCAAATTCCTCATGAGGAAAAAATAAGTACACCCCTACCTTTACTATCAAATATATTGATTAAAATGTATGTCTGGTGTACAAAACAGGTGTAAATGATTGTCCAATTATTAGGTCATAATTTGGAAGTTCTAGGCTTACATAAAAACAGACAATTGGTCTGGTTTGGACCTAACCATCGAGGTGTGTGCTTACATATCATGCCTAGGTCAAACGAGCTAGCCGGAGCCCTAAGAAAAAAGATTATTGATTCTCATGAGACTGGGAGGGGTTACAAAGCCATTTCAAAGCAGTTTGAAGTACATCATTCAACTGTTTGACGCATCATATCCAAATGGAGAAAATTCCACATCACCGGAAATCTATGCAGGACAGGCCGTCCCACCAAATTCACCCCAAGAGCTGACCGAAATATGCTCCTAGAAGTCTCCAGAACCCAAGGGTAACATCTAAGGACCTCCAGACTTCGCTTGCCACAGTTAACATGAAAGTGCATGAATCAACAATCAGAAATAATTGCACAAACTTGGCCTACATGGGAGGATAGAAAGGAAGAAGCCCCTGTTCTCCAAAAAGAATATAAAAGCACGACTGAACTTTGGCAAACAACATCTGGATAAAGTTCAAAACTACTGGGAAAATGTACTCTGGACTGATGAGTTGAAGGAGTTTGGGCGCAATGCAAAACGTCATGTTTGGCAAAGATGCATCATTGCCTTTGAGCAGAAGCACCCCATTCCAAAGGTGAAACATGGTGGAGGAGGCATTATGGTTTGGGGCTGCTTTGCTGCCTCAGGGCCTGGTAAACTTACCATAATAGATTCAACCATGAACCATTTGTGAGGAGAATGTGAAGCCATCAGTTCAGATGCTGAAGCTGAAAAGGTCCTGGATCCTCCAACAGGATAATGATCCTAAACAAACAAGCAAAATCTACTACAGAATGGCTCAGAAAGAAAAAATGGAGGGTTATGGAATGGCCAAGTCAAACTCGAGACCTCAATCCTATCAAAATGCTTTTGGGGGACTTGAAGTGGCCTGTGCATTCAAGGAAGCCCTCTAACATGACACAATTAAAGCAGCTCTGCAAAGAATAATGGCTGAAAATTCCTGCCAGTCGATTTAAGAGACTTATAGTCAATTACAAGAAATGCCAAGAAGAGGTTATTGCTGCCAAAGGGGGTAACACCAGTTATTGAAGCAAGGGGTGTACTTACTTTTTCCTCACAGGATAATTGAATTTCTGTTGATTTCTGATTTTTAAAAAGCATAATTTCTTTGTGTCCTTTGTCAAATTAGATAACCTTTAACAGTATAACAGGAATAAGGATCAAATATCCATGTGTCCACATATGTCTAAAAAGAGACAACTTATCAGGGGGTGTACATACTTTTTCACATGACTGTAGATATATACTTAATTTGAAAGATATATCTCAAATGCAAACTTTTAATTGTAACATTATATGTTTAATATTCTGTATCGGCATGTTGGTTGATACAAAAGCATTTCATACTGAAAAACGGGAGGTCAGGGTTGATTTTCCAACATGGAACCGGGGTGCGTAGCCTAGCTAAGTGTTACAGACTTCTGGCTAGGCTAGCTAATGTTTTCACGATACCAAATGTCAATAAATGAAGGGCCGTCTTTTTACACAAGCAGTAAAATGTCCAGCCCCTTGGCCTCCGCTTCTGTAACATCATTCAGTGGGCGTGGCAACCTGTTGTCTTAACTGTAAGCTTTTGTGGCTGAGAGCTCATTTTAATCAGGAGGAGAGCTACTTTTCTATAAATCAAACATAATTTTTGAGTGGAATTCCCCTTTAATAATAAACTACAATTGGCACTAGATTCAAGAAAAAACAACTTCCAAAGTCATTCCATTGTATTTGACTGGTCTGCTATCATGGCTCATGTTGAAATTTAACCTTGTTTTTGTAAGTTTACTGTCCAAATACTTCCCTGAGGGGAAGTATCCAACAGACCTGCCAACATTTTTAACAGGCATTGAAAAAGTTTGCTTCCTGAAGGAATAGCTTACTTGCTGCTTCCCATGCCATGGGTTCCTCCCCAGTTTGTTAGTCCCTCTCTGGCAGTGTATTTTAAATTAATTTGTGAGCCCAGTGCTCTATAGCCACATTGCTGCTAAAAGAGCCTTCACACAAATGCTCTGTGGATCGCGACTCACGCTCGTTTTCACTTGGCTTGTGAGCAACGTTTTGTTAGGAGCTCCCGGGAGTTTCAGAAACGAGATGTTGCAATTTGATTTTTCAGGAACTTTCTGGCAGCATGGAGGCAATAGAAGAGCAGAAAACGCAGGAGGAGCTCAATCAAGCGACTGAGAAAGAAGGTGATTCACCCTCCCTAATTTCTGTATATTCCACTTGCTCTCTAACCGAAAATAACGTTTGAGATTAATGCACACACAATATCTCTTCAGATGACACTCCTCTCAATTCTGAAGATACAGCAAGTGACTCAACCAAGGAGGAGAAAAACAGGTGAGTGAGATTCATATCTTTCCCCCCTAACTATACCACTTATAGCAGTTTCATGTAAATACAGTAATATCAATAATCTTTTGTCTATTCTCTATTACTGACACTGGTGCTGTTTTAAAAGCATATACCTGTAGTCTGTCTTTAACAATACTTTTTAGAACAGTATCACTAGTCCTCATATGTCAGTTGCATAATGAAGCTATTCCACTATTAGGGGTGTCACGATACCGATTCGAAATCGAAAATCGATCGAAATGAGCGTTCGATTTCGAACTTCGAAATCACAAGCTGGTTCGCGATTCTCCAAGTTTATTTTTTTCTCTCCACCCCCGCCCCCCGCGCGCTCTTCTTAGCCTTTCATGTGATGGGTAAAATGTTTTTAAAAAGTAGCCTACTTGGCCATCTCTAATGTAAGCATTTCCGACAAAACGAAACTTGACGCCTTCCACTGCATTTTGTTCGTCCACGCAGGCGTGCGTCCGAAGAAAAAAAAAACAACGATATTTCAAAGAAGACACAGCTGCTAGTTAACGTTAGCTTACCGGTAGCCTGCATTACTTTTCGACACATGGCCACTGCCAGAGTCAGAGATGGAGAAACAGAACTGCAAAATCCTCCTGCTTCCCTCAAGTCACCGGTGTGGCAACAGTTTGCCTTCCCCGTGACTTATATAAACAACAAACGCGTCATTGACAAAAAAACGACAGTTTGTCGGCTATGCTACACGCGAGTACCATACGCCACCTCAGGCAACACGTCAAATATGGCAGGACACATTCGCAGGCATCACAAAGAAATAGATTTGACTGGGAAAAAAACATTGACACAGGCAACTCTTCCATTCTCATTTAGAGCCAAGCTTCCACAAAATTCAACTTGCGCTAAAGAAATAACTAGCGCAATAGGAGTGTTTGTAGCATCAGACATGCGACCCTATTCGGTGGTGGAGAACGCTGGATTTAAGCATTTAATGCAGAATTAATTGCCTTGACGAAAATGTAAATGACCGTTGTCAGGGCATAAAACCAATGTGTAAATTGTTAATAGCGTGGTAAATGTTCAACTGTTTATTATTCTAGAGTCTAGTTTTGATAAAGCTCTTAACTGTTTAGGTGTGCTTAAATATTCTCATATTTTTGTTATTATTTATAATTGTTATTATTCAAATAAAAGTTACTTATTGAGAAACAAGTATTTTTCTTTACAAATCAAGACTCGATAGTCTAACAATGGCATAGCCATTAGTTAGACTATAGTGCTGGAAAAAAAAATAGTGCTGGAAAAAAATCTAGAATCGAATCGTGACCTTAAAATCGAAAGTCAAATCGAATCGCGGATTTGGAGAATCGTGACACCCCTATCCACTATAGTCTCCCACTGAACTATAACTACATGGCGGTGTTTTTAATGTATATTAAAACCTTTGCTTTTATCCACTTCCCAGCTTGTCTCCTAATGATAAAGAGGTTGAGGTAAGTGTTTGTTAAAGTTACACAGTGTGTGCTTTTGAATATCATTGCTTTGCTAAACAATTGAAGTGTTAGGCCTGGAGGAGAAAAGCTGTGATGTTGGTTCACTGTGTACAGTTTCCCCTTCAGTAGCCTTAATGTAGTGCTTAAGGGTATTGAAGGGGAAAAATGTATTTTCTCTTGTTGGGTGCCATGGAGAAGCCCCCCCAGGTACCTAGGAAAGTGCCCTCACCAAAATAAATGTAACCATTTTACATTTTAATGGCCTTGATAAGACTCTCAGTGGAACAGATATTGTCTTGTCTTGAATGTATCTGAGCAGTAGAGATGGTGGTGGAGTGTAAGGTTTAATGTTGAGGGAGTAGCCCGTTTATGTGGCTGTGAATGGTGACATTCAGGTTGTTTATCACAGAGCTCTGATGCCCCAGTGTTGTGTAGAGTGATGACGGTGGTGGTTCTGACCCCTCCCCATCTAGGCTGAATTCCACCGCCTCTCTCTCGGCTTCAAATGTGACATGTTCACCCTGGAGAAGAGGCTGCGTCTAGAGGAACGGTCTCGCGACCTGGCCGAGGACAACTTGAAGAGGGAGGTGTCTAACTGCCAGGGGTTGCTCCAGGTGAGGGAGGGCGAGAAGGGGAAGACAGGTTCTGCTGAGACTGGGGGGGACTGCTGGAGCCCCTGGTTTGTGTGTAAGCTGTGCAGGAAGGACAGGCATAAAGCCTGCTCTCTTGTTCCAGATGCTGCTGCCTCTCTGTGAAGAGGATAACAAGTCCATGGAAATCGTCAGCCGGCTGCAGAAGAACCTGGAAATCCTCAATCAGTCCATGTCTCGAGTGTCCAGCCGCTCTGAGATGCTGGGAGCCATCCATCAGGTCAGACCAGACATCAGAGTCTCCATGTTTTGTATTCAGTGCATGTGTGTGTGTGTGTGTGTGTGTGTGTGTGTGTGTGAGGGTGTGCTAAAAGTTTCAGGCTCACTGTGTTCTCCAGGAGAGCCGAGTGAGCAGAGCGGTGGAGGTGATGATCCAGCATGTGGAGAACCTCAGAAGGATGTACACTAAGGAGCACACAGAGCTGATGGAGCTGAGGGAGACGCTAGTGCAAAGTGAGCGGTCCTTCAGCTCCAACCTTGAACGAGGTAGCTGACTCCAGCACCACTGACCTCAGTAATACCCACAGACTGACTGGGACCACATTTACCTAAAAAAAAAAAAAAATTTTTTTTAAATGTTTCGAATGCGTAACACTGAAACAGATTACGCTTTTGAGTATTACAGTGAATATTTGGTCTTTTACATTGTTTGTGAAATCCCTAATTTTGCATATTATTCTGTCGCTAATGCAAAAGGGCTTTTTTGAATGTCATTTCCATTTTCATATAGATGATTTCCGGAACAAGAAAGCACTTGGATCTCAGTACTATAAGGTCAGATGTTCACTATTCAGGTCAGGTCTCACTACTATATGTTCAGATCCATTTTGTCTTTCGTATAGCTTTCGAGCACATCTATGCTTGAGTAAATTAATGAATGCAGGCCCATTCTGTGGGAGCAGATGGGTGAACACAGTGGTATGTCTGGGATTAATGGGTGAATGCATGTTATTGCTATGGCCTTGAATGGGTGAATACAGGTCAGTGCCCTGTGCATAACCCGGGGACGAGCACAATAACAGTTTTTATTTTATTTAATTTTTTTTGCTTTATCCAGCCCTCCTCCCGACGTGTCAGTATCGCCGTTATCCCCCGGAACAGTGGAGGTGCTGTGCACTTTGACATGGTGGGCTATGCTCTCATTTCAACCAACCTAACATGCGAGTGCTCCAGTTAACGAGTGTGAGGTTAGCATTGGACAGTTAGCTCTGCGGTGGTGGAGTGAAGGGTTGCTTTCACATGCAGTGTAGAGCTGCCTACACTGTATTCAAAAATGACTTTCTGATGTGTGTTCATGACAAGTGCACTCAGTAGTGGCCTGCATAGTGTGCCAGGGGCATGAGGGAACGTATTTTGATTGACTGTATTTAGCTAGCCTGGGTGCCAGTCTGCTAGGTCATCTTACACTCACACTCAATGTACTGTTGGCCTCGCTGGATCATTTATTCCCCACTTCATTAACCTGTCTTAATGTTACAGTGCCCCCCCCCCCCAAAAAAAAAAACACTACACACCATACTTCTTTGAGCTGTCTGACCACACATTTTGTTTGGATATTACTTATTAGTTGCTGCACTGTATTGATCAGGTCCATCCACCATCTTGAGTGTGGTTATGTGCAATGCGTAATCCAAGGTTTACTTTTGTTATTGCCGGGCTCTCAGTACATCACTGTTTCTATGTCTGCCTGTAGCCCAAGTCGCAAGAGATGGCAGAGACCGAAATGGACAAAGCAGCTAGGAGGAGCTCCTGGTAAGAACTGTAGGCTCAACTGTGGGCTTCTCTAGACTGAGGTTTATGATGGTGATGAGAATAATGATAATTATGCTGTTTGTGATATTGATGATAATAATGGTTAAAATGATTATCATGGTTGTGATGATGATGATTATAGTGATGTTTGTGATAGTGGTGGATGTGATGAGGATATTGATCATAATAATGCTGATGATGGTTGTGGTGATTATTATCATCATGTGCTGGTGGTGGTGGTTATGATGATACAGTGATGGTGGCTGTGGTGATGTCCTAGATATTCTCTCAGAATACTGGTCACCGACTCCACAGTAATACTCACTACTGTATCTGAATCCAATGGATTACTTTTATTTATTTATTTTTTACTATGCCCTTCATATTCCCGTTGATGAATCTTTGTAGCATTCATAACTGGGGAAATTTTCAGTAAAACTTTGTAAACCAGTAAACTACTTTGTAAATAAGTAGGCCTATTACACTTTTGATAAAATTTGCATGACATTTTTGAAATCTTTAAACCAGAACATGGCATCATTGTGCAAATCTTGACATCCCACATTTCTGTAATACTGTATATGAAATCACATCTTCTTAAAACCAATATCACGTTTTTGTAAACCAGGCCATCATGTAATTGGGTGAGTCATGACATCATGGCTGTCCGCCGTCATTGCAGGAATGTGCCTGGGAAGAGCAGCCAGCAGGCCTCTTTAAAGAGTTTACTTAGCTCCTGTGCATGGACAGAGACTGATGATCCCCCTCTAATCAAAGGGTAAGGATTGCCCCATGAAGACTTATGCAGCCATTACTGCCTCCCATCAACAGATGATTGATATATTTTGATGCATGCCATGATCCTCATCCATTCCAGTGCCATCTGTGGCCTGGAGTCCCATAGGACATGGCATTATCACGCAGGACATAGGGCTCTATTTGGCAGGGTAACCTTCACCTTTTGGCCCACTAATGTCCCATCTGGATGTTGAGGCACCTGCAGCCAGCCAGGTCTTCAGCACAGTAGCTGCGCTAACCTGGCTGGCATATTATTGGGTGGAAATTAGCAGTGCTGACTGTACGCCCTTCATAATTGGAGGATCTTGTAGTGATGGGTCAAACCTACAGTTAGAAATGGGAATTTTTAAATGCATTTTTGGTGAACAATGGGGAAATTAAATAAAAATGGTTACATTTGCATTGACAAATTAAATCAGAACTTCTCATTTAATCCAACTGCATATGTGGCATTTGCCGTTGTGACTCCTTACGCACCTGCCTGTGCAATATCAACATCTGTAGGCATGAGGAGACGGACTCCCAATCAGAGGAAGAGAAGAAAGAGGCCTACACGGAAAGGAAGTCCAGCATAACGCAGCTGGGGAGTAGAATCACGGCCCTCCTGTCCTCATCGATGTCAGTTAAATACTGAAACAGAACGCATTCCCTTTCCAGCAGCTGTTGTTCCTGCTCCTGCTCCCGCTCCGCGCTCTTGGATGGATCTCTGCTTGCGGCGCTAAGCCTCATTCAGGGGTGCACGGCTCCAGTCCGGGGGGCCGAACGGTGTCTAGCATTCCTCAGCCACCTCAAAAAAAATACATTGGCTGTTTGATTTGATGAGGGTGCTGGAGCTGTGCATGGTCCTGTTAAATTCTGCTTGAGCTGGGCTATGGAAAGACTGTCGCTCAACTCTCTCTTCCTCTTCAGCGCTGTGGAGAAGACCTGGGGTGTGTCCCAGTACTCAAAAAATGTATTCTCCTCTGTGCCCCGGAAACCAATTTTTTGTGTCCTAATCTAATGTTGCTGATTAGGCTACATATTAATCACAAATGGTTACAAATTGATTAATGTCTCGACGCAAACTGCAATGTCACTTGTACTCACTTGTACTTGTACTCAAAACATTCAGGCAGTTTTGCATACTTCCAGCCGGGTAGGAGACGGGTGGTAGTGGTGGAGGGAAGGAGAGGAGTGAAGAATATTGGGACGCAGCCCTGGAGAACGCCGCTGCTTTACTCAACTGACCTTTGACCTTTCCTGTTCATGATTCTCTTCCTCAGCCCCCCCCCCCCCCCCCCCCCTTCCATTTCAGTATCGGGACTCTCCAGTCAGTGTGGACTGACTATGCTTCTGTTCATCGTTTAACATTTTATATCGCTGTCTCTCGCTCTTTCGTTCTCTCAGCCACAGCCCAGACCAGACAGGCTTCCAGTCCGAGGATGTGCACCGTTCGCTGCCCAGGAGGAGCCGGGCTTGGTGGGTGCCAGTAGTGATAGTGGTGTTGCTGGCGGCCTTCCTTGCCATGCTCGCCAGCCTGGCGTTGCAGCCATCAGTGGATGCAGCTCCAGTGGGAACCGGAGACTCCTGGATGACCATCCAGCAGCTACTGTGGCCCTACACCGGCCTGAGGCACAATGGCCAGCCGCCTGTGTGAGGAACAGCCAGCGCCCAGCTGGCCATCCACGTATCAGGAGTGGCCAGTCTTGCACTGGGGGACTAAGGGAGGGGAATGGGGCCACAACTACACGTGAAGAAGCACGCTTTAGTGCACCATGGGAAAGCACTTAGATAGCACCACCGAGCACGTTCTATGGGTGCTGAGGACATTTTGAACCACACCCAGTGTGTTCCACTGGCGCCATGATATTCCACTCGACATAACGCAACCAAATCATGGAAATGAGCTGCGCTGCAGTAAACAGTCGCCTGACAGCCATCGGCAGCACTGACCAATAGCGTTACAAGCAATCGGCATAGCAGGTCAATCACGTCACAGTGGCTAGCACAGTGCTGCCCAATCAGAACCTAGCCACCAGCAGAGAGGAGGTGGCAGTTTGTTTTTAATTGTTTTATTTTAATGTAGCTTTGACTGAATGGGGTCAGATGCACTTTCTGTTGAGGCATGTGGCTGCCTTTTTTAGACACATTTTTCATTAAAGCAGTGCGGTGCCCACTGATTAAACATGTTATAATAAAGAACCATTTTAAGACTAAGTTATCATTTTACTCTTTTAATGGTTTAGAATATTGTGTGGGAATTCTGAATATCTATAAATTGTGTATACATATTGTTTGTTTGTGATTTGTTATGAGACACATTTTCTTGCAAGTTCTTGCTGTGTTCTACATTATGAGTTTATGCACTTCTGTATGTTCCATGGCGGGAGAGAGGGATTTGCACAATAAAGCATGTAATACTGCTAAAAGGCCTGCGGTCATGAGTAGGTGAGCACACGTGTGGCACACAGCAGGCTGTGAACACAGTCGATGAAAAGATGATGCGTCTCCTGCACCCTCCTCCACCCGGCCAGAGTCATGCTGTCTTTGAGCATGTGCAGAAAGGTGGAGTGGAACTCGCTGTCATCGGCCAGCTCCAGCGAGAAGCTCTCACTCCACTCCTTCATCTCCAGGCACTGGCTCCTCTGAGCACCCAGCAAGAACAAAGACCACGCCTCCTCTGGCACAGGCTCCGCCTCCATGTGCTGACATGCCTGGAGGGGATGTGATAACTGTTGTAATTATAGTAGCAAGAGAGAACCAGCCTTTTTTTCCCCCCATTTCTTCCTAAAAACACATGGCAAAAGCCTTTTAGTTTTTTTACATTATTTACATTTTGGTAAATTAGTTAAATGTTAAAATATCCTGTTAAAATGTCCAGACAACCCACAATATCATCCTTTCCTTGCTCTTTAGCTCCATCCAACGGAGGACGCGAGGATACGAGATGGATACGAGAACAGCTGTATCACCTGTCGGTGTGCTTGTAACAGATTGTTCTGTAGGCCTACTGTAGGCTATTGTCTCTGAGCTTGTTTTTGCACAGAAAATGGGATGTACTATTTTATTGGACGCTTTGTCTCAGACATTAAATATGTAGCCTAGGCTAAGGTAAATGATGCAAAATATAATAGCCTAAATTGCTTCGGTAAAAGACAGCAATTGCTCAAATTGATATGACATTATTTCTCAGTCATAGCTTACAAGAATGAGGGGGAAAAAAGCTTTTGAACGCAAGGTGTTAAGGTTTGAGCTGCTGCAGTTGATTGTAGAGTCAACTATTTTTTAGTTGGGCTATTTGCCGGAGGCATTCAACTGTATGAACGTAGGATAAAACGTGATGTATTGCATAGGCTACATACGGCGAAATTAAATATTGTTTTGAAAGGACCGGGGTTAACGTTAAGCATTTAAGGTTGTGTTTCCTATGCAATAACAGACAAACTGAATGATATGGAAACAAAACCGTCAGAAATAGGCTATTATGCTGACGTGCTTAACTAGGCTATAAGGTTTTTTAAAAATGTTTTTTGCCTGTGGCTGAATTTTTTTTAGGTCACCCCCTGGTAAAAAATACACCCGGCGCCTATGATGGGAAATCATGTTCGCGCAATTTCCATACAATTGCAAGGGCTACGCAGTAGCCTATGTATTAATTAGTATGATGATTTTAAAAAATTCGAATAGCTAGCCTAGGCTACTCATCTGGGAGAGGAGAGACACAAACCCCACCAAACATTTTTGCGCTGAAAAGTCGGTGAAACGCCTATAGCGTTCAGCTGAAAAACCGGCTACATTTGGTTGAAAAGTGAAAGTTTTCTATAGCCGACTAGAATGTAGGTTATATGTGGGTAAAACCTGAGCTAACGTTAGCCTAGTCCGTCTATGTCAAAGCGTCTTTCAAGACTTCCACCCCTCTATACATCTAAATTCCAGCAACGTAAAGTTGGTTTTATATTGGATATTCAATGGATATTTGTTTTTCAAATTTCAATAGCTAATGACAGAAGCATGTAGGTGCATTTTAATTTACATATTTGTTATCAGTGTAGAACATGCATATTTTTTTCATATTTCAGGAAAAGAAATGTCAATGTTGAGCCTATAAAAACTCTTGAATTTCAATAGTTCCAATGCCATTTGAATTAGAAGTGTCAGACCAACTTTAATCTCTTTGGAGACATTATTGCTCAAATTTACAACTGATTATTTTTCAAATTTTATTTTTGTAGATTTTAAATGAATGTTTTTTCAAAATAAAACTGCTAAAATTTCAATAGCTTCTGTGACATATGACAAAGATGCCTCAAACCAAGTTTAATGTTGTCACAGACATTATAGCTCAAATTTACAACTAATGATTTTTCAAATGTTTTTTTTGTACATTTTTTATGAATTTTTCTTTAAAAAAAAAAAAAAGCTAATATTTCAATAGCTTCTGTGACATGTGACTACGATGTCTCAAACCAACTTTAATGTTGTCAGAGACATTATTTCTCCAATTTACAAGCAATATTTTTTCCAATTTTCCCTTTGTGAAATTTAAATAAATTTTATTCAAAATAAAAGCGCTAAACTTCCAATGGCTTCAAATGGTCCCTTTGTATATTTTAAAGGAATGTTTCTTCAAAATAAATACAATAAAATGTCAATAGTTTCTGTGACATGTGACCAAGACGCCTCAAAGCAAATTGACTGTTGTCAGAGACCGTATAGCTCAAATTGACAACTGATTATTTCTCTAATTTTTCTTTAATACATTTTTATAAAATTTTTCATCAAAATAAAACGACTAAAATTTCAATAGCTGTGATATGTGACCAAGACACCTCAAACCAAGTTGCCTGTTGTCAGAGACAGGATAGCTCAAATTTACAACTGATTATTTTTCAAATGGTCCCTTTGTATATTTTAAAGGAATTTTTCTTCAAAATAAATACACTAAAATATCAATAGTTTCTGTGTCATGTGACCAAGACACCTCAAAGCAAATTGACTGTTGTCAGAGAGCGTATAGCTCAGATTTACAACATATTATTTTTCAAATTTTCCGCTTATAAATTTTTATTACATTTTTCTTTTAAATAAAACTATTAAAATGTCAATAGTTTCTGTAACATGTGACCAAGACACCTCAAACTAAGTTGCCTGTTGTCAGAGACAATATAGCTCAAATCTACAAGTAATTATTTTTCTAATTTTATTTTTGTAAAATCTAAATGAATTTTTCTTCAAAATAAAACAGCTAAAATTTCAATAGCTTCTGTGACATATGATGAAGATGCCTCAAACCAATTTTAATGTTGTCAGAGACAGTATAGCACAAATAGACAACTGATTATTTTTCAAATTTTCCCTTTGTATATTTTAAAGGAAATTTTCTTCAAAATAAATACATTAAAATGTCAATAGTTTTTGTGTCATGTGACCAAGACACCTCAAAGCAAATTGACTGTTGTCAGAGAGCGTATAGCTCAGATTTACAACATATTATTTTTCAAATTTTCTTTCTTTTTTAAATTTTTTATTAATTTTTCTCTAAAAAAAACAAACTAATATTTCAATAGCTTTTGTGACAAGTGACTAAGATGCCTCAAACCAACTTTAATGTTGTCAGAGCGCATATAGCTCAAATTTACAACTGATTATTTTTCAAATTTTCCTCATAAATTCTTATTACATTTTTCTTCAAAATAAAACTATTAAAAATTCAATAGCTTCTGTGACATGTGACCAAGACACCTCAAACCAAGTTGCCTGTTGTCAGAGACAGGATAGCTCAAATTTACAACTGATTATTTTTCTAATTTTCCCTTTGTATATTTTAAAGGAATATTTCTTCAATATAAATACACTAAAATGTCAATAGTTTCTGTGTCATGTGACCAAGACACCTCAAAGCAAATTGACTGTTGTCAGAGAGCGTATAGCTCAAATTTACAACTGATTATTTTTCAAATTTTCCTCTAATAAATTTTATTAAATTTTTCTTCAAAATAAAACTATTAAAATTTCAATAGCTTCTGTGACATGTGACCAAGATGCCTCAAACCAACTTGAATGTTGTCAGAGACATTATAACTCCAATGTACAACTGATTATTTTTCACATTTTCCTTTTGTAAATTTTTATTAAATCTTTCTTCAAAATAAAAGCACTAAAATTTCAATCGGTCTGTGATGTGTGACTAAGATGCCTCAAACTAGTCCTTTACAAAAGGAAAAATTTTAAAATAATCAGCTGTATATTTGAGCTATAATGTCTTTGACAACATTAAAGTTGGTTTGAGGTGTCTTCATCATATGTCACAGAAGCTATTGAAGTTTTAGCCATTTTATTTTGAAGAAAAATTCATTTAAAATTTACAAAAATAAAATTTGAAAAACAATCACTTGTAAATTTGAGCTATATTGTCTCTGACAACAGCTAACTTAGTTTGAGGTGTCTTGGTCACATGTCACAGAAGCTATTGAACTTTTAATAGTTCTATTTTGAAGAAAAATTTAATAAAAATTTATAAGAGGAAGATTTGAAAAATAATCAGTTGTAAATTTGAGCTATATGCTCTCTGGCAATACTCTATTTGCTTTGAGGTGTCTTGGTCACATGACACAGAAACTATTGACATTTTAGTGTATTTATTTTGAAGAAAAATTCCTTTAAAATATACAAAGGGAACATTTTTAATATAATCAGTTGTCTATTTGAGCTATACTGTCTCTGACAACATTAAAATTGGTTTGAGGCATCTTCATCATATGCCACAGAAGCTATTGAAATTTTAGCCGTTTTATTTTGAAGAAAAATTCATTTAAAATTTACAAAAATAAAATTAGAAAAATAATCACTTGTAGATTTGAGCTATATTGTCTCTGACAACAGCCAACTTAGTTTGAGGTGTCTTGGTCACATGTCACAGAAGCTATTGAAATTTTAATAGTTCTATTTTGAAGAAAAGTTTAATAAAAATTTATAAGAGGAAAATTTGAAAAATAATCAGTTGTAAATTTGAGCTATATGCTCTCTGACAACAGGCAACTTAGTTTGAGATGTCTTGGTCACATGTCACAGAAGCTATTGAAATTTTAGTAGTTTTATTTTGAAGAAAAATTCCTTTAAAATATACAAAGGGAAAATTAGAAAAATAATCAGTTGTAAATTTGAGCTATCCTGTCTCTGACAACAGCCAACTTAGTTTGAGGTGTCTTGGTCACATGTCACAGAAGCTATTGAACTTTTTATAGTTTTATTTTGAAGAAAAATTTAATAAAAATTTATAAGAGGAAAATTGGAAAAATAATCAGTTGTAAATTTGAGCTATACGCTCACTGACAACAGTCAATTTGCTTTGAGGTGTCTTGGTCACATGACACAGAAACTATTGACATTTTAGTGTATTTATTTTGAAGAAAAATTCCTTTAAAATATACAAAGGGACCATTTGAAAAATAATCAGTTGTAAATTTGAGCTATAGGCTACTGTCTCTGACAATATTAAAGTTGGTTTAAGGCATCTTAGTCACATATCACAGAAGCTATTGAAATTTTAGTGCTTTTATTTTGAATAAAATTTATTTCAATTTCACAAAGGGAAAATTGGAAAAAATATTGCTTGTAAATTGGAGAAATAATGTCTCTGACAACATTAAAGTTGGTTTGAGACATCGTAGTCACATGTCACAGAAGCTATTGAAATATTCACGTTTTTGTTTTTTTTAAAGACAAATTCATAAAAAATTTACAAAACAAACATTTGAAAAATCATTAGTTGTAAATTTGAGCTATAATGTCTGTGACAACATTAAACTTGGTTTGAGGCATCTTTGTCATATGTCACAGAAGCTATTGAAATTTTAGCCGTTTTATTTTGAAAAAAAATTCATTTAAAATCTACAAAAATAAAATTTGAAAAATAATCAGTTGTAAATTTGAGCAATAATGTCTCCAAAGAGATGAAAGTTGGTTTGACACTTCTAATTCAAATGGCATTAGAACTATTGAAATTCAAGTGTTTTTATAGGCTCAACATTGACTTTTTTTTCTCCTGAAAGCTTGTAAAAGTGTTCTACACTGATAACAAATATGTAAATTAAAATGCACCTACATGCTTCTGTCATTAGCTATTGAAATTTGAAAAACGAATATCCACTGAATATCCAATATAAAACCAACTTTACGTTGTTCTAGATTCCGGCTTTTTCGCACTGGGACATTATTACCCACTTACCCACCCAGATTTTCTTCCTGTGTATGCACGGAAAACTCCCATGTTTTCTAGACACATCTTTTTAGATTCCACGAATCTCTGGTCGTAGTAGCCACATATCCACACCCGCGTTCACCCTCTGTGTCATTTATTTTTGACAAAACATTTGTAGGCTCCAGGTAAAATCACGCAGCTCCGCTTCCAGCAGCTCGGTGATCAGTATCAACCTGTGTCTTTACGACATGAACATACACTGCCTGGCCAAAATAAAGTCGCAGTTGCACCAGTCATGCATAGTGCCCACTGTACAAGCCTCTGGAGGCAGTGTTATGATCTGGGGTTGCTTCAATTGGTCAGGTCTAGGCTCAGCAACGTTATGCAGCAATAAAATGAAGTCAGCTGAGTACCTGAATGTACTGAATGACCAGGTTATCCCATCAATGGGCATATTCCAGGACGACAATGCCAAGATTCATCGGGCTCAAATTGTGAAAGAGTGGTTCAGGGAGCATGAGGAATCATTTTCACACATCAATTGGCCACCGGAGTCCTGACCTTAACCCCATTGAAAGTCTTTGTGATGTGCTGGAGAAGACTTCACGGAGTGGTTCGACTCTCCCGTCGTCAATACAAGATCTCGGCCAAAAATTAATGCAAGTCTGGACGGAAATAAATGTTGTGACGTTGCATAAGGTTGTCGAAACAATGCCACGACGAATGCGCGCCATAATCAAAGCTAAAGGCGGTCCAACAAAATATTACAGTGTGCGACTTTTTTTTTGGCCGGGCAGTGTATAACCATGCAGCAAGACTTTTACTTTTTAAATCTCATGGCCAGCTCGCTAAAATGTAAGTCTCCATTTCTGCATTGTGAGCTAGCTTGCTAATTAGCTAGCTCGCCAGCTGGGAATCCCACTTTCCTAAGAGCAAGCCAACGTTATGCAAGGTTCGCTGTCACTTGCATAACTTGTTGAATTCTATTTGATTTTGTGTCAAAATAGCGTTCCAGTATGTTTTCTGTAACGGATAGCTAGCTAGCCACCTACTCTATTTGCTTTCAACGTAGCAGTTCACGTAGCTTAACTGTATCCGTATAGCTATATTTAGTTATTTCTCCGGACAACAGGAAAACAGCACAACAAATGGCAGCTTAATCTCTTTTTGGTTTTAATCCTTTCCCTTTTCCCGGGACAAACAACCTTAACTTATTTCTTTCTCTTCTCCCACCTATTGCTCTACTGCCCTTGCGCAGTAGAGCAATACATAAACAGGAATACAATATTTCATGATAAAAGTATCTGTCATTAAATCAGAATTTAAACCTTCACATAAAATACATTTCAAAGAAAACAAATTAGATCAAAATAAATCTCATATTACACTGGTAAAAGGGGATGGGGAGTTAGACGGCAAACTTTTTACTGTAATTACTGAAAAATGTACGCATATGCTTTTCGACATTCAAAATTTACACATGCATGATCGGGGATCAGACAGCCAGCCAGCTAGCCAGCCAGTCAGACCCACATTCAGTCTTTTAGGCCCACCCGCTCTGCTCAGCAAAAACCAGGTAAGATTTTGGTGTTAACATCACCAATGGCTTAAATCACCAGTGCAATCCAATAAGTGGACTGGGTGACATTTTATGAATATTTTACTAACTACTCAGTACGCAATTCAGTGGTAACTACATACAGTACATTTTGTACAATTGTACCGCTCAGCACAGTGGCACCATTATCAGAGAGGGGAGAGGGCCATCTTAAAATAACTTTTGCAGAATTTGCACATGACATACAGATAAAAAGAGGCAGCAGGCAACAAAGACAAATACAATCTCGCCCTCGCCAAGATAATCATAGTCTTGTCTAGAATCCTCCTTGCTCATTCTGACTGGAGCTATAGAGAACAGCCTTTTCTCTGGTCCAGTTCACCACCTTTTCTACACTGTGTGTGTGTCTGTCCGTGTACGCACCTGAAGTATCATGTGCTCCTGTCCACAATGTGAATTCCAGCGGCTCCAGGAGAAGGCAACGGTGGAGGCCATCAATGCCATCTGTTCATACACTGCTTGTTCTGTCAGTGGGTCCTGTGGGATGAGGTGTATTGTGGGAAATATTTAGTGATGTCTAATGATAGACATTATGCTAATTTCTCCCTTGTGTTAAGTACTTACCTTGGCAGTTATGCTGACGTACTTGGACGAGTGTTCGTTCACAAATATATTTATACCTGAGCTTGTCAGCGCTTCTTGAAAAGAAGAGACACTCATCCACTTTCCTGACACGTGGCTCAGTTCACTTCTTTGGTCAGAGGTTAGCATGCACTTGCTGTCCTGCCACAGGTAAAGGAAAGCATTGGGTAAGGCTGGGTTTTAATACTTTTAAAATGCATCCTCCTTTTGTGCCTTGTCTCTTTGTGACTCGGAAGGGACTAACTGGCAGGGAAAGTTCAAATTTTTTAATCAATAAAGGAAGCCAATATAATCCACTGTAGTTCACCTGCTTCACCAACTGATGAATCTTTTGCAGCAATTTGGACTAGAAATGACTACAAAATCCTACAAAAGTCCCAAAATGCTTTGCTTTGAACAAGTGAAAGGACAGGAGAAAATTAAGTGCAAAAGTAGAGGGAAGGAATGAGGAAAGGATGTATTTTGTAAATCTAACAACGACTACGGAGCCATACATAAATTAAGAGTTAGAGAGAATACAGAATGTACTGGAGGCTTCAAAATGGTACTGGAGTGGACAACAATGTCCAAATCCATTCAAGCAATTTTCTTCTACTTTCTTTGCTTATCTCTACTCCTACTCCTTTCCTTGTGGCATGTTCAGAAACATCAAGGAAAGGAAGGAAGGTAACGAGCACCTTGGTTTAGATTATTTAAATGAACTAGATGTTCAGTTCTCTTTCATTTACTGTTTCAGCTGAAACCCAAGTTTACGTACAAACTCTTGTACTAATGAGAGCACATAACCAAGTATATGATGAAATACCACGGTAATAATCGTTCCGCCCTTGTGCCTCGTCGTTAGTATTCATAAACTGCAAGAAGGTATTGGAAACTATCAAAACCTCTTGGAGTAAGGGAATTAAAGAGGATGGGTGGAATACTGGAGCTGACCATCTGGTTGCAATGGGGAATCAATGTACTGATTCAGTCAGTAGATCCTGGCTTGCCTTGATGGTGATGCGGACTTCAGTGAGCCCTGCGTTGATGGTCAGCAGGGCAGAGTTCTTTCCCAGTGGCCGCAACTCCCAGGACTGGAAGGGCACATTTGCGTAGGAGTCCTGCAGGAGTGCGAAGGTGCAGAAGGAATCCATCTTGAATGAAATTGTCCTGGCGGATACATCATAAGTGGTCTCATAGGCACCGTCTCTCCTCCACTGCAGAGCTGCAGGAGAACATTGGAACAGATGGCAGTTCTTTAAAGTATGCTGCGCAGACGCGTTTGGTATGATACGTCCGACACAGAGAGTAGATATCCATGTGATGTGGTGCAGGCTTCCACAAAAATCAACGACTGACCAAGAACCCGATCCAGTTTTAAATACTGTACACTGTATTCAGGCAATCCCCAAAACACTGCTTGCGTATTGATATACACCCCTGGACTGCCTGTTAAGGCCCACCTGTGGGATCCCAGCAAGCCACTATGGGATCCTCCAAGAAAATTACAGAATGAGGTAGTGTCATAGTGATCCCAACTGGAGAACTGGAAGGTTCCTCCTTCTTGGTAATGGAACTTTGGATCTGGGCCTGATCTGTTGGGTATGGAAAAGCCTGAAGTCCTGCATCCAGTATCTGGACAGAGAGGGGCAGGATGTGATGCTCAGCACAGGATGCAGATTCATAGTAAAAGTTCACCTCATTCATTGCCCCCAAGAACTGATTCAGGATCAGCTAATTCACACCCTTGCTTTTCTTGAATGGTTATGAGCCTGGCCAGTTTAAAAGCAATACAGGTTGTACTTTGCTAATAACCCAATGATCAATTACTTATTCTGACAAATAGTAACTCATGTAGGTGCCACTCCAATTGGAGGTGACAATTCAAATCAACTCAACCATTGACCTATAACATAATGCTGGCTAAAACTGTGAAAGTACAGTAACATTCTTTTCAAGAACTTGTACAGATATAGCATCTTAGGATAATGCTAACCCAACCTTGATCTTAACCACAAGCAATTATTTCAGGTCAGTCTTAGGTCTGTTTTTAGAAAGATAGTTAATTCACCTTTCTCATTTCCCAGCCCTTTATCACGTGGGATTGGGGCGGCATATGGAAAGCTTCAAAATAAAACACTCCGCCAACAGACATGTACTGTTGCAAGTCAACAAAGTCCACCTCCGGGGTAGAAGGCACAGGTTCCAGGGAAATGCTGGCAGGGTCTTCTTCAACTGTCATAAACACAGTGACGCATTTTGTCAGAAACCAATACGAAAACACAGTCACTTCGGATACGTGTTACATTACATCCAGAAGAAGGCTAGATAAGAGCCAATCATAAACTACACGACTAATTAATGACAAAACTCATTCTAAAACACAAACAACTGGGGACTGTCAGGTGGTGTGTCCTGCTAAATCACCTGTTCTCTGTGTGGTCACGCACCCTGTGAAAACCGAAATGGAATCTCCACCCTGCCATTGCCCATTGTGCGTGCACTCTCCCAAATATTGCAGCAATGGGACAGGCCAAAAATATGACCGTGCATTCTTAAATACAGAGGATACAAATTGGTTTCAAAAACATGCATTAATTACTGCCGCCCGAAATTAAACCATAATGTCTCTCACCTGCTGCAGCTAATTCATCTGGTGGGCCTTCAGTTCCATTCTCTCCTTCCTCTGCTGTGGGCTCCTGTGATGCTGTGCTCTTCCTCCGCTCTTTCACTGAAGCCAAACTCACAGAACTCTGTTACACACAACCAGATTCTGTCAAACACAGGCCTACACACAAAAAATGCATCCATTATATGGACCTACTGAGTAGCATAACACACTTGGGGCAAAACAAGTTTGCAAATAGTTCAAGTATTCAAATAAATATGTTCAACTAAATCAATTCATTTTTTTAAAATATTTCAATATTGTTCCCACAAATTGATATACATAAATTATTTTATGTTTATACCATGGTCTGGGTGACATCATGGATTATTCCTTACATAACAAATCTCACAAAACAAATATAAATATTTAAAGTATTTCAACATTTATAAAATTAAATGTTATTTTATTTTATTAAATCACAATTTCAGTAAAAATTCACTGGTTCCAAAAAAACAAGTAATGAATGCCATTACTATATGAGGGTTTTCAAATGAGGAGCAGAAATGATAACCAAGCTTATACCTCTTTTGGATTCATGAAATAATTAAGAAGTTGTATAGTAAAATAAAGTTTTTTTGTGCTCAGTATATTACAACTAATTGATGAATAATTAAATAACTGTATAATTTCCATTCAATAGTTTTGAAACACTTTTTTTCCCCGAGGACCTATCTGGGACCAGTTACTTATAAATAGAATTTAACTATTTTTAAACAGTAGTTACTTTCTCATATTTGTTTTTAATTCTATTAAAGTGTTTTCTTTCACAAATAATTTTTAAAACTATATTTATACCAGGTCTGTTGCACAGGGATGACTCATTAGCAGTGTTACTCATTGTCTTACAACCCCCAAACGCTGTTCCTTACACCCCCTCCACAAACCCTTTCCCCTCCTTGCCGCCCTCGCTCCTCTCACCCTACCTTTCTGCTGCTTGGCTTGTCCAGCTGTACGTCTGCCTCGCCATTCTCCATGCCCTCCTCCTCCTCTCCCTGTTCTGCTTGCTCTAGTTCTGCCACAGTGGACGCCTCCTCCACCAGGGCGGCAGACTGTTTTCTCTGTACCTCGCGACTCAGGGGCGACAGGTGGTCGTAGCGAGTGTGCAGGACTCGCACAGCAATGTCGCTCACGGCCAGCTGCTTGGGCAATTCAAAGCCCAGGTCCACCTCCTCAAAACGGACCTCTTTCAACCTGTAAAAAAGCAGGGAAAGGGGGTCCCTTTATTCCAGGACACCTCTGCGTTTGTATTTATTTTTGTGTCTATGTTTGTGAGAGAGAAACACACTTGTGCTTATGTTGGTGTGTGCATGCTGTATGTGTATGAATCTACATGGGAGTGACAGAAGTTCCCTCTTGAGGAAAAGAGGGACCTACCTAGCATTCTTGCTGAGGTTGGCCCAGAGGCACAGAGTGATGTTGTTGTCCTGAATTATTTTTTGCATGTTCCCAGTCTCCATGTCTGCATTTGTGCTTGACCACTAGAGAGACAAAAAAAAACAGCATTTGCACACCTGTGAAAAACCTAAAAATAAATTTAAAGGTGACTCTTTTCAAATCGCAAACTGCATGACAGAATAATTGTACAGTAGGCTCATATAAATTTTTCTTTCCTCTCATAATGTGCTAAATAACTTCAAATGCCCATATTCATATACAGTATAAGTGGCTTGTTGTCTACATGTACCATATGGATTTAGGAAAATACTCATCAGAAGTCTCTTCAGTAAAGCGAATGAATTTTACCTTCAGTATCTCCTCTGAGGCCAGATTGAGTTTCGAATTAACCAGATTCCGTAGAGACAGAAGGGTCTCCTTCTCTTGTTGTGCATCTTTCTCATCCTGTTCAGAGTCCCCTCTGTTATTCGACACACACTCTAACTCCTCTATGAGCTACAGGAGAGATACACCGACATTAGAAACCCACATTAGATCCAAATAATGCTGTTCACGTAAAACACCAAAAATTCAATTTGGATTAAAGTGGCAGTGGTAAACTACAGGGCTTTCAAATGAAAGCAATGGTACGACAGTGGACTGCAGGGTCTGTGAAATGAAAACATTAACGTAGACTCTCAGGCAGTACTCACCCGTAGAGCCTGCGCAATGTCCTTCAGAACTGGACTAATCTGGATCTCGGGATCTTCTCTCCACAAATTGATGAAAGCATTGACCTCCTGTGGTATTGAGGGGTTTGGACTCCCATCGCAACTCATGTAGCGCTCCCACTGAACAAGACCAGAGACCGAAACCAATCACTTTCACAAGGAAAGGACACAGTGCTTAAAATGGGACATAGCTTCTTTTCACACCAAAACTGTTGGCTATGTATCGAGAGATGAGTAAGCTGTGCAATCTTTCAGTGTACAGTCAGATTCACGTGAATTAAGTCTGTGAGGCTGTATCTGGCTTACCTTTTCCTTCTCTTTGGTCTCTGCTTGCCATTTAGTTACCGCAAAGTAGTTATCCTCCAGTGTTTGGCTCAGTTCACTCAGCTCTTCTCCTCTGCGCTCTCTGTCCTGTTTATGAAGGGACACTCCATGTTCAGTCTTGCATTTGCCTTCTCTGTGTGGTCACAGTACTTGTGATAAACCTCTCACTAAAACACTTCTTCAGGACATAGTATATCTTATCCTGTCATTTGAATTGCACATATTAATTTGAATTTAATATAGCCATGTTACACAGCCTCATTGTCAAATGCATGAGGTCAGTCTTGTGAGGCCATTGTGAGACATGTGGTCATGTGATGATGACCCGGGGTTGCTATTATGGGCATCCTGAATCTTTAGCAGGCAGGACCTTCTGCTCCAGCCACTCCTGCTTCTCCTGCCTCTTCTTCTCCCTCTCCAATCTCTCCCGCTCCTCCTGCTCCCTTTGGAGACGAAACTCCTCTGTGAAGTAAAGTCCAGACAATGTAACACCTCGCATCTCCGGTCATGGCCAATATCAAATCGGAGCTCTTCCCTGAAAGAAAGTAGTCATACCCTCTTCCTCCTCTCTCCTCTTCTGCTCTTCCTTCAAGACTTTCGCCTTCTCAGCCTTATTGGCTTTGCCTTTTTTCTGGAACATGAGCAAACAGATTCCAAAAGTTACATGATACAATCACCTTGAGTTGAAACTCAAGAATGACATGCGTTAACTTTGACATACATGTATCTCAAAGTTTAAGAACCGTTTTTCCTCTTCCTAACACAGATAGCACACCCGGATTAAGCCATTTCATTTAGTTGGTTCATTCTGTTCATTCTGACAATGCAACATGTCCACCAAGCATAATGTGTAAATAAATATGCATATTAAATACAGCAGAAGACAGTGAGAAAGAATAAGAAAACAAACATTTGATTCAAGCCATTGGTTCAAGCCAAAGAACAATGAGAAGTAAAGTGAAGGGTGAAACTAAAGGCCGTTAGAAAATAAGGGATTTGGGGTTTAGTTCTCTCAAGTCTGCATCATTTAAGTTATTTTATTTAATTAACGTTAGGCCTATTTAATTATGTTTTTCTCCTAAACAAATCTATTAGCCAATATCATGTTATCACTTTTGTCATGCTACATAACGTTATACAGCATATACAAATCTGGCTATCTTCTCCATCTCCTCATATAGATTATGAAGGGACACTGTCTACCTGCTCATACCTGTCCTTTCTTGGGTCCCTAACACACAGGAGGCACAGACGAAAAAGAAAGAATATACGTTAAATTAAAAAATGACAATCACAGGGAAAAGGGCAGTCGTAGAGAAAATGAAAATCGGAAGAGCAGTATATCTAACAGCTGACTACTAAGCTAGCCACCAAACGATGGCTAACGTTATTTGTCAATGTTTTTTTTTTGTTTTTTTTACTTCTTTTTTAATTTTGTCTGACGCTTATGCCATAGTTAACGTTAGCTCGCGCCAGTCAAATGGTAACTTAGCTAACGTTAACGTTACAGCAGTAACGTTAGTAACATAGATGCCATGTTACCTGTGCAGCGTATAGGCTACGCTAGTTACATATAATACACCCTAGCAAACTAAGTAAGTATGCAGGTTATCACGAATGTGGAAATACGAATAAGATATTCAATAAAAGAAGTCACCATGATGTTCTTCTCCCCCGAAAGAGCCCTGTTTTGGCGTCCTAATTGCTATGGCAACACTATGCGCATGCGCACTCGAGATTTCCAGCGGACGGCTGCTTTCCGGCAGTCCTGTCTGCGTTTGCGACAGCGTTGCTAACTGGTCTACGTTGTTTACTCTGATCTGAACTGAAGATTGAAGGACAAAGTGGTGAAATGAAGGTAGCAAGTCAATTGAATGACCAATATATTTGAGATGATTTCCATGCTTATTTATATTGTTTAATTTAAATAATATTGTGTGTAGGAAACTCCATAACGTATGTTTTTCAATTTCGGTTTCACTCAGTGTTAGCTAAGCTAGCTAATCAACGTTGACATGCTAAAGCAATGAAGTAACATTAACTTATATTATTAGCTTAACTTAGCTAGTTCATTGAATCAAATCAATACCAATTTAAACTAGTTCTGTTATGCCATGCAGTTAATGTGCAGTTCGCTTAACAGAATGTCACACTGAGACTAAAACTAACGTCATTTACTAGCAAGATAGATGTAGATCTGTAGTGTGGGAAGCTAACTTTAGATAACAAGCTCTTTGTTTGTTTGTGATCATTTCACCTGGCTGGTTTGCTAACAAGGGAACGTTGCGTGAAGCTAGCTAGCTAAATGTTGAAGTGGTGACAGCGCTAATGTATACGCGTGACAGTAGTTAGCTACTGTTGGTGACGTACTTTGTTTTGTGTAAGGTGAGGAATTGTATAACGTTAGTCCACTAAACGTTATATATGGTTCGTATATATCTCGATGCAATAAACTCAGATACACTTTACTACCCTTTGATTTCAGCAGTGAGAGTCCTAAGGTGTGGCTACATCCCGTCTAGAAGGCGACACAATGGCCAATCCGTTGAGAGGCGAAGTAGTCAAATTGTACAAGAGTGTAAGTGAATAGTGTCATAATGCAACAGTGAAACAAACAGGGAGCTACTTTATTGGCAGCTTCGTTGCTGTGTTTACCTCTTGAATAGGTGTCGACGGGCTAAATTGAAACAGTTCTTTTAATGGATCTGTGGAGAACAATGCAGCACACACCCTGTGTATTTTTGACAACTGCTTGTTTCACTGAGACATATGCTACTCCAGGGTAATCACAGTATTTCTGAGCTATATATTTAGCAAATGTTCACTTTATGTTAGGCAGAAGCGGAGGCTAAACAACATTAAATATTTCTCTCTAATAAAGCTGCTGTTTCTGGGACGGGAATACCCCAAAGGTGCCAACTACTTCAGAGATCGCTTGAAAACTGCATTCATGAAGAACAGAGATGAGACTGACCCTGAAAAGATAAAACAGCTGATTGCTCGTGGGGAGTTTGTGATAAAGGAGCTGGAGGCCCTGTATTATCTGAGGAAATATAGAGCTCTTAAAAAGCGATACTATGAGACCAACGAATGACAAACCCTGATGTACCTCTGTTCAATGTCCACAGCCTTTCCAAAAACAGTGTGGAGACATCCATCAGTGATCCCACTTTACCATGCTGATTTGTACCATGTACACCAAGACTACCCCTGTTAGATTTTTTACAAGCCAAATTACTTCAGAATCTGAAGCTTGGCTGCAAACAAGAGAATCTATCATTGAAACATCAAATGAACATAATCTGATTTGCACTAAGGAAATGTGTCTGTTTTTCTGTGAAATTCTGTGTTACACTGATGTGTTCAGCAACATTTGACGCAAACTAGTTTGTGTGCTTTAATTTTTAACCCTCGCGTTGCCCTCGGGTCAAGAATGATTGGTGTTTTATGTGAACCATTGTACATGTATCTCCTGTAGCTCATAGAGGAGTTTGAGTGTGTGTTGAATGACAGAGGGGTCTCTGAACAGGATAAGAAAGATGCACAACAAGAGAAAGAGTTTAACAGCAGTGAAACCCCCCTAAATTAAAGATTTTCTGCATGAAATCCAATGACTTTTCCTGCAATGACTGTTCGAAAAAGTTAAACATTACCCTTTTTAAAAAAAACATTTTTATTAAAGCAGCACATGTTCAAGGTACAAATAATGACTTATGAGTCTTTTTTAACCCTGCAGTTATGATATCAGTCAATGTGCCAAAATTAACTAATTATGATGTGTGTTTTGTAGTAAAAATGAGTGGTGTATTGATGAATTGCAGGTAGTTTGTAAATGAAAAATAGATTTAGGGTTTAAATTTCAATGAAGAAGCATTATCACAAGGGGCCTGGTGAGGGTGACCCTGTGGACACAGGGTGCATACATAATATGAAGACAACACAAGGTTTAATTTTTTTTTTTTGGACAACACAAGGGTTAAATAGGTGTTTGTACATTTTCCCATAATCCACAACAGTTTAATTTCCTGAGCATTACGCTCACAACACAGGAGATGGTCAATCAGAATCAACTATTTTGTATTAACTTTAATTGGGGGAAACATAGCCAGATCCCCACCCTATAAATTGTATAATATTAGAACAGAATCAAGCATGTTCCTTAATGTGATCTAGGTGAGTGTGCAAGCAAGTCCATCGAGGGAAATGATATGGTATTCGTATTTTTAAATAAAAGACGGCATCGCTATGCTTACAATTTTTTGAACGTATAAATTTGGTGATATTTCACTATTGTAAGGTCTTTCAGAAATATTTTAGCTGAAGGAGTTTAAAAAATATATATACTGTATACTTTTTTTTCCCATTTCATTTATTTTATTCTGACATTTTCCAGAGGGAAAACATTGGAAAATTATTCCCTGACCCTGTAACAGGCAATCAAGCTGAACTAATGGAAAATGGCTAGATTACAAAAAGTAGAATAGCACATTTCAGACACAAAAAGAGATGAAGGAGGCCAGGACTTTTAAGAAGCACCTGGGAAACTGAGGTACAACATAAGACTTCATATGATTTGTATAACTCCCCTTAGAAGCAGTGGTATCGCATCAGCATATTGATCAGAGATCTGTTTTTTAGGTTCATTCCACTGTCAGTTAAAGCCCAGTAAGTTAGCAAAGGGAGCTCTGCATGTCAGTTCCGTTTAAATTAAAGCAGAATCATATATTTCACATTCTGCTCTTAAAAAGAAATATGGTACTACTCACACTATGCTTTACTTTGTCTTACAAGTACACACATGCACAACCCTCTTATCTGCACAGTCATGTCTCATCCGATTTACAGCTTTTGAAAGATAGTTTTATACTACTGATGATTTTAACATTAATTTTCAAGCTCCTACGTTTGAAGAAAAATAGTGTATATACTTTACAAGGAGAAAGTGAAAGTCGACCTTTGACCCGTCACATTTTGGTGTTACTACTAGCACATTAGGCATATTATAAACTAACCCCCTATGTGAATTACATATGGATATTGCGAAGTATTCCAATTCTGTTGTAAAAAGAAAAACACTGTTTTGAGGTGAGAGACTGAACTTTGTTTAAGGGTGATTAAAATGTTCTGCACTGCTGTCAGAAGCGAGAGGCAGGGGCACTGGGTCTTGGTTCAGTGTGTTCTGTGAAGTCCAGCTCGACATTGCTAAAGGCAGGATTTTTTGTTCCAAAGTCTCTCTTGACGTTTTCCTTATACAGGTGCAGCTTGCTTGCACGTTTCATTATCTAGAAAAAAAACAATAAACGGACATTAAGAGGGGGAGGGTTTATGAAGGGGATTATCACTGGAGTGTCTAATGTGGAGAAGGACCATATGCGAA
Organism: Synaphobranchus kaupii; assembly: GCA_029718625.1. Lineage (NCBI taxonomy): Eukaryota > Metazoa > Chordata > Actinopteri > Anguilliformes > Synaphobranchidae > Synaphobranchus > Synaphobranchus kaupii. The sequence goes on from CM056376.1 coordinate 99,919,530, forward strand.
CACCAACAAAACATTTTTTGATATATTTCGGCATTTCTCTCCTATTCCTGAGATATTGTTCAGAAATATCTTGTCCACTCTTTCTCAGCCTGTTCTACTCCCTCCCAGTCTATACTCTCTCTGTTTGTTATTTCAATGCACGCTCATTCTGGAATGTTTCTTGTGGCAATTCTTTTACCTTCCCTTTAAAGAGGTTGTAAATATGATAACAAGTTAGGTCTTCCCTCATCAACATCAATCCTGGGTCCGATTCCAGCTTTTTGCCACCTGAAAAAAAAAAGGTTTTTATGATGATTGTACAAGTACTGACTTGGTCCATTTTGGAAGAAGTACTGCAAAGGGAGGCATAGATCTGACCAATGGTGTTATTTATGGAGTCTAAGAAGAGTGCTGTGTGAGGAAGAGGAGGGGGGAAGAGAGCAGGGTGGATGAAGAGAAGTGGGTAGGAGTATAGTGCATGTGTGAATGAAGAAAATGGAGGGAAATCATTACCTGTGAGTTGACTAACAATCAGTCCGACTGCCAGCACAGTCAGGGTCCCAATTGGGCTGAAGTACAGGTAGGACAGAGAGTACCAGCGATCAGCCAGGAACGGTCTGCTAAAGAACCACAACCACAAATGCCCATTAGCCAGGTTCTGTCCAAGTTTTCTCACTTTTTTATCTAGGTCTCTGCTTCCCATCCTTTGACAATTGTGTTCCTGTTAAGAACAATGAGTGAACTGTACATTCATTTTTGTGAATTTGTTAAGCTGTTCATGGAAAGGATGGGCCATTTTATGTGGTGATGGTGGGGAGTTTGGGGTGTTTGCATTGCATGTACATCTGAACTGCAACATGAGGAAGGTAAATTGTGTTACAGTACTTCACTGGACTATAGTAAAAACAAAAAGAACAATTTATGGGCCTATGGTGCTGAATTGGGTTGTATAACTGCCATCATGCAAGTTATAAAGTTATCCTGGTTCATTGCATAGGCTTTTATTGATTAGTTTATTTTAAATAAATACACATACAAACGTGGTTAAAGTGGAGCGATTTATTTTCAGTTCTATTGAGAAATATATTTGGGCAAGTATTTGATCATATTCTACAGGAAAATTAGGACATGGTTATCTGCCCCAGAAATATCTTTACTCAGTTGCTTTAGTACATTAGTATTCTGTGTTCTTTCCTTTACATGTACCTGCTCCTGATGTTCCTGTGATATGCTGTTCAATGTTCCTGATGTAATGTACTTTGCATACAGTAAGTGTTATTTCCTTATTTTGTGCAGCACCTAATGGTGTAGAAAAGCTAATCATATGCAATTACTATAAATTAAATGTGTTATTCTATGTTATTATACCTGAACATACTACCTCTGGCAACTCACCTGTACACTGTGTCATTGATGATGTCTTCTGGTAAAATTGTGGTGGCAAGGGGCAGCAGTGTTGGTCCCATTGTCAGATTCATGCCATGTCCAGTCAGAGTAAAGTTACAGCCAGCCGTGGTTAGGCCCAGGGGCCGGCTTCTCTCTGGCAGAGGTGGGTACACCCGTGCCCCAATCCCAACCCACAGAGACAGGATCAATCCACTCAGCAGACCAGCCAAACCACCCTGAATCGGACACAGGAAGGCAAAAAAGACATGAGATACTACTGAACATGGCAACAAAAAAGATGCCTTTGCTGATGTTTGTCAGTGGCCATCGTACTCACTGTAGAGTTGGCGGAAGGGAAGAGTATGCCCAAAGTGAAGAGGCCCAGAAGTGGCCCTCCAATGATACCAAAGATACTGGTTGCTGCCTGCAGCGGGAGACAGAGACACATAATTCACCATTGAATAAGGTGACTTCTGACATCCTACTATAATAGATTTACTGGTGAATAGTCAGGGCTGGACCTCATGGCATGGCACTGTCATATGAAGTGAAAGAGTGGTTACTGTGTGTCTGTTCTTGCCTGTATGAGCCCTCCCATCATAGATGCTACACCAGCCATCCCAATGCACAAAGCCCCATACAGCAGGTCTGGAACAACAGAAAGGACAGTTACTGAAATTGGCAAGAAACAAGAGAGTGGACAGTTACGCACTTTATCCACATTCTCATCAGAATCACTCAAAGCACTGGCCAAGGGGTGACCCGTATTTCAACAGTTTATCTGCTATTTCCTCATGTTAAAAATTGCATGATGTGTAGTGTACTAAACTGGGTACTGTAATGGACAATCTTGTAAAAAATTTGGCAAGGCAGAGCTCAGCATGGTTGTATTAGTGGAAAAGTCCCAGTTCCCTGATGTGATGACAGCACAGAGCTGTGATGGACACTATTCCTTACTCAGGCCCTTGGATATCCGGGACAGCTTCTTCTCAGATATACTGAAATACGGTTTGATCAGGTCTTCCACTGTTACAGCAGCCAGACCATTTACACTGGAGGAGACTGTGCTGTTGAGAGTATTGCTCAGATTAACACTCAGCAGCAAACACACACATTGACCGACTTACAGAATATATCTTGTCATCTTAGAATGGCTCTCATCTGTACAAACACTCTTGGACACCAAATAAGCACTCTTACAAGTATGTGTGTCTGCACAAAAACAAACTTAGAGTAAACATACCCTCCCACAAATAAGCTTACTCCATTTATGAAATGCACATCATGTGCAGCACATGCACTCTATCACACACCCTCTGTAGTTTCAACCGTGGCTCGCAGCAGACTCCTTTAGACTGTGTGTCCGGGCCTGGAAATTATGTGTAACACAGATAAGACCTGTCACCTCAGGGTTCCACTGTAAGCCGCTGCCACAAAAAGTCCTGGGAGTCCCGGGTAGTCCCTCAGGATATCCAGTACCAAGTAGGGCATTAGCTAAGCAGGCGGGACACATTCAACATTTAGTGAGTTGACGTAATCAGGGCTGGGATCTCTCTCTCTCTCTCTCTCTCTCTCTCTCTCTATCTCTCTCTCTCTCACTCACTCACTCACTCACTCTCTCTCTCTCTCTCTCATCAACATGAAAGAAATAAGAAAGCAGGTATAACTGTGTGGAGTGTGGTCTCCTACCTGATCTGGTGCAGACACCATGCCTGCTGTCCAGGGGTCACAGTGCTGGTAGATAGAGTACAGGCACAGCCCACAGAAGACCGAACACAAGAGTATGACCCACAGCCCCACCATGTTCACATAGAGAGACCTGCATACACACAATGGAAGTTTTAACCCTCATATTATGTTGACATTTTATGTGCCTTTTATGTTTGGGGTCAAATTGACCCCAGAAGTTTAAACTGACACAAAAATCTTGACATTTCTTTGTCACCTTTTGTGTGTCTCCCAATTGACGAGCCTTATATCCCTAAATCTGTCATGAAACATCTAATTTTAGAGCCTGAAGTTTGTGAAGTTTGAAACCTGTATGGTGCCACCAGAAAATCTGATAAAAACTAAAAAATTTATATTTTCTTACATTTTATATAGCTACCTCACAAATGACCCCGCACAATACCTTTGTATACAGGACTTTTGAAAACATGGCATTATGCTTATTGAATGTTTACTATTTACTAATCCCAACAAATTAAGAAAAGTCATATAGTGTCAAGATGAAAACATAACGTTTACTGGTACATCAAACAGTGAATCGGGTCAAATTGACCCTGAACATAATATGACGGTTAAGCAGAGACCTTTTTCTGTCTTTATTACAGGAACAATGCCCAAGCCACAGTCATATTTTAGTTGCCACTCATGACAGATATAGGGGTGGGGCAGGGGTAGGAGGAAGCCAATGCAACTGACAGGGGAGCTGATGTGGGGACATAGTCTGCAAGCTACTGATAAATGCTTTGTTGACTTAGGAGGTGCAAGCACCTCAGCGCCATGCTGGAGCACAGTACTCAGCCATGGAAGTATGCCAGGGTCAGGGTGGCTGTCCAACAGGTGATGGGCTTGGTTCCAAGGTGTTCTGAGTCACTCTCACATACCCCCTTTCCACCAACACGAACCTAGTTCTGGTTCTGGGCTGGTGCTAGAGCAGGTTCGCAGTTGGTTCAACTTGCGAACCTTCTAAGAACCCTTTTGCTTTTCCACGGGCTAGAGAGCCACGTCATTACGTCACTGTATACGTCTGTATACGTCTCCGCTTTCCCAGCAACGCTAGCGCCAACTTCAAGCACAGCAACAACAATGGCAGACAACATCTAGTGTTGCTCCTGCCTTTGCGAGCCTACATTGGCATCCAAACAGACTGGTCCAACGTATTTGTGCTGCTTGTTATGCTGAAGCTCTGTTTTTAAAAAAATGGTGATCACAAAGTTTTAGTTAGTCTTGGTTGGTCATGATAATCCCGCCCCCAGCCCCTGACGTAAGCGGTTCTTGGTTCTAGACCAGCTAAGTGCTTTGCTTTCACCAGCATGTACAAGCCCCCAAAAGGCCCCTTCTCCAGCAATTTTGTAATCCCTCAGTTTTTGTCATTGCCCCTTAGTTGTGGTAACTCACATTTTGGCATGGGTAAGGGACTTGCACGATATATATCTCTGAACCTGGACTTGGTTGACTCCATAGATCCCAATCCAGATGAATGCTCCCCCAAAAGTTATGGTCCAGAAGGTGTGTCTCCTCAGGGGACTTGGATCAAAGCTAAAACAGGAGTGACAGTCATGAGAGGGAAATAAGCAGAAAGAGAGGGAGAGAGCACGTGATCTCAATTGGGGTGGATCCGCAGAGGCATTCCAGAGGCACTAGTGTCCGGTGTGCACTCACTCCCAAAAGTTGAGCCTTCCTCCACGAGCAGAGTCATTGATGATGACGGAGAAACCACCCTGCAGCACTACAGAGCGGATGATGACTGCAAGAAAACCAGCCACCATGATGCCCACCTGGAAAACATCTGTCCAGACCACAGCCTTAAGACCTCCCTGTCAAAACAGAATTAATTGTCGGTGGCGCAATGTGGTTTTAGTTTCATTACAAAGTCGTGTCAGTACCCTTGGTGGTGCCATTAATTGTTTCAGGTACACCTACCATGGTACAATAGAAAATGCAGACCACTCCTGTTGAGATCACAGCCCCCCACAAGTGAAATCCAGTAACTGGAGGGGATAGAGGATAGAGAGAGGTCACAGGACTGGTCTTTATGTCATAGTGATCAGCAAACTAGCATTCCTGTGATTTAAGTGCACTCCACAGCAAAGGGCTGTCATGTCACCCAGAAAGAATCTCTTGATCCTCTCCGCTCCGCTCCACTCTGGGAATTGGGAGTTCCCTGGGAGGAAGTGTGCACTAGAGACCATAGGTGCACAATTCAGAGATAACACACATTCAGACTACATACTGCAGAACTTTAGTGAAAAATTAACATACTATACCTTGGTTTAATGCAAGAGCTGGAGCATAGATGGCTACTCCAGTATACAGAACCTGTAGTCATAGGAAATTTGATCAGACTAACAATATTCTCAGGCCAGACTAACACTCTGAGCAGACGTGTGAGATGGCGTTCAACTATAAGCTTTCCCCACATGTCTTGACCCCCAAGATCATTATTGCTACTCTCCTTTGACCTTTTCTGGACATGACTAAGAGGGGAACTTCAAAACCTTTTTGAGTTTTTAATTCTATTTCTGAAGAAAATAAAGTAATCTGCAGTGAGACAGCGACAGAGCAAGAAGGAGGAGGTTCTGTAGGGAAAAGCTTTGTCGGATTTTCTTTGTAGTCGCGTCAATGACCTTCAATATGCACTTATTGTACTTATTGTACGTCGCTTTGGATAAAAGCGTCTGCCAAATGATTGTAATGTAATGTAAAAAAAGAAGGCACAAGATGCACCACAAACATTCCCTGCTTTACTGATTGTGTGTGTGAGAAGTGTGAGATGGCGTTCAGCTATAAGCAGACATTTGAGACCGAGTGTAGACTCGTGAAGGAAGTATCCAACTAATTGTTTTAACTCTAAACATGCGACAGGTTAATGGTGCACGTCGACTTTGAATGAAAGGGACTTACTGTCTGTACGATGAACATCACAGTCCCACACAGTCGGGTCGCCCTGTTAAATCGCAGCTCCAGGTACTGCCAGGGAATCATTAGTCAAACATAAAAGGCAGAGCAATGTTTCAGAAAACAGTGACCACAAAGACTGCTTGATTTGAAAATACTTGTATCTATGTTTGGGGCTATAAAGACCTTTTCATTTTTCTCCTAAAATGCTAGTAGAAAAATGGAAGCCTTAGCTTTAGAAAATATCAGTAATATGAGTAAAACAATAACACACCTCAAAAGATATGCAAAGTGAAAACACTGTAGTATACAGCTATTGATCCAGTCCAGTAGAGACTGGTGGAAAACAAAGGTGAATAATAAGTCTTCTCTGGACCTAACTTAATAGTACTTTTGTGGTATATTTCTGTTGCAGAATAAAACAATAAATGTATAATATGTACTGTACTAACAATAATATGCAACATGTACTGTACCCAACAATAAATACAAAATGTACACAACTCCAAATTTGCTAGGACAAATATCCACTTTTAAACACTAGAGATCAAGATAAAACCTTGCTCATAAGCCATGGGTGGTATTGGAGGACATAACTGTAGCAAAACTCTGCCATGACATTTCTGATACATTGGCGGGAGATTCCGAGGACATTGCTTACCTCATAGGTGCTGGTGATTCCCAGCCTGTAGAAGACTGGGAGGAAGATCTCAGAGCTGACCACCACTACCAGGATATAGGTGATGCCATAGAAGCCATAGATACCCCCATACCTGTACACCTCGGAGGGTGTAGCCAGGACGGTAATGGCAGACATAAAGCCGGCAGTCAGGGAAATGGCAACTGGCACGGCCGACATGCTCCGGCCAGCCGTCAGGAAGTCCCTGGAGCTGCGCTGACCCTCACCCGCCAGGGCGTAGTACACGCCGATGGCAGCAGAGACCAGCAGCATCAGCGCAAACACCACATAGTCCCACACCACGAAGGAGCTCATGGCTGCCATCTGTCTGTGCGCACCAACTCTCAGAGGGCTGTTCGCTGAGCTGTAACTGTGGAGGCTAAATTACGGGGGCCTTCCTTTGTGCTCCCGAGGGACAGAGGCATTCCTGGGCTGCAGCACACCTCTCTGCTCACTGAAGAGTAGGGATTGTTCTCTTTGCTGGATGATAAGTACCCTGTCACTGCTCTATCACCCCCACCCGCTCCTTCACCCACATGTGGGGAGGAGTGGGGGTGGGAACTACAGTAGTCTTTTCAGTGTTCGGTCAATCATCACAGCTTGTTTGCAGACCTTCATTTACAGTGCAAACTAACACAGAGGGGCACGCAGACCTGATTTCAGAGTGGATGACAAATCTAAGAAATATGTTTTTGAAGTTTTAACCAATAAAAAAAACTAAATCATATCAGTGTTCCACTGGATTTAGATCACATACTCAGCCTATCCACATTCTTTACTCCCACTCTTTATTCCTAACAACATTGTATTAGATAGAACCGTGCTCCCTGACAGCTGTATGCTTAAGATTTTGATCTTAGTAGATTAAGCAACAGTTACAGTCATAATACAAAACAGACAACACACCAGAACTGATTTATTGTGTGTTCACAGCCTCAGCACAATCACTATATGGTTAAGGAATGATGTTAGAAGAAGATTCACAAACAAGGCTGCAACCAAACACAAGGAGCGCAGTTGGTCATAATGACTGTTTTTGACCACACAAATACGGCTCACTCCTGGTCAGGTTCACATCATTGTTATGATCACAGCCTTGTGGTGGCAGGTACCTCTGGCTGGGCTGAGATACTGTCTGTAAATGGCACACCTGTTGAAGTGGCTGATTAGTAAGGCTGTCATGCCAAATTTTGTTACTTGTAAGATCCTCATATTCAGAGTGTTGTAGGCAGTCATGAAGTGCATGGACAAAAGTGTAACGATGAAAAATAAACATATCAGGCTCAAAAATAGTATTGAGACATAGGCATTCAACCAAAATTGATTATAGTATGCATGCCGTGTTTAAAATGATACATCAACATTACCACAAATCATAAGTTACATCCCACCAGTGTCAGAACCCCACTTATATGTTACCTGGCTGGTGAAGTGATGCGTTTAATAGAAAGTATAGGCTATTATGCTGCAAAAACAAAAAGTAACACTCAGATATACTGCCTGGGTTTGTTTGGGGTACCCAAGTTCAAAACAAGAAAAACAGATTAACGATAATACTTGTGTAGCTTTTTAGCATTCCCTACATGTCTTGACCCCCAAGATCATTATTACTACTCTCCTTTGACCTTTTCTGGACATGACTAAGAGGGGAACTTCAAAACCTTTTTGAGTTTTTAATTCTATTTCTGAAGAAAATAAAGTAATCTGCAGTGAGACAGCGACAGAGCAAGAAGGAGGAGGTTCTGTAGGGAAAAGAAGGCACAAGATGCACCACAAACATTCCCTGCTTTACTGGTTGTGTGTGTGTGTGAGTAGGACTCAAAAAGCCTGAGAGAAGTGATTGGGTTGGGTGTGATTTCTTGGAATTCTTACCACTCTTCAGCTTTACACTGTGCATGGCTGAGAGGTGGATATTTCTGCCTTTCTGACTTTGGATAGAGAAAACAGCATTTGGTGGTTAATAATTCAAACATGAGGGTTGATGTGGATGTGAGTTAATGGAGATCGTAGATGAAGACAAGGATGTTTGATGGAGAATTATAGATGATGACAAGAGCATAGCAGGGCAAAAGAGAATGCATTCCAATAAAAAGAATAGCAGAGAGGTTGGAAACTGATATTTCTTGAAACAATATGGTCAAACTGCATACCTGTAGGAGGGGAGAGCTTGAAATGACACAGGATGCCTGAACATATTTCTGGCCAAGTGAATACTGATTTGATGTTTTGACATACTTTTACATTACTGTCTTTGAACAAAAGCAAATAATTCAATAAACTGTAAAACTTTTATACAGTAGCCTACTTTGCTTTATTCTGGCTACAATAATAACTTGAAACTATCATCATTGCAAAGACATGTAGCCTACTAAAGCTGAACACTAGGCTACTGTAGCCGACCAGTAATTTTAAATCCGATAGTTCAGTCAACTGCCGCCGAATATGTCAACGAGCCGAGTGACATGAATGCAGGGGCTTGCCGCCAACAACACTGGTTTTCTGCTCCTTCATCTACCAATAATGGCTGATCAAGGATTTGCTCAGCTAAAACTATTCTCAACCTAAATTATTGTGAAACAAGAAGACGCTGATCTGGAATCGGTATCTGCGATCCAAAAGTTTTGGTAACACGTGGTTAAAAGCACGCATTCCCATGATGCTTCATTCATCATGGCGGCGCCCCGTTAGAGGCATGCTTGTGTGTAAACATCGATGAAAACTCAACAACACCCGCTTTAAAAAAATATATCAAACAGCAGTATATTATTTCTGATTAACGTTATACAATAAAAGGAAAGAGAACATCTACTGACTGTAAAATGAAGACCAAATCGTCTTATCATAAATCTGAAAACACTTTCAGGGTAAGTGCTAGCTAACAGGATTTGCCTTGAACAGTTGCGCAAATTAAAAAGAGATTGTGATTATTGCGAATTGTATCGGTGTTGATCGCTGGCATGTTTCTACGATTTCGCTTGTCGTCAGTTAGTCAACATTCAGTTAAGTTAACGTAACGTTACCTTTTCAGTTGGATAACTAGGTGTCGATATAGCGAGGGCGGGTGAGGGGGAATGCTGTTGGCTAACTAACGAGCGATTTACCGGTGGTTTCAGTGTTTGTTTATGTATTGTTTTACAGTTTCTTACGTTCTCTGAACGGCTTGCCAATGTGAATATCGATGTTATCCATCGCATCGACAGAACGGGCAGTTACGATGAAGTAAGTTGCATATGTGAACGAAACTTGACGTGCAGTTTGCTTAGCTACTGGATTTGACAACATGTTCAATTTAATACTGATACAGATAGTTACTGGAAAGATGTTGCTGCTTTGACGTCTTGCTGTCGTGGCATTGCTTTATTGACCAACCTTTCTCATTCTTAGGAGGTAGAAACATATTTTTTCGAAGGACTGACGAAATGGAGGGATTTGAATTTAACAGAAAATTTTAGTAAGTCGAATGCATGTCTCTTACTTTACCAAAATTGAACGTATAATCTGAACACGTCACCCAGTCACTGTTGACTGAATGCCAAAATATGTCTGAGATCATTTAGATCAAAATTTGTTTTTCAGCAACCTTTTTAAAAGAAGTGATCCACAAGAGTCAGTCCTTCAACCTGCTCGTGTTCCACCAGCAGTCCATAGTGGAGAGCCTAAAGACCCACCTCAGAGTGCGGGGCAGCCTGGCTTACCAGCCCCTGCTGGAGTGAGTATGACCCATTCAGATGGGGATGGGGAGAGAGGGCTTGTTACCAGTGATCAGCCATTCATCCTAACGGGACCCATTTTCTGTAAAGGTCCTAGCTCTCGTTCATTCTGCTGAAAATAGAAAATGACCTGTGTAGGCTACACCACTGAGTGTTCGGCTGCAGTGATGCAGTGGTTCCGCTGTAAAGTCAGCCTGAAAATAAGGCCCCCTGTATGTCTCTTTCTTTCTTACTGTCTTTCTTCCTTTCAGTCTGGTGGTGCAGCTGGCTCGGGATCTCCAGGCAGATTTTTACCCTCACTTCCAGGACTTCTTCCTCATCATCACCTCCATGCTGGAGACCCAGGACACGGAGCTGCTGGAGTGGGCCTTTACCTGCCTCTCATACTTGTACAAGTACCTGTGGAGGCTTATGGTCAAGGACATTAGTCAGATGTACTGGTGAGGATTTTATACAGTTGAGCACATGATGGTGTAATGTTGTTTGCTAGGTTAACATTACTGTTTTTGAGTATAAATGGGCATTCTCTTCCTTTTTGGTGATATGTGGGTGTGTATTCCTGAGACTGACGTTCTCCACTTCTCTACGTTGCTCTGGATAAGCTCGTCTGCTAAATCATTGTAGTTTAATGTAATGAAATATGTCTGATATGGTATCCTTCAATATGACTTGCAAGAATTTCTTGTTTCCGGGAAATTGCGTTTGTTATGGGGTCTGTTCATGTGTTCATTTAGATGTCTCTTTAATGTACGTAGACTTGCAACTCCTTTCTCAATGTCCGACATTGACTTTGCCTCACTTTTGTTTCTCAGTTTATACAGCACACTCCTGGCTCACAAAAAAGACCACATACGCAGCTTTGCTGCAGAAAGTTTTGCATTTTTGATGAGAAAGGTAAGACATCTGCATATGCTGGTGAGAGGGGCTTTGTTTTGGGGGTGCTTGGTCAGCACGTCTCAATGTATACATGCATGTGTGTAAGTTTAACATGACACGAAACCTTGGTTTCCTTCCTGTGTGTTTCAGGTGCCTGATCTGGATGGACTCCTCACCTGCATGTTCCAGGACCTGGCTGACCACTCCCAGAAGGCGGAAGGTGTGGGACAGCTTCTGTTCCAGATGTGCAAAGGGGTCCGCAACATGTTCCACTCCTGTGCCCACAAAGTGAGCTCAATTCTTTTTACAGTGATGGGACAGTGATGTTTCCTGAACCCTCTAATACTGGAGCTGCAGTGAGCTGTTGAATTGACCTGTTTGAACCAGTTGAAAGGTTTTTTAAATTTTTTTTTTTATCCACAGTAAAATATAATGTAAAGCAAGGCCCTGTAATTCCTAAACCCAGTGTGGGTTTGTCTCATGGACTGTATAAAAATATGGACAAAGTCACTGTGACGTCACCCATTGTCTTCCCACGGCCTCGTAAAAACAATTGAAGCTCCGGATGCATTTTTCGCCGCCAGTTTGTACAAACTGCGTCTGCTCCGTGGAGCCGAAGAGGACTCAACCTGTCCCTCTGATTGGTCCTGAACAAATGTTAATACCCTGTCCAAACTACACAATATTTTAAAAAATCAGCACATGCAGAGGCATTAGATGAAGGAAAGGCACCTATTGCAATTACATTTTTTGTGGGAAAAATGTATTGACTGAGTATTTTGACCACATTGCTGCCATTGACTTACATGGTGAAAGACCTATACTGGTCGCAGTGGCGCTAGTAACGGCACAATAGCCACTCCCAGCCCAACCAGAAAGTGAGCTTCAAAACAAAAGCCCAGACTTGGCCCCTTGGTTTGTCTTAATGGATAGAGATAAACTGGAGTTTGGTGATTTTCAAACACACACTGAGGCTAAAAGCCATTCATACCCATTACCCACACATTTTCTCACTATCCTACTCATTATATGGCTGGTTGACTTAGAAGGAGAGCTACGGAACAATGCTATGACTGCTGACAGTGCTAGCTTGAATAAATACCAGGATATGTTTTCCTTCCCTGTTTGCTTGTTGTGGTTTTACTTTATGTTTTCAGCACAAAAATGTCACACCCCCTCTATCTTTGCCGACCCCCTTCCTGTCCCCTGTCTCCTCCTCAGGCACTCTCTGTGGCCATGCGGAAGCTGGGCCCTTCAGGTGAAGGTGGTGTGTCTCTGCCCATGACTGCTGTTGGAGAAGCTCTTGATCACATGGCAGAAGTGGCAGCCAATAACATCGACAAGGAACACTTAATGGTGCTCTGGGAGTGTCTGGAGGTGAGAGTAGGGAGTGGGGTTTGAGTAGGGGAGGGGTCAATTGGCAGGTTTACAGCTGAAGGAGGGGTCTGTGCTACTGCTTTTTTAAACTTATGAGTGCACCCCCTGGGGGTGATGTCGCTTTACAGGGCTGCCTGATGGAGGTGCTGCAGAAGCTTGAGTCTGAAGGCGAGGGCAGCCAGGCCTCTGAACACATGGAAAGGCTGCTGCACATCTACCACACCCTGGTGGAGCACAGAGGTGGAGCCAAGGTCACCCGCCCAGAGTCTGTGTGTGAGGTGAGCATGGCCTGTGTGAGTGTGGAGGGCCCACTTCCCCTTCCTGTGAGAGGGCGGCATTCCCGCAGGTGTTTATGTAAATGAGGTGGGCATTACCCATTTGTTTTTAAGGTAGGTGTTGCATGTCTGTATGCTTGGGACAAGGGGCAGGCATTTATATCCAGTGATTGCTGATGGTTAATGTTTAACGTTTGACACCCCCCCACACAGACCCTGATCCGGCTGATCCAGGCCCCCCGGCTCTCCTCGTCCTGTCAGCTGTTACTGCTCCAGGTGACATCATCACTGCTGCTTGCCGAGAACGTGTCCATGCCTGATGTTCTGATTCAGGAGCTGCTTAACAAGGTATGCGTTTGTCACAGAGATTGGACTTCTTTTAGACCTTAGATCAGGGGTGGGCCACCCTGGTCTTGGAGTACGAGAGATGGTCCTGGTTTTTGCTCCATCCAAACCTATGACTGCATAACTGGATTAATTTTAATTAATCAGGTTTAACAAATGCAGTACCCATGTGCTGGAGGCACTCAGCATTTCACCATTGAGAATATGCAGGCTCAGACTTTTAATCATCCATAAACTCTCAATGTCAAGCTCAGATGGAACAAAAATCAGAAAGGTCACTGGCACTCCAGGACCAGGGTTGCCTACCCCTGCCTTAGACAGTTGCTTCTTTCTTTTTAGATTATTTTAGTGAATCCTAAGTTCTTATGGTCCTATTCCCCATACAGGTCTTCAGGAGTGGAAGAGACCAGGACATCATCCTGCCCTTTGCTAAGGGGATGTTTGGCATGAAGCAGTTTGAACAGGTGAGAGCATGAAACATGGTACAAAGGGGTCATCACATATTTAAGGGGCCAGCCCATTTAATCATGTCTGATTGAGGGTGGTTAGTGGATATATCATGCTTTGTCTTGATGGGTTCAGAGTTTTGTCTTATAAGAGTAGTTAAGTATGTGTGTGTATTAATGAATGATTTAGTGTAGCAGGTGAGGGCTGACCATCAGGGCCTGGGTTGTAAATTGTGTGGCCGGAGGGCAGAGGCCAGAGTGGACAGGCCTCTGCCCCCCCTGACCGGACATCTAGGCGCTACGAGGTATCGGCCATGACCAATAATGTGTATTAATGAACAAAGCATATGTTATTTGGGAACACAGAGATATGCCCTCGCAGATATTGTGAACATGTGCATCAAAATAAAGGCCTCCGAGGGCATATAAGCCTAATTAGGCGAGCATTAGGTGTTGGAGGTTGCTGTACGGCAAACTTGTGCTATGTTTCAGTGATCTTGCCGCTGGCCAGTGCGATTTCAATAAACTTTTACTTTCTCTAGTAAAGTGTTTGTTGTATTGGTGAGTTCCTGCATTGTCCTGACTTGGATTAAACTAAAAGAAGCTGGTTCTTAACAATCTTTTCCTGAAATTAATCCCCCCCCCCCCCCACCACCACCAGCTCCTGCTGCCCAGTCTGTTGCAGTACCTGGAGCAGATGTTTGGCAGTGAGGACCCTGTGACACGCCAGCTGGCCCTGGAACTCCTCACCAGCCTGATCCTGGCCAAAGCCGAGCCGCCCTCCGATGGCTCCATGGCGTTTGAGAAGTACCCCCCTCGTCTTCACCGGTCAGCCCCACAAGTGAGTCTCACCAGATCTAAGGTCTTGTGTGGTGTTTCATGGGTTTCACCCTGTTAGTCTTACCCAGTGTAAGAACATTGCTGTTATATCCAGTAATTACAGTGCGTCAGGTCTGTATGAAACGGCAGAAGTCTTCTGCAGGGATCTTGTGTACTGTTTTTGATGCATTACCCTTGAGTAATGACCCTTGAAATGCAATGTAATGTGACGCTTCCAGGTTGTCTGAATCCACGGAGGGTAAACAGCCGGTGTCCGTGCCTCTCTACATACTGTCGCTACTCGACCGACCGAAGGACGAGGCCATTGGAGACCTCTCTCACCTCTGGGCAGCCCTTGTGGTCCTGCCTCACATCAGGTTGGATAAGCTGCCATTCACAGCTAGGTTTGTTTCCCCATGTCTCTGCTGTGTTGCCTCGCCACAGGCTTTCACTCTCTTGCTCCTGTTTTTCAGGCCTCTGGAGTCAGGCAGAGTTATTCCCATGGTAACGGCGCTCATCGACCGCCTGTTAGACGACGTGGAGGCTGGTGCCTTGGGAAATGGTCAGTACCAGAGTGTCGTTTTTCTCCTTTCGGGTTGGTCTATGGTTCCTGTAGTTTATCGTAGCTTTGCTCTGGTGTTATGTTTTTCCCCTTATTCGGCTCTGGTGTAAATGTATGTCATTGCTGGTCTGTGTTTGTTCCCCAGGGGGACTCTTTGTGGCCAGACAGGCCCTCAGCACACTGCTCAGCTTCAAAGAGTCCGCTGAGGTGCTGGTCCTGGTGCCGGTAGAGCGGGTCCGGAGTATTATCCAGTAAGAACTCGGGCCATCTCCTTTGTTGACCACCGTGACACTCTACCCACTGCTTGTTGGGGTGTCATAATAGATATTTCATCCTTTCTTATAATGTGCTGTGGTCAAAATGGCTGCAGTAACATGCTGATGTGTGTTGGGTCATAATGTTTGGTTGAAAGGGTGAATGCGGGGATTTGCTATGTTGGGGCATAGTGATATGTTTGGAATACAATGGTTGTATCCTGTGTGTACTGCAGGAAGTTCCCCACAGACCTCTCTGCTCTGCTGCTGGGGGACCTATACTACACCAGACTTTCACTGAATGGTTGCTCTGCCCACCTCTCCCATGATGCAATGCTGGAGTTGTACCAGATGCTACACTCTAACCTTTCCTCCAATGTCTCTAAGGTACTAGACCGACAAAATACCTCTCAGTTGGGTGTGTTAGTGTGTTTGAAGATATGGTGTGTGATGTGGTGTTTTTAAAAAATAAATATGTGGTCAGGTGTGTGCGATTGTACAATTGTGTGTTTAAAGTAGAGATGTGGTAAGTATATTGTGGCTTTGGTGTAACATTGCAGTCAGTATATTTTGTGTTGAAAGGATTTGGATGATTGTTTTGACCCAGATTCGACTTCTGACCCTGAGGATTCTGACTCACTTTGAAGCAGAGATTCCCAAGCAAACTGAGGTAAACTTTTTAAACAACATTTCTGTCCATTTGTTTCTCTCATAAGTTGAAATGATTTGTTGACCTGTCCCACAACTCTACCTCCTCTGTCGGTAATGGTGAGAATTGCATGTACCTCCTCCAAATAAGTTGAGCCTGCGTTTACAAAACTGGATAGTTTGCCGCAAACTTGCAGCTAATATGTAGCACATTTGCCGCAAACTAAATTGTTTTCCACAAAATGTTGCCAGAGGTTTTTCAGAGTTTGCCAGTAGCGGTGAACTAAAAACTTTGCCAGAAGTGAATGGCAGTTTCCACAAAGCTAATTTGCATGTGAAAATATGAGCTTGCCGCAAACATGTGGCAACAATGCCAAATGTTCGCTGCAAATTTGCTTGAAGGCGAATATTTTTGTAAGGGAGCTGCTGCCTCTTCACTCTGCTGTTGTGCAAAGCTGTGGCTAATTATGAACAGCTGTGCAGGACTGCCAATCAGTCAGCACTGGAGCTGCTAACCATCAGCCCAGTGGTTTCAATGATGCTGTCTGTGATCCTATCTGACCGGTTCCAGTGATGTCCCACTGGTTCACATGTTTTATATATAGTCCAATGTCAGGTCAAGAGGACCATCCTGACTAGATCTGATAAGGACCCAAAAATCATGACCAAAAACTACAAGACGAAATTAGTATTTACGTTCGCACTATTCAAGAGTGTACATTCCAGTGGAGTTGGACCTGACTGGTGCTGTTCATTCCAGGGTGAAGATAGCGTGGACACGCAGACGGTGTTCAGGCTGTGTCTACAGGCAGAGCTTGTTCCCGCCACGCTGCACGACTACAGGGAGAAGCTGCTGCACCTGCGTAAGCTGCGACACGACCTGGTGCAGTCTTCCCTGCCTCAGGGGCCCTTCCAGCAGGTACACACGCGCACACACACACACACACACACACACACACACACACACACACACACACACACACACACACACTTACAGGTGCTCACATGTATAAATGTGCATGCACAGACACGCACGCACGTACGTACCGCACCAACAGGTACACGCACACACACACACACATCTATCTGAACACGAGTCATAGACATAATGTCTGCAATATGTGTACAGTGCCTGAATACAGGCATGCCATCTGTTCCCTTATTAACGCTGTCTTCTCTCCAAGGTGCCCCTGCGGTACCTGATTGGAATGCTGTTCATCAATTTCAGCCCCCTCTGGGACCCAGTTATTGAGCTTGTGGTGTGAGTACCTGCTTCAGTATCCTCCTCCTCTCTTTCCCTTTCTCTTCACTCCTAATGGCATCTGCTCTTTATCATTCCTCATGCCTACTCCTCGTCCTCAACACTCGGCATGTGTAAAGTGTGTCTCTTCTCTTCTCAGTACCCACGCAAATGGGATGGAAAATAAAGACTTCTGGAGTGTCTACCATGAGCACCTTGAAATGGTGGCTGTTCTAGCAGGTTAGTGTGGCACAGTACATGCACGTTTCTGTTTGCGTGTGTTCGGCACGCATCTATGCGTGCGGTCAGCTTCACAGTGGTCTCATTCTGTGGCCCTCAGAGAGGGAGCTTCGTGAGGAGGATGACGACGATGAAGACAAGGACAGAGAAGCAGCGCTGGCTCCCACTCCCGACAGAGACGTGGTCCAGAGCGGGGACTTGGGGGTTCTGTTCCTGCAGCAGCTGGACCAGGCCTGTAGCCCCAACGAGCGCACGGACTTCACCAACTTCCGCTTCCTGCTGTGGAAAGCCATGGTCAAATTTCCCGACCGGGTGGAACCGCGCAGCCGCGAACTGAGTCCACTGCTCCTGCGCTTCATCGGGTGAGTCCAGACAGGGCTTTCACTCCTTTACGGCCCAAGGTTCACTCGGTCCTTAGAATGCATTCTCCACTGTGGTCCTGCCCTCTTTAGTACGTGACTGACAGCCCCCTCTTTGGTGATTGACAGTAAGGAGTTCTACCCAGCGGACCTGCTGGTGGCTCCCACCCAGAGCCTTAGGAAGACGGATGGTACCACCACAAAATCTGAGAGGCCAAGGGAGGAAGAGCTTGAGTCTCGGGAGGAAGAGGAGGAGAGGGAGCCAGCAGAGGTGTCAAAACAGGCAGGGAGAAAGACACCAAGGAGAGCAGCAGCCAAGTAAAGAAGCTTCCTGTTCTTTGTGCTATAGCTTCCTGTTTGTAAGCCTGAGGATTGTGGGAGAATTTCAGGAGCTTGCATGGAAACCACGCCCGTTTTCTAATGAAATGTAATACACTCTGATGTAGCTGTTCACAACAGTTCCTATATTATTCAGTCAAGCTGAGGTTCTGACCGTGTCATTTCTGTTGACTCTCAGGCAGCTTATTGCTCACCTGAAAGTGTTCTCCAAATTCACCAACCCCCGTTCCCTGTATCTGGAACCCAACTTGCATCAGCTCTACACACAGGTAAGTGCATGTACATACATTATAGAGACCTGATGATTAACTGACTGATTAAAATGACAAGCAACTGGAATAGAAAATCTATTTTGAAAGTTGAATTTATATATACACAAGATTTAAAAGTTATTACTCTCATTATATAAGAGTGTATATAAGAGTGTATCCAAATACACTTTGGGTATCTTTTTTTTTTTTTTTAATCCTGCACATGCCAGTGCACTGTATTCTTAGTTTGTACCAGGTTCACCTTTAAAAAGGTCATAAGAATATTGAAAAATGTTTTGCAACCATCCTCACAGTCTTCACTTTGAATGTGCAGTTGCTGTGCCATCAAAACCAGGACATCCAGAAGATGGCACTGGAATGTGAGCTGACCTACAAGGACCCCCCACATCCTCCCCTACAAGTATGACTTTTACAGTCCTCTTCCCTCTCTTTCTTTACCTGTCCAGGTTTATCCAGAATCACCATGGAGACTTCTGTCTGAGCTTTAAGGGTAGCCTATTGCTTTGTCATAGTGTTGATTTTCTTCTGCAGGGAAAATCTACAGCGGCTGCTGGACGATAAGCACTTTAAAGAGGAGATCGTCCACTTCAACATTTCTGAGGAAGGATCCACAGTGGAAGCTTCACACCGACCCAATCTCATCCCTGTGCTAATGAGGTGAGATCAGCGCCTTTGTGTGTGTGTGAGAGTGAGAGTGAGAGTGAATGGCGGTGTGTGTAAAGCCCTATTCGGACAGGATAAGTTTTCAGGACAATGTCTGTAAAGTCATTGTTATCACAGGACGTCTGTAATGTTATTGATTGATTTGGAAGGGATAAAGTATCTCCGTAATCAGCGTCCAGGAAAGCAGAGATGGGAGTCTACTCCATTTTGTCATCACGCCGAAAATGTTCCCCATGCGTCATACAATGTTACACATCCTATCTTCACTGCAATCTGATGGCAGAAAACTGCTGGCAGGGAGCAATTGAAAAGAAAAAAAAACTACATGCACTCAATGTTGGCATGGAAAATTGTCCACAAAAAGCGTGAGGAAAATAATAAAATAAAAAAATAAAAATAAAAATAAAATAAAAAAGTATAAATTTTATACAGCTGTATAAGTGAATGCTGTATAAAAAATGTGAACTGTGTTAATCACCTTGATAGTAGGCAATTGCACTGAAAGTCATTTATTGTAATGTAATTTGTGAAAAAGAGACCAGTGTGTATGTGTTTATCTTGTATTTTGTTTGTTGTACTCTGTTCTAATTCTCTCTGTACATTTATGACATCTCAAACTGATCTTGTGAGATTGTTTTCATCTGGTTATCATGAAATTATTTCAGTGTCGTCATGGACATGATTTTGCTCCCTGTAGGATCCTGTACGGTCGCATGCGCAGCAAGACTGGCAGTAAGTCTAAGGGCAAGGCCAGCGCCTCCACCCGCGTCTCCATAGTGCTGCGCTTCCTGGCTGGCTGTCTGCCGGAAGAGATTGGCATGTTCATCGACCTGCTCCTGGAGCCCGTCCATCAGCACAGTCATGGTACCCTAAGCCCTAAGCCCTGCTCATACCTTCTTTCTCTTTCTCTCCCCAGAGTATACTAAAATTGCCAATGTACAAAGCATATTCAGAAATGATAAATAACCAATAAAAAACCAAACTTGAATAATAACATAAATAGTAAGAATGGAATGAAAATGCTTCACCCTCAAAGCAGTACAAAAATGAAAATGCTTCACCCTCAAATACAGTGAGCGCCATAATTCATTAGACAGTGACACTTTTTTTTGTTATTTTGGTTCTGTACTCTAGCACCTTGACTTTGAAAGGATACAATGACAATGAGGTTGAAGTGCAGTCTGCTTTAATTTGAGGGTATTTTCATCCATATCGGATGAACCGTTTAGAAATTATAGAACCTTTCATACATATTCCCCCCCATTTTCTGGCATCAAAAATATTGGACAGTTTAACATAATGTAGAATAAAGTAATAATTCTAAATAGTCGCATATCCTTTGCATGCCATGACTTCCTGATGTCTGTGACCCAACAATATCAAAAGACTCTGTTTTGATTTAAGGCTTGTTTAAGGCAGAGTGTTGGTTTAAGGCTTGTTTGATATGTCAGACCCTTGATGACTTAGAGCCATTTTGCCAAACATGTGTTCCATCCTGTTCCAGTGTAATTTACAGCTAAATCTAGTCCCACCCCCCAATTTACATAGAGATCCATTCAAATGCAGAGAGGTTATAGTATCGCTTGTAGAAGTACCAGAAAATAAGATATCAAGTCTTTTGATAGTTGGGTCACAGACATCAGGAAGTCATGGCATGCAAAGGATATGCAACCAAATGAAAAAAGTAAAAAAAAGAATCTAAGGTTCTATAATTTCTAAATGGTACATCCGATATGGATGAACATACTCTCAAATTAAAGCTGACAGTCTGCACTTCAACCTCATTGACACTTCAACCTTTCAAACTCAAAGAGTACAGAACCAAAATAACAAAAAATGTGTCACTGTCCAATGAATTATGCTGCTCACTGTGAACTGTATGCAAACTGTAAATGGTCTTAATTTCGTGTCTGTGTCTCACAGGTACATGTGCGGCTGCAGTCCAGCAAGCGGTGGAGCAGACGGACCTCTCTGCGGTCCTTCCTCTGGGACGACAGCACAGCCTTCTTAACCTTGTGGACGTGGTCATCCACAAACTGGGCCACCTGATCCACCTGTACCTGCCCAAGGTGCTGCAGATCCTGCTGTGTGTCACCGCCTCAGTGACCACTGTCCTGGATCAGAGAGACCAGGTATGCGCCGTGTGTGTCCGTGCGTGCGTGAGGGAGAGAGTGAGAGAAAACGTTCGGTAATCCTGGACTAAATTAAGCGTATGTGGTGTATGTGTGTGTTACCAGACTGGCACTGTGCTTTCAGCCACCTCCTTAGGGTTGTTTACTGGTCTTTGTGACTCACCTGTACAGACCTGTGATTGCTGAGCTTTGCGTGTTGTCAGTACAGGTGTGTGTTCACTGTACATGTTTATGTTCAGTGCCATGCGCATGGGTTAAAGTTTTCCGTCACCGTGACGGATTTCCGTCGTGGAGAAGTGAAAATGATCATTTCTGAGATCGATGCAGATCCGATGAGAAAATATTGTATTTATTTGGCAATTAAGGAGGAACGTTTTGTATCATTGAAATGCTCATTCACTTGGAGTTTGTGTCTCCAGTCTCGAAATAGAATGTTTACACCGTTGCTTAGGAGATAACGGTTGACGTTCATAGCGTTACGTTAGCTAGCTAGCTATGTGTCATTTTAACAACTACAATGGACGCGATGATAATGAAACCCGGGAGTGATGTCTCAGACATAGATAAAGTTGTTAAAAACAAGTGGAGGTGGGCCTGGGTGGAGGGTTCGGATGAAGCAGGACAAACGTTTGAGTGGTGTAAGAAGATTAAAATAGCAGGAGCTTGTTTTTGCGTCGTCTGCCACAATAAACTAATGTATGGGAGCAATGGAAAGAAGGTTTTACAGCGTCATGCTAGCGACCCAAGTCACAAGGCTAAAGTCACAGCACAAAAACTTACATCAACGCTCCCAGGGGCAGCACCACGACTAGCTCCTCCGTCCATGGCTGATCGGGTATGTGAACAGAAAGTTCGCGTTTGTTCTTTTCTCGCAGAGCATGATCTCTCGTTCACCATTGCGCAGCCCTTAGTCAGTTTGGCTAAAAAACTTGCCGAAGACAAGACCGCTCTGTCTAGATTGACTCTGTCGAACTCACAAGTGTCCTACGTTACCACTCAGGGGATCGCACCACAGTTGAAGAGACAGCTTTCAGAAAAGCTACATAATGCTTTTTTTCTCACTGAACGCGGATGAGTCCACTAATCAGAATAGCGCTGGCCAGTGTTACAGTGTGTGAGGATGGTGACAGTCTTGCGCTCTCTCACTCCCCCCACCCTCTCTCTTTCTCTCTTCTACCCACCCTCTCTCTCACACCACCCCCTCCCCACACACACAAACACACCTTTCAAATAAGTATTTGTCATTGTTGTAGTGTATGTGCAGTTTAATTTCTTGTATTTAGTTGAATAATGAAATTCATTATTAATACAGAATGATTACCAAACATTGTCCTTGTTTGCTAGTTTTATTTCTGTTCTTACAGCACCATTACCACCAAAATGTCAATAAATTGCATGAAATGAGCTCTCAAAACCCCAAAATTTCCTGGGGGAGGACCCCAAGACCCCCCATTTTATTACCCCCCCCCCCCCCCCCCCCCCTTTTCTTTTTCAGTCGTGAACATATTTCTTGCTTTAACCCATGCATGCGTTTGTTTTCTGTACAGTTGAAAGCGGGCTGCATTAGTCCTCTGAAGAACTTGAGGCGCCTGGGAATCCTCCGGATCAACGACTTCTTTGACGGGTTTGAGTCGTACAGCTTCAGCGCCGATGAACTGGACGGCGTGTTTCAGGCCGTCGTCTGGCCTCAGGTACGGCGCCACTGCGTGTTAGCAGACAGCCGTCATTCCCCAGTTAATCCAACTTACATAGAATATCCAGAATCTTCTGCACGTTGGCTACAATGCCTAGTTTGGTAGGGCGGCAGTGTAGTATAATGGGTAAGAAACTGGCCTTGTAACCGAAAGGTTGCAGGTTCGATTCCCAGCTAGGACACTGCCGTTGTACCCTTGAGCAAGGTACTTAACCTGAATCGCTTCAGTATATATCCAGCTGTATAAATGGATACTATGTAAAACAATGCTAAAAAGGTTGTGTAAGTCGCTCTGGATAAGAGCGTCTGCTAAATGCCTGTAATGTATTGTAATGTAATGGTTTGGAGCACGTCGCCATCCAGCTTTAATTCTGTTGCTCTGTGTCTGTGTGTCCCTTCCCAGGTGTGCCGCCTCCCCACAGAGAGCCCCTATGCCCCCACCCCCCTGCTCAAATTCATCCATGTGTGGAGCAAGAATGCCAGGTGAGCTCACCGGCCTGGTGGAAGTGGCATAAGTGCTGGGCTGTCTACAGTGGGTGGAAATGGGTTGAGGAAAACGCAGTGAGAAGTGGGAATATGTTTCACACCTGACACTTGCCCGTTCCTGCCTCAGATATTTTCCTCTGCTGGGGAAGCAGAGACCTGGTCACCCGGAGTGTGACGTGCTGCTCAACGTCTTCGCCCTGCTCGCCGCCAAGAATGTTTCCCCGTCCACCGTCGCCATGGTGATGGACATAGCCGAAAGCCTGGTGACCACGCCTGACTTCCTGCCCACGGAGAACGAGGCGGAGCTGGCCGTCAACGGCGTCGCGGTCCCAGAGTCAGGCGACGGGTGTGACATCGCCGCAGGTACTGAGCACTGGGAGTGTTACTCCGATGCAGTGTTACTGAGTGCAGTGACTGCAATCTGTGCCTAGATCAGGATGTGCAGTGCTAGATCAGAGCCCACACTGAATCTTTGCTTTCCCTATGGCCACACAACACTGATGAGTATGACTTCTGAGAATATTGAGAGACACCTTCCACTGAAAGCATCCCACTGTTTTTAACAAGGTAAAAGAAGTGATGTAGACGTGAGATATTGCTGATATGAAGAAAAGATTCATATGTTTTCTGATCATTTTCTCAGTAATGAGAACGTTAAGAATGAAAGAGAAACTATTAAAAAATTGACCTTATGATGTAAATTTGTCAAATATGTTACAAACCCTGAGGCTTGAAGTGTAACCCCTCAGTTTTCCTGTGTTCTTGCAGATGCTCTGACCCTGGGTTCAAAGCTCCTCCTCCCACACATCTCCACTCTGCTGCAGTACCTCAGCGGGGTTGTCCGCAACTCCGACCGCGTTAGGAAAAAGAAGTTCAGAGTTCAAGTGAACAAGGAGCTGAACATCCTCTCAAAGTAAGAGCTGACATCAGACCGTCTCACTGCTGTCTTACATCCATCTCACCACAGACTGGACCCTGACCCTGCAGTCTCACATCAGTCTCACCATTGACCTTCACTCTGCACTCACCTCTATACAGGTTGAAAGTCTCATTATAATGATGTGCAAATTCACGATAGTGCTTCATACTGAGCACTTAATAGCCCTCTTACGTATAATTAAGTTTCAGTTTATGGTTTTGATATGTCCTGTTCCTCCTCCCTGTGTTAAACTTGAGCTGAATATATTTGTATCTGTTTATACTCAGTAAAGTGGAGAAGCTCTGCAGTTGGGACGAGCGAGAGCCGTTCACACGGAAGGAAGTGTGAGTTGCCCTGTTGCAGGGTGGTCGAGCTGGAGTGTAGTGTTGGATTGTGTCCTGCAGGGAGGAAGCGTAGGCCGGGGTCAGAACTTTGAGTCTGATCCTGGCGGCGACCGGCAGCCAGTGGAGTGACCTCAGCAGGGGGTACGTGCGTGCATGCTGATCAGAAACATCAACATTTTGTTTCAGGATCAGCAGATTTGTGAGCGATAAGGAACAGAGCTCCACGTTGATCAGTCTCCTGCTGCCGCACCTCCACCGACCCCACACCGCACAGGTGAGTCGGCCTGCTCCACGTGTCCTCAGCGAGGTGCTGCTGACATGCAGGGTTGAACATGCTCTCTGTCCCACTCCAGGAGATGCTGATGGACATCCTGGAGACTGTTCAGAACCTGCTCCGCCGCTGCGCGGACGCCACCTCCTTCCTCAGGCCCTTGAGCCGACTCTTCTCCGTCATCCACAGCAAGCTGCCACGCCAGGCCCTGTGCATCACCTTTCAGGCGAGCTCTGCATTCCTCCCTCTTCATGCCCCTCCCCCAGCCCCACCCCCTGCCCCCCCATAGAACCTCCCCCTCTCCCCACCCCCTTTTCCAACCACGGTGGACACGTGCACAATTTGACAACATGGGACTCGGTTTTCCTTTTTTTGCGCAGACGTTATCAGACCTGGACGGCGGGCTGAAGTACATCACAGACGTGGCCGCGCAGGTAGGGTTTCTCTGTGAGCCTCTCTTCCCCCTGCAGCTCTGCCACCCTGGTGCCCAGGTTTCATAACCCCGTGCTCTCTCCCGCACCAGCTCACCGCCTTCGACAGCCGCCACCTGGACGAGATCCACTTCGACGTGCGTCTGACGGCCTTCCAGGGCGCAGCGCAGCGCATCAAAGAGATGGAGGCCCTGGACATGAACTACCTGCACACAGTCATGTACATCTGCTTCCACTCTTTTGAGGCGAGTCTCCATACATTCCGATTTCACTCAGGCAGATGAGAGTGAGACTGATTTCAGTCAGTGGGTAGAGGATAACTGATCTCTGAAGTTAGAAGACTAATCTCTCTAAGCTAGATGGCGAGAGAGAGAGGTTGGTAGAGTACCTGGATGGTCCTCTCCCTGAAGGGAACCTTGTCATCGCTAAGGTTGATGTGAGTGGTTTTCTTCTGGTTCTTTTCCTGCAGATTGGGGACATGTCCCTGGCGGATAGCGCCACCTCATGTCTGGCAGCTGTCATCACACGGCTGGCGTCAATGGAGCACAGCGAGGAGGAGTACAAAGAGATTGTACAGCGCACCGTGCTGGATGCAGTACGGAGAGGCCTCAACAGCAAAACGGAGGTACCGCATGTCCTGTATTCATACACACTACCTGTTAATGTCCGTGTGTAGTTTCTATTGTCTTTCTGTCTTTGCATCATATCTTTCCTTGCTCCTGTCCTCCTCAGACTGTCCAGCAGGACTACACCACGGTCCTCTCCTGTCTCATTCGGACGTTCCCCTCCCGTCCGGAGTTCCAAGACCTGGTGCAGCTCACTGACTATAATGACCCCGAGTCTGACTTCTTTGAGCACATGAAGCACATCCAGGTACACACCAAGCACTTCTGGGTCACCTAGCAGAGCTTTTACTTTAGCCTAGTTTAAAAGAGACCTGAGGCAACACAACATTCTGAAACGTTCTGCATGGCTTCCACAGATCCACAGAAGGGGGCGTGCTCTGCGGAAGTTAGCCAAGCAGCTGACGGAGGGAACGGTGGTGATGTCCTCAAAGTCACTGCAGAACTACATCATGCCATACGCCATGACGGCTCTGTTCAGTGAGAAGATGCTGAAGGTGGGGTTTGGATTCTTCTTTGAGTGTTTCTGAAGGTGCTGTGTGTGTTGGGTGAGGGGCTATCAGGCCTGCGTATAATGTATATTGGCAAAATACATGTCTGACTATTCTCAATATTTTCCAGATATTGACTTGATTATTCAGATAGTCTGAATATAGTACAATTTTATTTAATTGTGATTAATAATAATAATCAAAGAAGAAGATGAATTGCCATATAGACTAGATGTCATAAAGTACTTTAAGAGCCAAGCATTTTCCATGTGCTATTTATAAAACATTGTGAAGGTGTATTGTGCATGTGTATAACTAGATGCCTTCTTAGAATGTGCACAACTATAATTTATTATACTGTCACTAGTGTTAGGTGTGCTGACACTGCACTCATGCAGACCTCAGAAATTCTTGATCTTGGCCATCACCTCCCAGCTAACCGAAATGACATAACCCTTTAGATAAATCAGCTATCTAGTTTTCTTTGATATGGTTATGGCGGTGCAAACTTGTCATTGTTATCTACAAAGACAGCTGTGTGGAAATGGTAAGAGATTAGAGTATGTAGCATATCATCCATTTTGACACAGACATTTATAGTAGTAGGTATGAAGTCTGCTCCATAGAAACCGAGCAGTGTGTGATTTTCATCTGTTCTGAGATTAGTATTGTGTCCGTTAATTTACGTTAATAGTTCAAGTCGTTGAATTGCCATCAGTGTTAAATTTAGTTAAGTCATTGTTGCAGCCAGCCTAGTACCATTCGTATGACACATGAATTTCATGTTTATGTATTTGTAAACTAACTGTCTGTAATGTGTTTCCCTGCAGTATGAGAATATGACCTCAGCCTCCGTGGAGATGATTGGGTCTGTGTGCAGGTGTCTCACCTGGTCCAAGTACCTGTACTATCTCAAGTACTTTGTCCACGTGCTACACACTGGACAGGCTGACCAGAAACTGGCTGTGAGGTATGTTAGAACAAGCAACGTTATGCTTTCTTATATGTAGGTGTGCGGCTGCGCGTGTGCGTGAATGGTATGCTTTGATTGACTTTGTCTTACAGCCTGCTGGTGACGGTGCTGGAGGCATTCCACTTTGACCGGGAGACCATGGGGAGGGAGCTGGAGGCGATGAAGAGTAGAGAGGCCCAGAGTGAGTAGGCAGCGGAGTAAGGGACGAAGAAGGGCCATCTGTCTGCTGTCATGTGACTCACTTATGCTCTGGCTCGCCCTGCAGCAGGTGCCATGGAAGAGGAAGGCCAGGAAGAAGATGAGGCCGTGGAAATGGGGGAGAGTGACGGCGAGGAGGCCACGGAAACGGTAGACAAAGAGTCACCGCCGGCGCCGCACACCACGGAGAGGCCTGTCGAATCCAAACCAGCCTCGGCAGAGGAGGCGGGCCCTTCGGGTGGGGCAGCGTTGAAGGCTCCCAGTGGTCTCCCTCAGAGCAGAGAGGAACTGGAGTCTCTGATCGCCGCCATCCACCAAACCGTCACTGGGAGCGTCCTGCCCAAACTGCACAAGTGCCTCACTGCCAAGGTCAGCACTGCGCACTCTCATGATGTCACTTCCCTGTGTGCTGTTGCCTGCAGTGATGTCACCCCAAAGAAGCATATTTGGGAGCTGCAGGGTCAGTTCACAGGGTTCACTCAATGCTGTAGTAAGCATTGAGTGAATTCACTCAATGCTCAGGGCAGATAAATCGATTTATTATTATTATTTATTTTACTGTGACTCTTGCAGGTGAAAAGGGATGAGGAGCACAAGCTGGCGAAGTCCAAGGATGTGAAGGAGGAGGAGGTAGTGCGGGTTCCCATCGCCTTCGCCATGGTCCGCCTCATGCAGACCCTCCCGCAGGATGTCATGGAGGCCAACCTTCCAGGGTGAGACAGGTTTAGGTCTGGTGTGCTTCACAGAGCACTGAGCTCATTCTCTTTCTGTGCACTAACAGTATCACCTGTGTGTGTGTGTGTGTGTGTGTGTGTGTGTGTGTGTGTGTGTGTGTGTGTGTGTGTGTGTGTGTGTGTGTGTGTGTGTGTGTGTGTGTGTGTGTGTGTGTGTGTGTGTGTGTGTGTGTGTGTGTGTGTGTGTGTGTGTGTGTGTGTGTGTGCAGTATCCTGTTGAAAGTGTGTGTCCACCTGAGGAGTCGGTTCCAGGAGATTCGAGATGTGGCGCGGAACACCCTGGTCAGAATAATTGAGACGCTTGGATGTCACTACTTGCAGTACCTGCTCAAGGAGATGCAGAGCATCCTGGTCAAGGGATACCAGGTGAAATGCAATGTTTTTATGAGGATGTGGTTATGTGATTTCATATGAATTATGGGATGTGTAGTACTATAGGGAAATAGCAAATCAAGTATGGAAGATATAGTAGTGTATGAAAAGGAAGAGACTTGTACGGTGTTACCACATCCATGGTTTTCACACCAAATTGGATTTATTTTAAAATGAAACTATGGGAAAAGTGAAGATGTTTTGTACATAACAAGGGCTGCAGACAACCATAAGTTCACTAACTCCAGGTTTGGCTATTTTTTTGTGCTGGCATTTGGTTAGTTTTGCAAACTCTGCACATTAAACATGAACAATCAATGTAATTTCTAACACACTCAAACCTTTTTTTTCTTTCTTTTTCCCCCCCCATTTCAAATACCCACTTGTGCCTGAAATGCTTACAGGGCAATGTTATTGAATATTTTATTTACAAGTGTATCCTCAAAGCATATTGTGAAGTGAAGCTGGCAGCTAACCTGTTGGCATTGCAAAAAAGGAGATAAATTCTAAATTCTCACATTAAGGCACTACAAGACACATTTTCTAGAGCTTAGATAAGCTTGTGAAGTACAAAGATGGGATATCTGCAAGAAATTAATTATGGGATATTTAGGAATGTGTGTTTTGAATTATTGGAAATGTGCTTGTTTTATGCAGTGTATTATTGGGCAATGTGAGAAATTTTAAAGTTATGGAACAATCAAGTAACAATCATATTTAATCCAAAGTGTTCGATAGGAACAGGCACACAGACATATTGTTCAAAAATACATCTGGTCAGTATCTCCTTATATACAACAAAATACATGCAGATGTCCTTGAAGTATGCTACAACTGTAACACCCTCATTACTGGGCCCCATAACTGACTCCAGTACACCCGGTGTTGATGATTGATCCATGGTGTCCTAACCTCCAGAGGTCTAGCTAATATACAGAACTCCCAAACTGTTGTTGCACATTCTTATATGACATCAAACACTTGTCCCCGCTAACCATAGAGAAAATAAAAGCGCGGCCTTCAAAGCACAATTAATAAGAATTGTGGTAATCGCAGAGAAGAATTTACGTATGGATGGAATGGTGAGTTTGCCTGATGTGCCCAATTTACATAAGCAGGCCTAGAAAAACGGTGGAACAGTTTTCGTGAGTGTCGGGGTGGTGGGGGTGCTAGTCATCACATGAGGACAGCACACAGTACTGTGAACACACAATCAATTTTGGGATACAGACGCGCGGTTCCAGTATTATTCTGCGTCATTAAAGATACAGTTATCCAGTAGTACACTCTCAGTAATGTTATGTTCAATGTCCTGCAGGTTCACGTGCTGACCTTCACTGTTTACCAGCTACTGTCTGCTCTTTGCCCCTCCCTGAAAAGTGGAGAACTGGACCCCTGTATGGACCTGCTGCTGGAGGTCAAGAGCTCTTCTAACTTTTCTGCGGAATCGCCCGCTTTCATTTGTGAACATCCTTTACGTCACTGTTCATGATAAAGTAGACAACAGATAAGGTTGTGTGCACTTGACTAGCATGATTACAAGAGATTGCAGCTTAGAGAATGTGTTGTGGTTGAATTAAATCTAGCTATTTTGTGTCAGTGGGCAGTTGTGCTATGACTGCCTGAAGTCTTAAATGTCGTGCTCAGATTGTCTGAAAACAAGACTGTTGAGACTAGTTGAATAACAGCAGATATTCTATCATATCATACACCTGTCCCAGATCTTTAACAACGAGCTGTTTGGGTCAGTTGCCGAGGAGAAGGAGGTGAAAGGCATCGTTTCCAAGGTGATGGAGGCACGTAGCAGCAAAAGTATGGATTCATATGAGCTGTTGGCACAGTTTGCTGGGAAGGAGCATGTCACTCATCTCATCCTGCCACTCAAAGAGGTAGGAGGAGTCATCCACGACAAGTTGTTAGAGGTGCAGTCCCAGACTCAATGTTTTTTACTTAAGCGTTTCTTCTCCCTATGGTCTCTTTCCCCCTCCTTCCCTCCGTGCTTTTACTGTGTTTCGTTTCTCTTTTTGTCTTAAGTCACCACTCTTTGTCTCCTGTAGATTCTGGAGACCACGGCCAGTCTGAAGGTTTCTCGGAGGGTCCACGCTGTGCTACGGCGAGTTGTGTCTGGACTTCTGATCAACAAGAGTATGAGTCCTCAGTCCATTCTGCTGCTTAGCCATGGGCTGGTTAACGAGAGCCTTCCGCTTCTCACCCAGAGGAACAAGTATGATGCATTCGTGGACATGTACTGATGCATACACACACACAAACACTTGCATGTGCATATGCTGAGACACACACATATGGATACACACACCTGAGCATAAACACATACAGTTGAAGTCGGAAGTTTACATACACTTAGGTTGAAGTCATTAAAACTCATTTTTAACCACTCCACACATTTCATGTTAGCAAACTATAGTGTTGGCAAGTCAGTTAGGACATCTACTTGGTGCATGACACAAGTAGTTTTTCCAACAATTGTTTACAGACAGATTATTTCACTTTTAATTCACTATATCACAATTCCAGTGGGTCAGAAGTTTACATACACTAAGTTGACTGTGCCTTTAAACAGTTTGTAAAATTCCAGAAAATGATGTCATGGCTTTAGAAACTTCTCATAGGCTAATTGACATTATTTGAGTCAATTGGAGGTGTACCTGTGGATGTATTTTAAGGCCTACCTTGTGCCTCTTTGCTTGACATCATGGGAAAATCAAAAGAAATCTGCCAAGACCTCAAAGAAAATTGTGGACCTCCACCTCATCCTTGGGAGCAATTTCCAAAAGCCTGAAGGTACCACGTTTGTCTGTACAAACAATAGCACGCGTGTATTAACACCATGGGACCACACAGCTGTCATACCGCTCAGGAAGGAGACGCGTTCTGTCTCCTAGAGATGAACGTGCTTTGGTGTGAAAAGTGCAAATCAATCCCAGAACAACAGCAAAGGACCTTGTGAAGATGCTGGAGGGAACAGGTACAAAAGTATCTATATCCACAGTAAAATGAGTCCTATATCGACATAACCTGAAAGGCTGCTCAGCAAGGAAGAAGCCACTACTCCAAAACCGCCATAAAAAAGCCAGACTACAGTTTGCAAATGCACATGGTGACAAAGATCTTACTTTTTGGAGAAAAGTCCTCTGGTCTGATGAACCAAAAATTTAACTGTTTGGCCATAATGACCATCGTTATGTTTGGAGGAAAAAGGGTGAGGCTTGCAAGCTGAAGAACACCATCCCAACCGTGACGCACAGGGGTGGCAGCATCATGTTGTGGGGGTGCTTTGCTGCAGGAGGGACTGGTGCACTTCATAAAATAGATGGCATCATGAGGAAGGAAAATTATGTGGATATATTGAAGCAACTCAATACCCATGAGACATCAGCCAGGAAGTTGTGGCAAAATGGCTTAAGGACAACAAAGTCAAGGTATTGGAGTGGCCATCACAAAGTCCTGACCTCAATCCAATCGAAAATTTGTGGCCAGAATTGAAAAAGCGTGTGTAGGACAGGCCTACAAACCTGACTCAGTTACACCAGTTCTGTCAGGAGGAATGGGCCAAAAATCCAGCAATTTATTGTGAGAAGCTTGTGGAAGGCTACCCGAAACGTTTGACCCAAGTTAAACAATTTAAAGGCAATGCTACCAAATACTAACAGAGTGTATGTAAACTTCTGACCCACTGGGAATGTGATGAAAGAAATAAAAGCTGAAATAAATAATTCTCTCTACTATTATTCTGACATTTCACATTCTT
Source organism: Synaphobranchus kaupii (assembly GCA_029718625.1). NCBI lineage: Eukaryota > Metazoa > Chordata > Actinopteri > Anguilliformes > Synaphobranchidae > Synaphobranchus > Synaphobranchus kaupii. The sequence continues at coordinate 99,952,058 of CM056376.1, forward strand.
AAAATAAAGTTGTCGTAATCCTAACTGACCTAAGAGAGGGAATGTTCACTTGGATTAAATGCCAGGAATTGTGAAAAACTGAGTTTAAATGGGTTTGGCTAAGGTGTAAGTAAACCTTCGACTTCAACTGTATGCTGACACACGCATGCATATACACTTAAAGACTCATACCCTGTCATACTATAAGCTACGCATTCAGTAATATGTATACACTGTCTGGTCAGCGAGATAACAAATGTAATGATTTTCTTCCTGTAGGGAAAAGGAGTCTGTGAAGCCCCCCCCAGACCCCCGGCTGCCCCCGGCCAGCTGCCTCCTCCTGCCCCCGACGCCTAAAAGGGGCGGGAAGAAAGCGCCAGTCAGCAGTCGCACCAACATGCACATCCTGGTGGACACTGGACTCAGGGTAATACCATGTCAGGCTCTGGCCTCTTGAGTCACTGCCGTGCCATGCACACGCACTCAGAAAGCACTGCAGCTAAAGCATACAGTATGCATGTCTCTAATGCATTCGCCTGTGCTCCAGCGACTACTTTCCACAGTGCAGGCTAAACGGTACCACAGGAGAGCCTAGCTTAAATCTGAGAAGTGCTTTCTCTCTCTGAGAGATGATGACCAGTAGCTTTCAGTTGCCTGGCCCCTCGTTCGGAGATACTAATGCAATAGTAACGCAAGGAAATCTGTCTGACTAAAGCTCACCCTACACCTGCCATAATGAGCTATCTGTCCTGCTGCTGTGGACTCCCTGCCATAGTCTGCTAATTATATGGCTTAGGCTTGGGTCATGTTAGTCAATGCACTACTAAAGGGTAACAAAGCCCTAAAACCACTTATTTTAGATGAGAACTGATAAATTCGGTTTTTTATAAGTGTTACTGATTGATTCTGTTCTAAATCTTGACATTTTACTGCAGTCAGCATTAAAACAGCGTAAACCCAAAGGATCTGGCTCAAAAGTGTGTCTAATGGTAAAACGTTAAGTACTGTACGTTCAGTCTGATCATTGGCCAGAAACTTCATCCAGCTGACGTATGACTCCCGGTGACAAAAATTGAAACCTGTACAGCTTTTTTTTGATAGTTAGTTTTTCAGTCTAGCTTAGCAAGTAGCTAGCTGTATGAAAAAAATGTATATATAGTATAAAACATAGTTGAGCCAGGAGTTGTAGTATATGCCTGCTACACGCTTACATTTGCAACGTCCCTACAACAGATGGCGCCGCATCATTATAAGCCCAAACGAGGCTATGCGTGCCGCCCGTCTACCACTCCAAAACAATGTCCATCCTCTCATTCTCCACCATTGCTTCTGCCTCGACAGCAGCTGGAGCTAGCATGTTTATAGCGAGAGAGAGAGAGAGAGCATGGACTAAAGCAGCCGCTGCGAGTGCTGTCCAGAGTAGAATGAGCTATAGGCTACTAACGAAAAACATTGCTGGGGCGTGGTTTGATACCTGGAGCTCAGCCCCTATATTATTACCTTTCAATTTCAAAAGGGGGCGTCGTCTAGCTAAAACGGCATGCTTTGTTACCCTTCAAAGTGGAAGCTATGAGGGAGTCTTCTGATGACCAAAATAACATGTCAGGATTGAGACTGGTGCATGAGAATGGTACATGGGTCTGTGTCACAACTGAGGGGAGTGCCTGACGCATCAAACACTCCCACCGCCACAACCCTGCTGAACAGGACTAACCTGTCCTCTTTCCTGCAGCTGTTGCACATGAGTCTGAAGAAGTCAAAGGTCAATTCGTCAGAAGCGACTGTTCTGGAGATGCTGGACCCGTTTGTCTCACTGCTGTTGGACTGTCTCTCCTCTATGCATGTAAAGGTGAGTCTTATCCAAATCCCTGTTTTCTATGTGTGCGCGTGTGCGCGTGCGCGTGCGCGTGTGCGCGTGCGCGTGTGCGCGTGCGCGTGTGCGCGTGCGCGTGCGCGTGTGCGCGTGCGCGTGTGCGCGTGTGTGCGTGCAGGTCACTGCCCATGTGCTTTGTGCATACTTGCTTGCTTGTGTGTGTGTGTGTGGGTGTATGAGAGTAACAGACTGCACTCTGTTCCAGGTAATCACAGAGGCCCTGTACTCTCTGTCATGGATTCTGAAGTTTCCTCTGCCTGCGGTGGAGAGCAGCGCTGAGAAGCTCACACTGCAGTTCTTCCTGCTGCTGAAAGACTACGCCAAGGCTGGTGCTGCTCGCGGAGAAAATTTCAACCTCGTCCTCAACTGTTTCAAGGTAACACACAGACCTTGAATTCTATCATTACTCGCATATCTGCTGATGCAACAGCACTCCGCGCTGTTCCTGTAATTACATATCTTCCTTTCTGTGTCTCAGTCTATGGTCACATCTCATTATCTCTTTAGGTCATCTCTGTATTTGTGTCTACCTGTATGCACCTGTCTGCAATCATTTTTCTTCCTGTCTGCTAGTCCATCACCATCCTGGTGAAGAGTATGAAGACTCACCAGATCTCTGACAAGCAGTTGCAAGTTTTGCTGGGGTACGCTGAGGAAGACATCTATGACCAGTCCCGCCAGGCCACAGCCTTCGGCCTGCTCAAGGTAGCACCCCATCCCCCGCCCTATCCCCCCCCCCCCCCCCCCTTCTGCTATGCTGTATTTACATATTTACATGCAGATCCTCCTGGCTACATTAACTTGCCCCCCCCCCCCCCCCCCCGCCTACTATAGGCTATATTATCCAGGAAACTGGTGGTACCAGAAATGGAGGATGTGTTGAAGAAAGTGGCCAAACTGTCAGTCACTGGCCAAAATGGACAGATCAGGGTCCAGTGCAGACAGGTTAGTAAGCATCTCCAGTGCCTTTGTTGGGGTGCTACATTTTCGAACACAGCTGTAGATTATTCTAGAGCTCTCTGGCTTGCAGAGCCCCATAAAGTGGTCTGTCAGAACATATTGCATTTCTCACGGGAGCCTGTGATATCTCTTTTAAACAGATTTACCTGAAGTACCTCCTGGATTATCCCCTGGGGAAAAAGTTGAGGGCACACCTGGACTTCATAGTTGCACAGCTCAGGTGGGTTTAAATATGGACTGCTGGGGAACAGGTCTGCATCACCTGGCCTTCACCTGATATTGGAAAGAAGAAGCTGCAGTGATCATCTGGGTTCATAATACTCTGCTCTGGCTCTAAACATGTAACGGGATATTTCTGTGATGAATTAAGCCATTAAAACACCTTCCTTTTCTGTCCCCATCTTTCTCTCAGTTATGAGTATGACACTGGAAGAGAGTCGGCTCTTGAGATGATGGCCTACATTTTCCAGACTTTCCCTCAGGTATCGGTGTGCGAGAGTCTTTATAGTGTGTGTGTGTGTGTGTGTGTGTGTGTGTGTGTGTGTGTGTGTGTGTGTGTGTGTGTGTGTGTGTGTGTGTGTGTGTGTGTGTGTGTGTGTGTGTGTGTGTGTGTGTGTGTGTGTGTGTGTGTGTGTGTGTGTGTGTGTGTGTGTGTGTGTGTGTGTGTGTGTGTGTGTGTGAGAGAGAGAGGGGGAGATGAGTCATGTCGTCTTTGTCATCTCCCAGGATCATCTGCAGCTGTACTGTGGGCTGTTCTTTGTCCCACTGGCTCTGGTCATGGTGAATGATGACTCGTCATGCTGTAAGAAGATGGCAGCTCTGGCTGTCAAATCGCTGTTAAGCAAACTGAGCTTGGACCACCAGAATACCATGTTCAGCCTGGTCAACACCTGGTTGTCTAGTGAGAAGGTATGCTCACTTTGTCATCAGCTGGCTCAGGACAGATAATGATGACCTTTGACCCATGTGTGTAGAGCAGGATTAGGACCATAGACATGGATATTTAACTAGACAGGAAAGTACTCCCTCTGCCAACCTAAGCTGTGAAGCACCCAGAAGTAAGCCGTACTGCGCATGTGCTGTACTCAAAAGATTGGAGCTCCCATTAAAATGAATGGGGAATGTCAGACCTTTGAAGGCAAAGTTAAACTTACCTGATGATATTTTTAAATTTGATTAACGATCGTCACATTTCATATGAATCACAGATTGTGAAAATATGTTTGATCTTTCGGAAAAAGTATTTCAATAAATACACTTATGGACAAAACAATATTTGTTTCACAAACTGTTACATAATGAAATTTATCACCACAAAAAATTGACTGATAAGGTTTTCTTTGGTTGTCAAATCAGCTTGGTTCTCTCCATTGAATTCAATGGGCAGAAAGTTATTTTGCACTAAGCAAGCATACTTCCGGGTGCTTCACTGCCTGGCCCGTACCACCCTCTCCAGTTCCTACATACGCTCTATGATTAGGGCATATTTGTCCTGTGTGTTAAACAGGGCAGGGTGACCTTTGACCCATGTGAGTAGAACTGGAAACTGGCTTCTGGTCCCTGTATGTACAACATGAAATTAGGACCTGGAACCCATTGTGTGGCACTTAAAATAGTGAAGAGAAATGACACCCTGTGACCAGTGTGACATCTGTCTTCATCTCACTTTCAGGTGTCGCACCGACGACTGGGAGCTCAGGTGTGTGGGCTCTTTGTGGAAGTGCAGGGGGAGGAGTTTGCCTGTCGCCTCGACACCCTGCTTCCCCTGATCGAGGAAGAAATGCACCCATCCAACTACGAAGATGTGAGACCTTCCCCGAATGACATTTCCAAATTTATTGGAAGGGGCTTTTTTTTCTTTTTACTTCCTCTGAGCTTGTATTTGCTTTTTGTGTTTGTTCAGGGAACATTCTCACTATGTGAACTTCCTAGGATTCCTTATACTTCTTAACTTCTAACAATTATAATAACAGAGTAAGCCTGTGCAGATATGATCTCTCTCTTTCTCTCACTGTCTCTCCGGGTACACAGGGTTATGGTGCATCTTGGCGTGCAGGGTCACGGGGTTAGGGGCAGTTTAGGGTGTAGGGTCATGGGGTAAAGGTCACAAGACTAGGGTACTGTGATACCAGCTGCTTTTCTCCTCTGACAGATAGAAGAGGAGGCAGAAGAAAAAGCCGCTGACCGAATGCTCTTCAGCTTCCTGACTCTTATCACCAAACTCATCAAGGAATGCAGCCTCCTCCAGCTCAGTAAACCATCAGAGACTCTCACCAAAATCTTGAGTACGTGTGTTAGAGTTTGGCATTTCCATAGACCGTTTGAGCCATAAACTCACACAGACTGCCAAATCCACTCAGCATTTCACACCTTTCTCAGTTTTGCATCACAAGACAGGTCCCATCGTCTCAACTTTTCAAAAAAATAATTTCAAAAGGCCCATTATACTGACTTCTACCCTGAAAAAATAATCTCTCATGGTATCGGTCCATGACATTGATGGTTGAACTCTATTCTCTCCTGTTCCTTAGACCACACACATGCTCACCTGCGCCACCCTCATTCCTGGGTGTGGCTGACGGCCTCCCAGGTGTTCGGCCAGATGTTCGCTGCCCACAAACCAGAGGAGCTGGTTGCCCGGTGGAGGGGTCCGCCGAGTGACACCATGGCAAAAGAACCAGTGGCCACCGTGTACCTCGTCACTGACCTGGACAAGAAAGTGAGTTAGCAATGACTTTGTCATTATGGGCTATTTTGTGTAGAATTCTGAGACAAAAAATGAACTCAATCTATAGTAGAATATGTCTGTAACATAATAAAACGTGGAGAAGGTGAAAGGGGTGTGCAGACTTTCCCGCTTGACTGTATTTGTGAAAAGTGGACCTGCCAACCAGCTTCTCCTCCGCCTCCAGGAGAATGATGATATTAAATGGCCAGGCAGAGCGCCCTGTTCTGTTCCTGTCTGTGGGCATTGTGCAGGACACTGGGCTGTTGTATTCAGTGGGATAATGTCTCTCTGTTGGACCCAGGCCCAGTGGGTCTCAACTCCACAGAACACTGGGCTATTGTATTCGGAGCTTGTCAGGACAAAGGGTCCGTGCTATGTCCTGTAATATGAATCGCTGTGCTGATGGGGGCTTATCAGACATATAACCCTCTCTTCCTGCCCCCCCCCCCCCCCCCCCCCCGCCTGTTTCCTGTTCCAGATGAGAGAGCTAGTCTTATCATTCTGCAGTCAGCTTCAGTCCAAGTTCCTGGATACATCTTTGGGCGAGCAGGTAAGAGGACCTGGGACTTTATTCAGTATCACCACGACTTGTGTCAGACATTTCTGCAAGCTTTGTCTTTGGATAGCTGGCCATTTGTTTTGGCATTAGCCTTACACAGTCTGGAAATTGTTTCAACATTAGCCTGACACACAGGCTGGATATTGTTTCAAGGTTAACACGAAGCAGGCCAGATGTTGATTTAACGTTGGCATGGCACAGACCAGATGATTCCTCAGTGATAGTATGGCACAGGTTGGAGGCTGGTCCTACATTTATATATGTTGAGCGGAGCCTGGGCCACAAGCAGACCTTTCAAAGCAGTCTGTCCTGTTACCATGGAAACTAAAGGCCCTAAAGACAATGAATGTTCTGGAAATATAATCCTCTTTCTGGTAGGGTTTATTAATGAGAATCATCTCTGCTGTTGGGCAGATGCTGAGTATAAACAGCCTATAATTATGGTTAGAACAACCATATATACCATATACATCTGTGTAGTTATTTGATAGTTTCCTTCCCAGTCATTAATGGAGCTCTGCTGTTATCAGGTGATAAAGAACCTGCTGTTTGTGGCCAAAGTGATTTACCTGATATCACCGGAGTCTGACTCAACGGAGAGCCAAGAGCAGATTGAGGAAGAGGAGGATGAACAGAAGGAGGCTGAAGATGAAAAGGAAGAAGAGAATGAACGCCCTCCGTCCTTACTGTGGGTGATGAAGAAGCTGTCAGTGCTGGTGAAGAGAGAGGCTGCAGATACGCCCAAAGTGCCACTGAAGGTGACGTACGCAGAACAGTGAACCCTCATTATCATACATAAGGCCACTGCTGTATGCTAAAGCTGATGGGAGACTGCTTTTTGCAGTGACTAATATACATTTTAAATGTTTCAACCATTTCCCCACAGAGGACATGTGTGTTTAAGTTCCTGGGTGCCATGGCTGTGCATCTGGGCAAAGACCAGCTCAAACCATACCTGACCACCATCATCGCCCCCCTCTTCAGGGAGTTGGACAGCACCTATGCCGACCAAGGTAAGCATCCCACCGTCACAGTGAACAAAACCTGGCAAATCGCACCACTGTTCCCTTGAGCACCGTTCTGGTGATTATTCTGCAAGTGATTTCTTTGGTCACGACCACCATGTGACCCCGCTCTCTGCGGTTGGCCCCTAGACCCCACACTGAAGAACCTGTCCCAGGAGCTGATGGAGTTGCTGAAGAAGCAGGTGGGACTAGAGAGCTTCTCCCTGGCTTTCGCTGCCGTGCAGAAGGAAGCCACACAGAGGAGAGCCACGCGCAAGAGACACAAGGCCATGCAGGTAAGGGCAGGCCTGGGGGCAGAAGAGACAGAGGGTGGACTCATCTTGCAAGCGGGAGGCCTATCAACCATAACTTGGTGTGTCCTGCTATAGTTTTGTACAAAACCACGTTATGCGGTATAGCCCAACATGGTCAAAACGAGTCCACCAAGACTTGCAACAACGCTCATAGAAAGCTAATGTGTGCACCTTCTCACTGCCCCTCTCCTGGGCAGGGCCATGGTTGTTCTTTGGCTGGAGCATTTCCAACATGACATTTTCTCACACTTTTTCTCCTGTCTTTACAATAGGCTGTTGCTAATCCTGACATCGCAGCCAAAAAGAAATTGAAGAAGCATAAAAACAAAATTGAAGCTAAGAAGAGAAAGATTGAATTTCTGCGTCCAGGCTACAAAGCCAAAAAACAGCGCAGTCATGGCCTGAAGGACCTGGCCATGGTGCAGTGAGATGACCCTGTCTACTGCTGATGACATGACCCTGTCTACTGCTGATGACATCACCTGACGGGGCTGTTCACTGCTGATGATGTACCTCATCAGTTTCAGCTTTTGGAGAAGCATTTGTAGAGAGTCTTGAACAGTGCGTGTTTGAGAAACTACTGGATGTGCAGTTAAATGTACAACTTTTTATTAAAAAGAAATCACTTTTGTATAAATACACCTTCAAGAGCTTTAAGATCAAGCAAATAAAGATTTCAGATTTGGTTTCTAAGGAAACAAAATCTGATACGTTTTCACTTCACTTGCAAAAACCGTATGATGTGGTTGAAATCCCAAAAGCACTGAGCTGTGACACCTAGTGGACAGTGTCTATACCTTCCAATTAGAGTACTGGAGTTAGAAAACACAATATTCATACAGTACATGATTTATTTCAGTGCGAATAATGAATACATCTACTTTATGGAGGCAACAGTTTTCAGCTCAAATAAATATGCAACAAACAAGTCATCACAAACAGTAACCGTCTCTGTCACTGAAGATCTGGCCACACGAAAGTTTGAGTACTCTAAAGGCAAGTAAAATAACCCAAATGTACCATAACCCAAAACCCAGCCTGTATGTGTGAATCAATAACAAAACACAGATTCAAACACCACAGTCTGCAGCAACAGCCTGACCATGAGTTCATACACAAGTCTTTCCATTCCATCTTTCCTCCATCTTGGCCTTCAGCAGGTGGCCCTCAGAATGTGAGAGGCCACTGCCACTTCCTCCAGCAGTCCATCCCCTGCCCGGAGGGATTATGGGGAGGGGAGTTGTCTGCAGCAGAGGGGGGGTATAGCCTTGAGACAGGCTCTCGAACAGGAGTATTTACACAGGGAGTAACGGGTGTCATTACTGTCTGCTCTTGAGGGATTCCACCAACCTGGGGGGAAAAAAACACAACCACATATTTAACTCTCCTATTATACTGAAATTTCATGACACCTTTTATGTTTGGAGTCAGACACCAACAGTTTAAACCGACACAATTATTGTAATAGGAAAATTGACATATTGTGTGTTGCCTTCTTAATGTCTCCCAATTGACTAGCCTTTTATCCCTAAATGTAAAAAATCTGAAACTTCTCATTCTAGAGCCAGAAGTGAACGTTTGTGAAGTTCTGTATAGGAAAGAATCGCCCACAAAAAAATCTGATAATTCTCATTTTCACATGTTTTATACAGCTACAGAGCATGGAGTCAAAATGACCCCACTCAACACCTCTGTATGCAAAGTTAGTACAGGACTTTTGAAGACCGCATTATGTTTGTTGCATGTTTACTATTTAATCCCACCAAAAAGTCATACAAAATGGAAAAAATGAGGTTAACCGGTTTTTAAGAGACATTAAACACTGAATGGGGTCAAATTGACACCGAACATAATAGGAGGGTTAACACAACGGGCCACATCTTAATCAGAGGGCTTGACTACTTTATAGCTACGTAGATATACCGTGGAACATGAATGTTAACTCATTCAATGCCAGTGTTCTGGAACACTAAGCCTCAGCAGTGCCAAGCCAATATGGCTGCCGACATTTACATTTTTTGATTGATCCCGTCAGTGCAAACTTCTAAAACACATTATTTTACCTACAATTATGTATTTTATTTACATAATTTTTTGTTAATGAGGATAGATGACACTCGACTAGGGTTGCAAAATTCCGGCAATATTCAAAGGTGGAAACTTTCCATGGGAATAAACTGGAAATGTTGGCGTTACTTGTACTAGCTGTATTTACCTTGTCATATGCAGACATAAATATAAACATTTTGCGTTGTCATAAGTAGACATCCTGCAAACATTTGTGAGTAGAACTTTAATGGATTCTCTCATTGAACAAAAAACATGAATGTTGAATAAAAGAAATGTATTTCCTAAACCCCAACCCCCCCTAGTAGTGTGGCCTCAATAGCCTTGCTGTAGTGTGCAGGATGCTGGGAATTATTTATGCATGTGATAAGAATGCACTGCACGTGTAATAGAATACTCAAGTGACTACGTCAGACGTGAGCAGAGTTTGGTTTTGGAAGTAAATTCCCTATGACAGAATGGACTTTGGAGACTATCGACTATTTCTTGAAATCTGATTTATAGAATGAGCCGAAATGTTCCTGGATTAGCCTGTGTGGTATAAGGATATAGAGCATACATTGCATGTTCCAATTTTTCTTTTTTAAAGTAATGATTAGTAGTCCGGTTTGTAGTCCATTTTAACGGACTACATATCCATTACTGCAACACACAGGCAGTTCTCGACCAATCATATCTCGTCTGGACATTTTTGGCAGCGCATACCACCTTGCTAATTCGGCCATTTTACTTCATTGAACTGTCCGGAGGGAATTATGGGACATCGAGTTTAGCGCTGGTATATTCACAAAGAAATACTAAAACGTAAAATATGCTCAAAGCTGGTCCAGAAAAACAACATATTTTGTTATATTAAACAATCCAGGAAATGTCTATGGTCTAAATGACTGGGGAAGTCACTTCCGAAACCAGTGTGACAGTCACTTGAGTGCTCTATGGTAGAATGCACAGTGCAGGGTTGAAATTCAACTCAATTTGTATTAAATTGGGTTGTTTTAACCAAAGCATGCTGCAAGATCTAGAATTGCAGTTGTGTATTTTCCAACTAAATTTAAGTTCCATGTTATAGGCTAACTTTTGTATACATTTTTTTTCCAAAATTCTCGAGCTTAACTTCCCCTGGTAAATTTCCGGAAAGTTTCCTGGAAATTTTCTGCCCCTTTGCAACCCTACACTAGACAGCATGACATTGTTTACAGACAAGATTATTTCACTTTTAATTCACTATATCACAATTCCAGTGGGTCAGAAGTTTACATACACTAAGTTGACTGTGCCTTTAAATTTTTAATATTTGGTCGCATATCCATTGCATGCCATGACTTCCTGATGTCTGTGACCCAGCAACATCAAAAGAATCTTATTTTCTGGTACTCTTACAAGCGATACTATAATGTCTGCATTTGAATGGATCTCTACAGGAATTGGGGGGTGGGACTAGATTTAGCTGGAAATTACTCTGGAACAGTATGGAAACACATGGTTGGCTAAATGGCTCTAAGTCATCAAGGGTCTGACGTATTAAACAAGCTTTAAATCATCACTCTGCTGCCAGAAATACAGTAGATATGGATGGATAACTTGAAGGGTTTCTTCTCCTGACTTATTTTTCCAGAGTTCAATAGGAAAATGTGTCAGGAGAAACAACCCTTAAAGTGCTCCATCCATATCTACTGCATATCTGGCAGCAGAGTGATGGTTTGAGGCTTGTTTGATACCTCAGACCCTTGATGACTTACAGCCATTTTACCAATCATGTATTCCATATTGTTCCAGCATAATTTACAGCTAAATCTAGTTGCACCCCCCAATTCCCATAGAGATCCATTCAAATGCAGAGACGTTATAGTATTGCTTGTTAGAGTACCAGAAAATAAGATATCAGTCTTTTGATGTTGTTGGGTCACAGACATCAGGAAGTCATGGAATGCAAAGGATATGCAACCAATTATTTACAATTTAAAGGCACAGTCTACATTTAGTGTATGTAAACTTCTGACCCACTGGAATTGTGATATTGTGAATTAAAAGTGAAATAATCTGTAAACAATTGTTGGAAAAATTACTTAGGACATCTACTTTGTGCATGACACAAGTGACTTGCCAACACTATATTTTGCCAACATGAAATCTGTGGAGTAGTTAAAAATGAGTTTTAATGACTTCAACCTAAATGTATGTAAACTTCCGACTTAAACTGTATGTACAAATGAGCTGTCCACCGTTTCAAACAAAGTTATCCTGAGGCAAAAATAATGTTGGCTGAAATCTGTGGTGTGAGGGACTAATTCAAAACGATGGTCACTGGAGGAGATATGGGAAATAACTGGACAGAAGTGGAAATCAGAATTATTAAATATAAATCGGGAAAGGGATATTATAAAACTCAATGATGGTAGGCTACTGTCCGTGATTCAAATGTTTACCAGACGATCGTGGAACGACAAAGCTAGGGGAGTAATTTTCTCCCGTTACGGAGACAGTAGCATAGCAGTAGCCTAGTTTGTTATATTGCCCACTTGATTGTTTTGAATTTCTGTATATTCTTGGTCACTGGTGCAGAAACGTGTTGGTACAAATTGACGGGGACATGTTATTCCCATGCCCCGGTGTTGGTTTAGATCAGGGGTGTCAAACTCCAGTCCTGGAGGGCCGAAGTGTTTCCTTTCAATCAGCAGCCAATTAAAGCCTTGGGAACAGGTGTGTGGATCCTTAGCCAAGCAATGATTTAAACGAATCACTCATGTTGAAACACATCGAAAACCAGCAGACACTGCGACCCTTCAGGACTGGAGTTTGACACGCCTGGTTTAGATGGTTAGACATAAGGTTTTTTTTTTTTTTTTTTTTTTTTTTGAAACATGGGATAAATAAAACTTAAAATATTTCCATCCAGAACGATGTTTTAAAAAAAAAAATGTATTTAAAAATTTGGCTAAAAGAACTTGTAAATTGGTCATCGTTTAATTTTTCCCTACTCAAATCCAGAATTCTTTACCAGTGTAGCAGAGGAAAGATAAAAATAAAAAACTGGTTGACTTCAGTCGCGCTCGGCACTTTAGACCTTTCTTATGTTTGTCGACTAAAGTCGCCTGCAGCACTGAATGAGTCGAGACACGTTTCAGGTTTAAGAACAATGCAGATGGTCAGGAAATACAAGTCATTTGTCACTGCTGGACATACCATTCCATGGCATCTTCCAGCCCTGTGCCTTTGGTGGCTGATGTCTTAAAGATCTGCCACTTCCTGTCCTTGAGTGCAGGCAGCCCAAGGGAGTTGGCCACTTCTGTGGGAGTCATAGCCTGCTCCATGTCCTGCTTGTTGGCAAACACTACAAGGATGGCCTTCTTCAGCTCCTCCTCCTGCACACAGCAAGTTGGAGTATCACTCAGCAAGCTATACCTTAAGGTCCACTAGCCATGCTTCCAGTTTAAACAAAAACCTCTGCAAGTGCTACCTTCAGCTTGGACTAGCTTCACCTCACATATGGAGTGTGTCTGCTATCCCTGACCCCAGGATTGACGTGGCCTTGGCTCTGTCCGAATCAGAGCCCCATCTACTACGTCTTGTGTACTAGCACACTGTGCACTGTTTACTACATACTGTTTAGTACGTGAAAGTATGCTCCCAAATGTTAAAAAAAACCCCAGAACTAAGTATATCATCTGGGGTTTTCAAGTACACTATATTCAGAGAAAAGTTTGCCTACATAACTTTCGCATCTAGTGTACTTAACAAGCATTCCCAATAGCATGGAAGGGCTCTGATTCAGACAGAGCCCTTGACTAGCCTCGCCACCATCATGAACACTACCTCTACAAGCCTCACCTCCAACATGGCTACCAGCTCAGACTTGGAGATTCCCATCCTGTCCCTGTCACTGCTGTCCACCACATAGATCACTGCATCTGTGTTAGAGTAGTAACAACGCCAGTATGGTCTGGGAAGGAAAGAGAGAGGAAGTTGGGAGACTGTACAGGACCAAATTGAAGAAAGGCACTTTTTTGTAGATATCACCCATCAAAACTTTGTCCCTTAATTCCCCAATAATCAGTACAATCCACATTATAAAGCTTTAACTACACTCCTGTTTGAAGCAATCAATGTTATATGATTGCAAAGTAGATTTAAATAGAACACACAGTATATAGTATATAGCAAGACATAGCTGATTGGTGTTCATGTATAAACCTGAAAAATGTGTACCTTATACTTGTTTGCCCTCCCAGATCCCACACTTGAAATTTAAGATTCTTGTAAGTCACGGTTTCCACATTGAAGCCAATAGCTGAAGACGTAGAAAAATGCCATTGGATTACACAGAACTTTTCAGGATTTCATGATACAAACATAGAAAAGTTAAGTATACATATTAAGATTAATTTTACAGATTTAGAACAAATTATTTAGCAATAAAAACCATATGAAACTAATTATAGTCTGTAGCTTGGGAGTTAATGAAGGAGCACTTCCTTATATAGAAACGCTGGCTAACTTTGAGGGGTGTACTCGGAAAAGTGTGAGAGTGGAAATGGTGATGATGAGCAGTACGCACTGGGAATAGTGGTGACGACTTCCCCAACTTGCAGCCTATACAGGATGGTGGTCTTCCCCGCACCATCCAATCCTAGGATAAGAATCCTCATCTCTCTGGTGCCAAACAGGCCAGAGAAGAGACTGGAGAAGAATGCGCCTGTCGAAAGAGGATAGGGGTGTAGGCAGACGTTTATCCAGTTGTATCCCTGGTTAGGTAAAAAGTTTGAAAGCTTAGCCAAATGACACCTTTTTTGTCGTTGTTTTTTCCGGACAAGGCACAGGGCTAAATGAGTACGTTTTAACCTAGAAAAAATAACGACATTTGAATTAACGTTACATCTGGCAGTGCCATGTCGTTCGTTTACAACTGTCGTATTTACTACGTCCCAATCCCACTCACTTGTGGTATAGCAGGCCGAGTGAGACTGGCAATGTTTCGCTTGCTAGCTACAGTAATAAACAGGGCTGACACAAGTCATCTAACGTTAGCTAACAACGGAATTCGCCAGTGGTTCATTGAACTAAAAACGTTAACTAGCTAATTGTAGGCATAAAGTACGTGACCGCTTCAGAACGGTGATAACGTTGACAGTCATATACACTTTGTGGTAGCTGGCAGTTTCCACTGACTTTCCGTCTAAGTTAGCGAGGGAGCTAAGATAGCTAGCTTCTACCCACTTCATCTGATTGATTACAAACTAACTGGCGAACGAAAACATGGATGCCTTTCTGCAAATGGTATATAGAGAAACGTTGCAGTACATATAGCACACAAACACACTGTGATAACGTTTTTAAACGTAACGTTACCCATATTTGTTGGTGAATGCGTCCTGATTAAACTGGCGGTAGGTGTTGCTCTTCTGTCTGTGCTGGCTATCGCGGGTCTGAATGACGTGTCACCTAAGTCAGAAATGTATCTAACTATACAATTCTCAGATTCGTGTTACATAGGAGATCCCTAACTTGAAATAATAATTTAAAAATGTTATAGTTAGCTGTAAATAATTCTATTATTATTTTGTATTCGAACTTATGTATACTGTTTACGTTTTCAAATATTAAACATAAAAATGAACTTTTTAAAGGGAATATTAACTTCCGTATACGCAATGCGCAATTGACGTCTGTTGATAATCAGCTGGTTCGGCGTTCCACGATACAGCTAATTTGGCTTTAATTACAACCACAGCAATAACACATTTATAATTAAAGCAGGTATTCAAATTAAGACCCAGTGGTTATATGGTATTTTATTTTTAAAAAGAATCTGTTTTGGCTGTGCAGTTGGTCGACTACTTCCTTAAAACAGGATTAATGAGGTCTAGTGGGTCTAGGTAATACAGTCTATGGTCTAAGCTATGAGGATCATCAACCTCCAAATGCATTGCACACATTTCGCAGTAGTTGTAAGAGCAAGCCGTTGTTCAAGCGTTTTTGTGTGATTTCTCAGACATCAATTCTTGTTATACAGTGCTAATCTTCCACTTATCATCTGCTTCTCCAGATTAATATGCACGTGAACACAAAGTTACTTTACAAAGGTTTGTTATTGCTTCCACATAGGCTATATGAACCATTATTTCTAGGAAGCACCAAGTACCCCTAGTAAGTTACAACAACTTCCTACAGCGCAAGTGCCTTTCATATACTGCAACTTCCCACAGTGTACATTAAAATAAAGGAGATAATATGCATTTCTATGTTTCTGCTCTCTAGAGGGATGCTGGCTGGTGGTATATTTTTGCAGCTCCACATACTTTGATGGGGAAAAAAAGCTGATAGATGGCTATTAAAGGCAAGTATGAATTATCTTTATAAACATGGGCCCTTAGCCAAATAATACACAACATCTTTGAAACTAGGTTATGCATAATTTTACATTGTATTTGGTGCATATACATATGTATTCAATGCTGATAGAGCCTACATGGTGAAATGGGTTAATTTGCTATATTGTACGGTGTCCATGTAAGTAGGCTACACCTGTGTTTTGCTATTTTTGCATTGGCCAGTGGGGCTTGACTTCTCAATTTTCTGCTAAGTATAGATTATGTACAATTTTATTCTGTAGGGTTATGTGTTTCTGACTGAACCATTATTGTCTTTTTTTGTCTGTGGGTGTCAGTCTAGGTAGGCAGTCAGGTGCACAGACAGACAGACAGACAGTACATACTCCTGCTGGAATATTTTAAGATGGCCATTGGATGCAGTAGAGGCAGACTGAATAACCTTAGTTTACCACAGCTCATGGGACAGCATATGGCCTGTATAACATCACATAATTATGGCCAAGCAGGGCAGGACACAGCTAATGAAACAGAAGAATTTTAAAACGGAAAGAGAATGGTTTGGTTATTTTATGTTTAGGGGAATAAACAAGAGGGCCGTGTCAAGGGATAGCTGTGATACTGCATTGTGTACTATCAGATGTTTCGCCATGACTTTCACAGTAAGATTACCAATTGTTTCAAAGTCATAACATTCTTTGGAGATACAATTTTCAGTGAATGTTATTTTATTAGAACTGGAGAGGAAGAACTGAGTGTTATTCATAACAGAACAAAACTTGACCAGCAGGGGCCAGCAGAGTCCAGATTTGGTCAGACTACACCCCAGTGTAAGTCTTTTAAACCAGGGTCATTTGTAGCTGCTTATATACAGTATATATTTTAACAGTTTTTAGCTCACTCCATATGGGCCGCTCACTATATCCATAACATTATGAAATATCAAGCTGTGGTATTTGGCACATCGTTACAGGTTACATTGTTAATATCACCCTGTGGCTTTGGGTACTTCTTTATTTTCATGCAGTACCAGTAAATAAAGAAGTTGAATGGGTGTGCAGGCATCCTGTGGTCTCATTGCCCTTCCTATATTGGTGTTTATATTAATGGTCCCTTTGAATAGAGGTTGAGAAGAGGAAGGAAAGTGGTTCTTTGTTGTGAGAGATAAGTGCTTTCACTCCTGGCTTACTGGCAAATGTAAACACCCGGACACAATTACACACACACAGACACACACACACGCGCACACACACACACACACACGTGCGCACACATACCTCTAGCCTCTTTTCTGAAAGTATTTTCCACAATCACATTTATGTTTATACTTTTTTCTGTATGCTAGACTACAACCTGGTAGACTAAAACAGTAACATTATTGAAATTTCTAAGGCACTAATCTAATGAGCTGTGGACAATATTCATTGACATATAACTTGGCAAACTAAGCAGTGTTAAATAATAAAATCAGCCATTTTAAATGATAAAATCAATGCGATCAGTTTCTTTGTTCTTACGGAAACAACAACCCGAGGATCACAAATTGTGTCGCTTGACTAATACCAAACCTGAAAATATATTTAACATATTTAATTTCCTCATATTTCTTTTCAAACTGTAAACTAATATTAGAGTATAGCTTGCAGCCTCTCTCTTAATGTAGGAATCCATTTACCTTCACTTTTGAGTGACACTAACTGTCAAGTTAGAACAGGAGTCATGTCTTTAGAGAATTGCACATTGGTAGCTAACTCATGCAGTGGCTACCTCTGTACAGTTAATTTAGGAGTGCTTTACTTTGTGTGTGCTGTCACATTAAATGACATTTGTTTACATGTTGCATTGATCTGTGACACACTGTAACTACCATGTTCTTGGTAATTAAACGCAGTTACTGTAAGAGAAGTTTTGTCCATCGGAGAGCTGTAATCTCTGCATCTGGAGATCAGGTGTATTGTGTCTGTAATCTCTCCATCTCGGTTTGCACGTCCCATTCTTACCACATTCACAGCTATTGAACCGGAAAGGGGAACCTCATTAGCCTGTCCGTTGGTATTTAAAACTTCAGCTCCTAATTCATGCACTTCTCAAAAAGGCACATTTTATGATGGAGTGAATATTGGACAAGGAGAAAACTCACAGTTGAGACCAGTGACAAAACTATTCTGAATTACTTTCACTGGGCATTAAAATTGAATATTGTTTACTTTCACAATATCAAAATTATGTGTGCAAAGTTACGTGTGATCTAAGTATTATAAATAAATATAAATGTTACTTAGAAGGCTTATTTCTTTTACTGAGATGCTTGCAGACAACCAGCTATATATTATGTCAATCATGCCAGCATTGTCATGGTTAGTTTTATGGCCCCGCTTATGCTGACAGAAAACACTGAATAGTATAGTACACTTATAAACTAAATACTACTTATTTTTGAGAAATTGAATGACCAATTAACAATTAAGTAAGCATATTATATTAATATAAGATTCACAATTTGGTTTTGGATGTTTGGTAAAATGTCTAATCATAACCTTTTTTGTATAGTGATATTCATGAAAATGAAATTGCAAAGTACTTGCCATCCACAACATAAGCATAACATTAAAAATACAAAAAAGAGAAAACCTCTATAAAATCGAATTGACATAATAATGTAAAATAAATTAATTTAAAAGTAATCTAATCATTTAGGTTCATAACAAGCTAGGGTCACTTCTCAAAATCAAGACACATAACAGGAGACATTACAAAACTGGAAATTAGATTAATGAATTTTAAAAAAAACTTGATATTAATTCAAATCAGCAAATCTGAACATTCTTCTTTTACATTTAGTTTTAGTGTAGTCATACATACTGTTTTTAAAAAATAAATACCAGATTCATGCTGTCCTTCTATTGAGACACTTAATATAAAATATAAAATACTGGGGGAAATCCAAGCTAGATAACTGGCCAATATTTATATAAACCTTAACACAGATACCACTTAATTTTAGGCAAGCCAAGAACTATCTTCACTGACTTAAATATACTTGCAGTATTTATTCCATTTTTACTCCCTAAAGACTGTATTTTTTTATAATATAGAAAACAATTGCATCTATCAGTGACTTACTAGCTGCTTAAATATGTCCCATAAATTAAGTGTGACCACTTAATTCTTCAATCTACCCAAAAGATCTGGCAGATTTCAGAATTTTCTAACTTTATTTGCCATTCGGACAGTGTGTTTGTCAGTCCTTTCACATGGAAAATTGTGTATAAAGTACATTAGAATTGTTAGTTGAGATAATAGTTATTAGTTATAATAGTAATATCCCTGTTCTATTTCATAGTGTCACTCAATGTTGTTTGTGATTTTATAATGTTGCTCCTCTTTTACCATCAAATTTTCATAATTATGAATTTGAAATGTTTCTTTGTCATGGGTTCTTTAAGTCTGCAGTGATTTTGTCTCTGAAAGAGCTGATGTTCCCACAATCAAATCCTGACTTTGCAAGAGCTGTCTCTAACTGCCAGCCCAGCAGGGCGACTCATTATAATTGACAGTAGTATTAGTCTAGTAGTGCAATCCTCCACCACCATGAAAGAGCTCAGCTAATGTTCCATCACGTGAAAAGAATGCGTGCTAGCCTGTCCTTTCCAACATAACATGAGTATGTTGAGGCAATGGAACAGTTCATCCAATGCCATTAGGTATTCCAAATTGAGGGGAAAAATACATAATGGGTTTCATTTTCACTGAGATCATGGTAAATCTGATTGTAGAGTTAAGTTCCAAACATCCCTGGAAAGACTGAGATGTGTCTCCCTGCTGAACCACATTCTATCCCTACTGGCCTCCAAACACAGCCCAGACTGTCACTGTGTATCTAGTGCAGGTACAGGTGTGCACAGTGTGTTACTGCATTTGGACGGAGAAAATGTGGTTCAGTAGGAAAACACACATTGGTGGTGCATTAGCTGAGCTGTTTCGTATGTAAATGCCAGCCATTCACAGGGTGAGACACAGGGTGAAACATAAAAATGTTTAAATTTGAAATTTGGATTCAGACGGGATGTTCTTTTGCTTTTTTTATTTTGTTAATTTAGTTAATGTAGTTTTTTTTTTATTCCTTCAGTTAATGCAGTTGTTTTTGAACACGTTATGTGGTATCTGCCTAAAAGCAAATATCTGAAAGCTCAATGTAGAGCGGTCCCCTCGTGCGTAAGGACGATTAGAGCCTTTGCTTGTCTGGGCACTATCTGATCTTCATTTCCAAAAAGAGAAGTTTACCACAGTTTTGACCGTGCTGGGAGGAGGGGATGCTAATTCATTTAAATCGACCCACATCTTTATCTGACACATCATTCGTTAGGTGGGACTGAGAAAATCAGGCGCTCACCCTATAAATATACCTACATTCTACCTGAACAAATACACCTGCTGCGTACCTGGCCGAATACACCTGTATTTTACCTACCCAAATATCATCCAGTCATCCATATAACCTTGTATGTAGGCATACAGAATGGTGAGTTGCTTCTTTGCTATTTGTTCACTTTAATATAAAAAAGAAATTAGTTTATACAGTATACAACAGACGCCATTAGTAGAGTTGTGGCTTTTTAAGATTAAATAATCTTAAAAACGTGATTATTTATTATTTTAAAAATGTGATTCATTGACATTGTCCTCTGATTAAGTGACAATGATTAAGTATATTTTGTATTTTCATTGTATGGTTATTGTTCTTAGGACTTCCTAAGCCAGGACTTCCAGGATGCCATTGATGTGATTCAGCGACACTCCGATGACCAACACTACGAAACAGGTACTGACACAGGTGAACAACCGTATGCTCAAAATAGGACCACTAACAATGCATAGTTACATCTATATTCATACAGCTGCAAATACACCTTTGCAGCCATACAGTACGTCCTGGTCTAGACACATGTATATCTATATTCTTCATACAGGAGCGTGCACATCTTTAGATACAGTGGGTTGAAAAAGTATTCAGCCCCCTTAGACTTTTTCATATGTTTCTGTGTACGAACATTCAATAAAATTGATTTAATCAGGCTTTTTTGCTGGTATTCAACACAAACTGTATATGCAATAAAATCAGGAACAGATACACGTTTACATTTATACAAAATGTAAAGATTTACTTTTACATCTATACAATATGCACTGTTACAACTGTACACTACTATCTGAAAAGACACACAGGTGACACCTTAAAGAGAACTTTGCAATTGCTCATTTTATTAATCGTAATACACAACATGCAATTATAAATACACCTCCACATTCCAGATCACTCATCAAATCATGCATTGTGCCATTTATGTTAATTGATAAGCTCTGTCTGGTAATGGATCTCATTAGATTTTATCATTTTTGTTTTGTCTTTTTTCAAGTAATATGCTGGGGCCTCTCCATCAGATAAGTGCCTCTGTGTGTTTTTTCCTTCTCTCAGAGTTCAAATACTATGAGACACTTGGCAGTCAGCTGCCACCTGTGCGGGCTGGCGTCCCCTGTTACCCCCTGACCCCCGTCTCTGATGTCATAGGGCCCATTTATAACGGCACTGAGCAACAGGTAAGTATCACCTCCCAGCTACACCTGTGATGGCCTGTCTCCTCTCAGTATGTACACCTGTGTGTCCTCACGCTTGTCCATGTGTATACCTATAATTTACCTCCTGTGCATATGTGATGTTTGCATATCTGACAGTCTACCTGTCAAAATGTACAATCATCATCATTTAACCATACCAGTTGGAGTTTATGTCTCTATACCTGGCAGAGTTTGTATACCTGTGAGGTGTGTTTCCATGCAAGTACTGCTTACCTGCCAGATTTGAACTTGTGAGGTATACACATATGTCAGTTTTTCATACCTGCGATGAGTGCTTACTTTTGATATGTGCACACATATGAGAATGTGCACGCCTTTCATGTGGTATCCCTGTGATTTATACAGACATTTCTACCTCAGTATAAATGTATGTCACCTGACCATTCTGTCTTGTGTCCCCAGTCCTGGGACCACAGCATGCCAGACGTGTCTCTCGCTCCCCCTACACCCACAAGTATGCCACAGCTCTGCTCCATGTTCCCTCCACAGCGGAGCAGTAAAGGTGAGCACAGAGGGATACAGTGAGGACTGTAAGGGGATACAGTGAGGACTGTAAGGGGATCTAACAGGGAGAGCCATGATATGACACTTGATGATCCTCAATTGCAAGGAGTGGTCAGCTGTTCTTTAACAATTAAATTACATGGTCAGTTAGTGCAGTGTGTTCCTCCTCAGTGTCCATTTTGTTGAGATTCTTAGAGGTGTAGTGCTACAGATATGAAGCTGTGTTTAGTCAGGTTTGGTGTGTCGTCGTTCACAATGTTTGATCAAAGACAGATTTGGTGTACTGTGGTTCACAATGTTTGATAAAAGTCCGATTTTGTGTATCGTCATTCACAGTGTTTGATCAAAGTCAGATTTGGTGCACTGGTTCATTCCTTCTTGCATGCAGGTCGTAAGAAGCTGCGTCTGTACGAGTATCTGCACGAGGCCCTGCACGACACCAACATGGCTGACTCCATCCAGTGGGCCGACCGCAGCACTGGAACCTTCCACTTTGTCTCCAAGAACAAAGAGAAGCTGGCGGAGTGTTGGGGCACTCGCAAGGGCAACCGCAAGACTATGACCTACCAGAAGATGGCGCGCGCACTGCGCAACTACAGCCGCACGGGCGAGATCATCAAGGTTCGCCGCAAACTCACCTACCAGTTCAACCCAGTGATCCTGCAGAGGCTGAACCACACCCCTGGCCACGCCCCACGAGAAACGGTGTACCACCAATACGTCCCTGCTGACCAAAGCTTCTACAGCACAGTTCCTCCTGACTGGAACAACTGGTACGGACAATTCCCCTGTCAAGGGGAGTATGACCTCACCTGCGCCCTTTCACAGTCCAACACCACAAAGGCATGAGCCTGCTCACTCGTGGTAAAGACAGGAAGACAGAATAAAGGGACAGTGAAATTGTCATGTCACCTTGTACATAATGTAGCATACTGTAAATCGGATAAGATAGCACTGGGGTTACGGTGGGCGTGGCATTAGTGCTTCCTTTCACTGGGTAATGCACGATTACGGCTCATTGAGTAATGATCAGTTGAGAACTCCATTTTGGAGTTCAGTGGTGAGTGACTGGTTAACACTGAGACAGTGTTCCTGATGGTGTCACAGTCTGAGAAGTGGGACAGTTTAACACTGAAACAATAATGTTTTTATAATGTCACTGTTTGTGAGGTAAAGCTTCAAAACTGACACTGTATTCCAGGGATGTTATGGTCAGGGAGGTGTGAGTGTTTGCCAACAAGACAAGTCCTGATAACTTTGCAGTCAGGAGGGTATGATATTTGTGAAACCATTTCCTTATATGGTTATTCCCTCTACTCAGCGAAATGTGTGTGTTATATTATACTTATTTTGCACACACATTAAATACTTTTGTTTATTATTTGGGTTGTTATGAACATCTCAAGATTTTTTCATATCTTAAAATGTGTGTATTCTGAGAGAACAATTCTCTGGATGCCAGTCTGTCTACATCTTCCTCTCTCTCTCCAAACTTAAAGCAGGTTAAATCCCTGACCACTGGGCAAAAATAAAAAAAAATAAAAACAAATGCACTATGTATAATGTAGTTATATTGAATGTTGTGTAAATCAATACATTGGGAACTAAACCCTGGAAATGTGGACTCCCATGTATTGGGATGTATCTGCTCCAAAGAAAAATGTTATCCAACAGGCACCCTTTCCCTTGTTTTTTTAAGTGGCTCAGTAACACAATACAACAAAATGTATGTATGCATTACATTATCCATTAATAAAGACCAAAGCATTGCAATGCTTGCGCAGTTTTAAACCTTGTTTTGTCTTCATATTATGTATGCACCCTGTGTCTACAGGGTCAAAAATGATCCACCCTCACCGGGTCCCTTGTGATAAAGCTTCTTCATTTTTCATGTAGAACCAACGTGTCATTCATCAATAAATCAATTAACAACTGTGCTTTCCTACTTCACAGTCCAGACAGACTGATTTGTTTATTTATTTACTTATTGTATTACATAATAAGACAATCTTTGTACCTTGATGGTGTACTGTTTTTATGTTATAAAAATGTTAAAAAGGCCAATGTTTCAGGGTAGGGTAGGATCACTTCAGGAAAATGAATCAAATTATAATTTTTTTAAATTTAGGGCATTTTCACAGCTGTTAAACTCAGGAAACGGTCATTGTTGACCCAAGGGCATCTGTTTGCCATGCCATCAGGAGAGGCTGCCCTCCTTCATCCAACCAATTGTTAAGCTGAGTGCCATTGCCTAACCTGACTGTGTTGTCTGGTTAATTACGTATGAATAGTATACTTCACCCCAAAGTTCATTTGTATTTAGAAAAACCATTGTGGTTCAGTTTAGTCTTCAGCCCAATGATAGTGTTCTAAATGCAAAGTATCTCACTCATATTGCATCTTAGGTGAACTTCTTGAACAAGAATGCTCTCAGAAGAAGACAGTGGATGCAGTTCTGTTACTGAATGCATTTGAGATTTAAAAGACAAGTTTCCTTCTTTACCTGTGTCATGGTTTTGCAGCTTGCCGTTTCTGTTCTGCGGACGTTTCCTTTCGGGTCGAGGCTATGTTTGCTCAGCAGGGCCAATTAATGGACCTGCTGCGCCGCCACGAGGACTGCCTTCATGAGTTGGCAGACAGCCTCCGCTTACTGGCGGTCGCAGCTGAACCCACCGTCTCACAAGCACCAGTCCCTGAGAGTCCTCCTCCTTTGCCCGTCCCACTCACTGCTAGGGAGCCCAAACTCCAACTTCCCCTCCGGTATAAGGGGGAGATGAGGAAGTGTCTGGGATTCCTATCACAGTGCCTAATCTTTTTTAAGGCTCAACCCTCACGTTTCGCCTCTCATGATTCCCGGGTAGCCTTTGTGTTGTCACTGCTCACCGGTACCGCTCTCGCCTGGGCAGATCCCTTAATTCGGGCTAATGCCCCTGTCATGAGGGATGTGGATAGGCTAATGAAAGAGATGGCGTTGGTCTTCGACCATGACATTTCTGGTCAGGAGGTGGCCATGAGACTAACCCATCTCTGCCAGGGCAACGATATGGTAGCAAGCTTTTCAATCGCGTTTCGTGCACTGGCAGGGGAAACAGGGTGGTCTGAGGGTCCCCTGATGACGCTATTCATTAATGCGTTGTCAGATCCCATTAAAGACGCCTTGGCAGTGCTCAAACCACCTGCTATGTTCGATGCCCTGGTTACCACGGCTATCCGCATCGATAACCATCAGGAAGCGAGAGAGAAGTGAGAGGAGAGATCACTCGATTCGCTATCCCTCCTCTCTTCTGGTAACGCCTCCAGCCCCCTCTTTCGCCCACTCCTCTCTTAACGCAGAGGAGCCTATGCAGGTGGATGGTTCTGCTCTGCACAAGCCCCCGCAAGTTAACGCGACAAGTGGTGTCGCTACTGTAGGCGCAAATGGCACACGAGAGCTCGGGGAACGAGGGACCCTAGTGAGACATGATAATACAGGCCCCCGCACCTTTCTGCCAGTTCAATTCCTCTGGAATCAGCACTCAATCAAAACCAATGCGTTTATTGTTTCCGGAGCAGTTGAGTGTTTTATTGATGCTAAATGGGCCTTGGAGCTTAAAATGCCAGTTCATCGCCTCACTCAACCCCGTTTTATCACGGCTCTTGATGAGCGCCCGTTGGGCTCCGGTATGGTTAATGCGACCACGGGGCTGATTTGCGTGCGGTTTTCGGGGATCATTCGGAGCACATCCGGTTCTTTTTCATCGATTCCCCAGCTTATCCCCTGGTTTTGGGGCATTCCTGGCTAGTGCAACATGGTCCACACATTAATTGGGGTAGGAGCAATGACACCATCCTCCAATGCGGTCCCTAATGCCCCTCACATTGTCGACTGACGTCATCGTCCGCTTCTGGTGGGCGTTAGTCCCAGCCAGAATTTGACTCCGTCAGTGTGGAAGAGGATTTCCCTGCCAATCTGGTTGGGTCCCTTCCTCTCAAGGAGGATGGAAAAGAGAGTTTAGCCTTTGATTCTCTGCCCAACAGAAATACTCTTTGGGATGAGGTCTCCCTGGACGGGCTCTCTGATTCTGAAATTATGTGGGACTCAGCTCCCCATTCGCCCTCCCATATTGATGATACCCAGGTTATGGGAGTGCTTGAATTCGACCTGCCAGCTAACATGCCAACCGAGTATGTAGACCTCGCTGAGGCATTTAGCAAACAGCGAGCCACTACCTTGCTACCGCATCAACCCTACGACTGCGCCGCTAATTTACATCTGGGCACGGTACCTCTTTGTGGTTCCCTATACTCCTTATCGGTCCTGGAAAGTGCAGCTATGAGAGAGTATATTAAGGAAGCTCTGTGCAACGGCTTCATCAGTCCGTCCACCTCGCCTGCTGGTGCAGGTTTCTTTTTTGTGGAGAAAAAAAACAGTCTGGGGCCATGTATTGATTATAGAGCATTAAATTACATCACTATTAAAAACCGGTATCCGCTGCTACTCATGAATTCCGCATTCAAGCGCCTCCAGGAGGCGTCGGTGTTCACTAAACTTGACCTCCGTAACACTTACAATTTAGCACGGATGCGTGAGGGAGACGAGTGGAAAACAGCTTTTAACACTCACAGCGGACACTACGAATGTCTAGTGATGTCGTTCGGGCTCACTAGTGCCCCCTCTGTCTTTCAGGCGCTAGTTAATGATGTGCTCAGGGAGATGTTGCAGAAATTCGTCTTTGTCTATTTAGATGACATTTTAATTTTCTCCGCCAATCTCACTGAACACATCGTGCATGTCAGACAGGTTTTAAAAGCACTTCTCAAAGCTCAACTTTACATCAAGGCTGAGAAGTGTGTCTTCCACTCGAACTCGGTTTCCTTCCTGGGGTTTATTGTTTCTGAAGGAAAACTTCAGATGGACCCCGAGAAGGTCTCAGGAGCAGTCAGGAACCCACCCCAGACTCTGTAAAACAGGTGCAATGATTCCTGGGATTCGCTCATTTTTATCTGCAATTTATTTCGCAATTTTAGCACAGTGGTTGCACCTATCACAGCACTCAAAAGGAAAACAGCGCCCACACGTTTCCAAAGGAACCCAAAGGCTGAGGCTGCATTCACAGTTAAAGAGGAGAGTCTGCTCTGAGCCCATCCTTATCACTCCCAACCCCTCCCTCCCCTTTGTGGTAGAGGTAGAGGCATCTGAGGTGGGGGTAGGGGCCATTTTATCCCAGCGTTCTCCCCTGGATCAGAAAGTTCACCCGCATGCCTATTTCTCTCGTGGCCTTACACCGGCTGAGAGGAATTATGACGTGGGGGACCGGGAGCTCCTCGCGGTGAAATTGGCGCTAGAGGAGTGGCGTCACTGGCTCGAGGGGGCTGAGCACCCGTTCACTGTGTGGAGGGACCACAAAAGACTTTGAGTACATTCAGGGCGCCAAGCGACGTAAGGCCCGCTGGTCCTTGTTCTTCACCCGGTTTAACTTCCTGCTAACCTATTGTCCAGGTTCCAAGAATGTTAAACCGGACGCCCTCTCTCGGATTTTTGACCGGTCCGAGGATGAGGAGCCTATTGTTCCCACTGCGCAGATTCTAGCCCCGGTTATGTGGGACATTGAAGCCCTTGAGCTAGAAGCTCAGTGTTGGGACCCGGATCCGGGTGGGGGACCTCCTAATTGCCTGTTTGTGGCCTCCTGGTACTGAAGTGGGGACATTCCTCCCGCATTACGGGTCATCCTGGCGTCCACCGGATGATGGATTTTCTGTCCAGGTGGTTTTGGTGGGCTGGCATGGAGAGTGATGTTCGGGGGTTTATTTCTGAGTGTGTGATCTGTGCCCACAATAAGAGTTCTTAACTCCCACCCTCGGGGCTTCTGCACCCCTTACCCATCCCTAGCCGTCCTTGGAGCCACGTCACCTTGGATTTCGTCACGGGTTTGCCTGCATCTGATGGCAATACTGTGATTCTGGTGGTCGTCAACAGATTTTCCAAGGTGGCGCATTTTATCGCTCTGCCTAAGTTGCCATCAGCTCCTGAAACAGCACGGTTGGTGGTCGACCATGTGTTCAGAGTGCACGGTCTGCCCCAGGATGTGGTGTCTGATCGTGGACCCCAGTTTGCCACACGGTTTTGGTGTTCTATTTGTTCGCAGCTAGGGGCATCCATTAGTCTCTCGTTGGGGTTTCACCCGGAGAACAATGGACAAACCAAACACACAAATCAAACTTTAGAAAGCACTCTCCGTTGTCTGGCCACCGCCGATCGACCTCATGGAGTTGCCACCTCGCTTGGGCAGAGTACGCGCATAACACGTAATAATCACCGTTCGAGGCTCAGTTCAGGTATCTACCCCCTCTGTTCCCTGAATTGGAAAGGAACGTAGGTACCTTCCGCGGGATCCTTTGTCCGTAGGTGTAGGGCCGTATGGAAGAAAGTTCACGCATCTCTCCTGCGCGCATCGGCCAGGCAGAAGGAACTGGCCGAAAGGCGCTGCCACTCGGCTCCGTCCTACCGTGTAGAGAAACAGGTTTGGCTGTCTACGCGGGACCTTCCGTACGCGAGTGGAGTCTTGCAAGCTCGCCCCATGCTTCGTGGGACCCTTCAAAATTATCCACAGGATAAACCCGGTTACGGTGCGTCTTCAGCTTCCCCGGTCCATGAGGATTCACCCTACGTTCCACGAGTCCCGACTTAAGCCGGTGCTTGTTAGTGCATTAGCTCCTACCGAGAAGCCGCCGCCTCCTCCTTGGCTTATTGAAGGAGGCCCAGCTTATACTGTACGGTGTATCCTGGCCGAGAGACGTGTGAGCAGAGGGAAGCAGTACCTTGTGGATTGGGAGGGCTATGGCCCTGAGGAATGCTGCTGGGTCCCTTCCAAGGCACATTTTGGATCCGGGACTTATAGAGGATTTTCGTAGGCATGGTTCTGAGGGACCGTCTGGGGCCGATCCTTAGAGGGGGGGTCCTATCATGGTTTTGCAGCTCGCCATTTCTGTTCTGTGGGCATTTACTTTCGGGTCCGCGGGACGGCGCCCCTGCCGTGTTTTTCCACCTACCCGCACTCATTCGTTTCACCTGTGCTAGTGTCTGCTAGTTATTTAAGCGCAGTGACTTCCTGGTTTGTTGCTTTTGTGTCTTACTTAGCCACGTAAAGCCGGTAACAGGTATAGGTTCAGGTGACCACTTTGCTCTTAAGCTTTGCTAAAAAGTAATGTGGGACTTGCCTGTAGGTATGCGTTTAGATATCCATTATTAGGGGTTTGTTTTTCTCATTTGCACTTTCTGTTCCTTGCCTTGGTTTTTCTCCTGTCCTCTCTGAGGCAGTAACCTTTGTTCCCTTTTCTCGTTCTCGCCTCTTTATATTTGTTAATTCATTTATTGAGCTAGAGGCCTTTCCTTTTCTCCTATTTCCTGCAAGCTTTTCGCCCACTTTTCTGGGTTACTATTATTTGGTTGTATCGTCTCTTCGTCAGAGGGCTTAGAAGCAGTACTGACATAGCCTCCTGCTGGTGAAACTGCCTGAGGTAAGAGATCCTTTTCAAATGTGTGTGAGGGTCAGGAGCAGGAGACTGTCCATGGTGGACACAAAAAACACTACAGTTCTGAGGTGTACTGTCATGGGACTAATTCCACTGTGAGCTGTCTCACTTTGTCACTATGTTTATGGTACTGTAGTGTGCTGGGATTAAGAGGGAGATGCTTTCTGAGAACGTCACACATATTTTGATGAGTTGGAAGAGGAAGGATGTGACCAATGTTCTAGCGAGGTCAGAAATTAGGACCCCAGAATACCTCCTCTTTGATGTTGCCTAAACTCCTCGATGACAGTTTTTTGGTACAGACGAGGAGCGTGTTTGCAGCAGCTGTGCGTTGTTTGTTCATAGCCTCTCCACAGTGTAAAGCCCACAAAACAAACCATGGTTCTGGTGTTTTATATGCAATAGTTGGGCCATGTCTATAAAACGGACATCCCTGAATGGAGACAAAACTATCAAAATTCTGAATGGAGCTTTGGGTTGTCTTGTCCGGTTAAAGAGGCAGAAAGGATGGGCACCGCGGTGGTGCAGCGGGCTAAGACGCAGACTTTGTCTGTGCGGTTGCGCCCCGAGGATCGAGCATGTCCTGCCAGATCCGAGCATGACCGGTGCATTGTGGGAGTGGCAATTGGCAGCTGCTCCCAGGTAGGGGGAGGGGCTCGGAGAGAATCGCTGCGCACAAAATGGCCCTGGGCGAGTTGGAATCACGGTGAGGAGCACGAGGAGTTGCGCCCTGAAGAGGACATGGCGTCCTCCTTCCCACTACCGGCTGAGCGGCGATTCTCTAGCGGTTGCTACACGGGGGGAATTTAATTAGAATAGGGGTTCAATGGCTACTAAATTGGGAGAAAAATGGGAAAAAATTTAAAGAGGCAGAAAGGATGAGCTTATAATTGCTGTCAGCTTTTCTGATTGATTTATTTTGCTAGTGTCCAACTGAGATTAAAACTGCAGTGGACCATGGGGTTGGACCATGATTGGTATTCTGGCATTCTGGTAGTGTGTTCAGCAGCAGCAGGGGGTGCTGCAGGTCTTCAGAGAAACCCTCTTGCTCATTCAACTGTGGCCAGTGACCTCACTCACAGCTAAACCTGTTGCGTGATGTGAGCCCTTGACTAACACAGGCACTCCCAAATGGTTTTGTATGGCTTTGTGGCAGGCTCCCTTGATGCTGTCTAAGCCCTGCATTATTACTGGAGCCCAAGCTGGGTTATATATGGGCTGACCGAGCTCTGAATGTCTGCTACCAATAAAGGCCACATACTTCAAACGGCAATGCATAACCTGGATTACTTTGCTTTCCAGGACAGGCTTGTGTCATGGCTGCCTTTCCCCCATGAAAACTGTTTCCAGGGGACTCAGTGACTATTTTCCATGCTCTGATTGGTGTGTGGTGAGAGTATTTTCTGTAAAGGGTGGAGGTGATTATGTATAATATGTGGTGCTAGAATCATTCTAGCTCGTAGAAACACATGCAAACACAAGTTTTGTTTTCATTGAACAGAGATGGACTTAATACTACAACATTGCAGTCAATAATGCAAACAACCTGCAATTATATGTCTGCAGTTCTGTGGAATTTAGAAAAAGGTTTACTGGGTTTATTATTCTCTTGTAATGAACTCTGCAGATTGAATACAAATATGGCTGGGAGTATTCTTCTAAGAGGCCTAAACCATTAAACAAATTCCTATCTAAAAGTTCTGCTTGTCATGCATTTACAGTATAACTGTTCTGGGAGTAACTTTTTGAAAAGCCAAAATATAAATCATTGGGGTGATTTTTTAGCTGCTGCTATTACCTTTCTATAAGCCCAAAAATGTAAATATTTTACTATTTCATATGTCCAAAGAGAGATGTGGGGGGATTTTAAACCCATTATCAGGGATCAGTAGCATTTTTATTTCCACAAAGAACACTGGTCAGCCCTCAGTTAACTTTTTCTAAATTAAGGGCAGAGACAGTACCACACCAAACTCCTTCCATTAAAACCCACAGCTTTTAGCTGTGGTAGTGCAACTCACACACCCTCACAGAAAACCAAAGACTGATTTATCACTCACGCAAAGTAGTAAACAGCTAATTAGGAACTCAGCAGTGACATCAATCTCCAAATTTACGATCAAACCATGTTCCATCCAATCCATGTTGGATGTGTCAAATGTCAAGGTTTACAATGACTTTCTAAGTATAGGGGGTATATCCAGTGCCCAGGAATCTCTCCCGTATGTTGTGGCCTGGCTGCTCTGCCCACTGCACTTGGACCACATCCCGGGTATTAAATGGATCTCTTGTACATGGCAGGAAGTTTTTGACTTGCCAATCAACATCTTGCTTCATCCAAAGCCCCTCCTTTTTCATTCAGACCCCCACCTCCTACAGCAAACTTGATTGGTCTTGAGAGCTAGTGAGAGGGGAGGCTGTATCTACTTCATTAGCATAATGCTTGTGGTGATTAATGGTGATGACAGAGTACCAGAGGGTTTCAGGTGATTCTACTGAGGTCCCTCAGGAACAGATACTTCATTGATTAATGAGCCTGTTGGCCTGTTCAGAAAACAGGGTAGCAGTTGCACATCTTCCCTGCTATATGGCCTTTAGTGGAGAGGCACTGTAAGGACAACGGGAACAATGAACTCTATAGCCTTTAGTGGAGAAGCATTGTAAGGACACCAAAATCACTCTCAACTCTATAGCTTTTAGTGGAGATTGGAGAAGAACTGTAAGGACATCGAAAACACTCAGTTTTATAGCCTTTAGTGGACAGGCATTGTAAGGACACCAGAAGCACTCAACTCTATAGCTTTTAGTGGAGAAGCACTATAATGACATCAGAGACATTCAACTCTATAGGCTTTAGTGGAGAAGAACTGTGATGACATCATTAATCACATCCTCTTTATACCATGGCCTTCAGTGAAGTTACAACCCTGTGATTTCAGACTAACTTAGTTACTAACACTGCTTTGAGTGTTATTGAAAGCAAGTCCTTAGAAGATGGAACCAAATTATGTGGTCAAAATACATTGTATACTGTTGCACAAGCAAGTTCACTTCAGTTGTAATTTCAAATGAGTTTGATCGCTCAGGCACAACTGGAGAAATTGATCATCAGGGATAAATGATTTCCCTACCTCTTCTAACAGAAGCCATCTTGCTGCAGACACATGGCCTGGCCGCCTGACCATGTCATACATCAGTAGTGTCACAGGAAATTCAGTGAGAAACCCAGCACCACCAACCTGGCTGCTACACCCTCCCCCTTGTCTGATTCCATGAAACCACACATTTTAATGGAGCACTAAGTGGGAATAGTGGGCCTGCATTCTCATTCAGGGGGAGGGGCCTTCAGCCTCTCTATATAAAGAGTTAGAGTGCATCTCCCCCTGATCTGTCACTCCCAGTCTGAGGGTCTCACTCCATCCTGGAAACGCAAACACAAACCACACACGCTACATCCAGCCTCATCTTTGAGTCCACCGGTCTGAGAGTCCCACACATTCATACACACTCTCTGCCTTATCTCTGATCCTGCTGATCTGAGGAATCCAGTTACCCCACCCAGTCTCCAGCCTCACTGGTCTGTGGACGCTGCTCGGAATGCCTGAACCAACTAAGAAAGGTGAGTGTCTTGCTCCTCATCTTAATGCTGGAGTCAGAGTGCAAGTTTAACGCTGTGAAAAAAACTGACTACGACTTCATGGGCCGTAGTTTATCAACAGGAGATCCCATGGAGCAGGCTGACTCTCACATGTGGATGTGAGACTTGTTTGTTGCTTTTGGCTCAATGGAATCCAAACAGTGACCTTGGTCAAAGTACACTTTTTTATTGCTGTTGAATGGCATGTCAGGAGCATCATCAGGTTCAACAGTAATATGAGAAGATGGTACCCCAGCCCTGCTGGTAGTTGCTGCTGTTAAAGTGAATGGTGTACCGGGATAGCAGTGTTGGGATGATGGGATTGTATATGCGAACAGGGAAAGAATGCCATGGCTGTAATGATGTGCTGTGTAGCTGTTCTATGCATGCACAGTGTTACAGAGCAGTGTAGCCTTGCTTTGTGAGTATAGTGTTAAAGCTATGTACCTTTGCTGCTTGAGTACAGCATTGAGGAGGAGCATCGTAGCAGTGCTCCGTGAGTGTAGTGTGTGAAATCCAGAGGTGGACAATCCAGGTTCAGAAAGTAAAGGTCCTCCTCAGTATTTTGTTCCAATCACCTGGATTTGCTAATTAGTATAATTCTTCACTAACTAATTAGTGAAATCAGCTGGCTGGGTGGAAGAAACAAATGGCAGAACTTTTACTTTCTGACCCCTGGATTGTCCACCTCTGGTGAAATCACTCTACCTGTGCTCTGAGCGTTCTCTTGAAGATCAGTGTAGCTGGAGCTCTGGGGGAAGCTGTAGAGTCTGGCCGTGTGAGTCTTGTGGTTGACGGATGCCTTTAGGAAGATGATGTCTTTTAGACTTGAATGGTGCAACATCCTCTTGCCGTTCTTTCTGGTCATTCGTAATGTGCATTTAAATCCCTTCCGTAGCTCTTGCTGCCGTCTCAGGTGTCACTTGTTAGCTGGCCAGCAATGTGTGTAAGCAGAGCTTGCTGACAGCCTGCTCTCTTTCTGCCCCACTCTCCTGTCCATGCCCTTCTGGCTTTATTGCAGTTTGGTCTGGGCCATAAATAACCAGAGAGAATATGCTTGTTCATATAAACAGTTTCCCAACATACAGGTAATATCATGTCTGCAGTAGATCTCCCTCCCTCCCTGGTAGAACTCTGGTAGAAGATGGGCTGCTTGCACATTCCTGTTCTCCGTGGACAGCAGGGATTATGGGGTGGCAAGACGGGGGCTTGTCAGTTTTTCCTCAATGTTATTTAACAGCAATGCATCTGTAACTATGTAGTCATACAAGGGCGCTGCCAGGAATTTTGGGCCCTGTGAAAAGATCTAACATTGGGCCCTACCACCCCATCCGTCTGCACAATTAATGTAACCACACCATCTTTTTTGAGGTCGCCTGTCAGTCAGGGCCCTTGGAATTATTTAACCCCCCCCCCCCCCCCCCCCCCCCCCCCCATCGGCGCCACTGGTCATTTGCGGGGTCTGACCATGTGACTCCTTGATGCCTCATAGATGCAATGAAGCAGCTCTCTTCATAAAGGCTGTACATCAGCCATTGTATCAGCACAGTTGTTTCTATTACAAGACCTAGCAGACAACATTCCTTCCTAGAGGAGACATGCTCGTCCACCTGCTATGGACAGACACAAAAGATTAAATGAATGACTGTCCGAAAGCTAAGCTTTCTCAATAATTAAGCACCGGACAGCTGGGGTTGAAGGAGGGTGAGATTGTTTGGAACCGCAGACAAAATTCTATAAAAAGCTTCTTGCTCTTGCGGGAGCTTGGGATATGAGGGACGTACCATCAGTTTTGGATACTTGGGATGAGGATTTCGGCACCCGGGAATAGTTCAGAATGAGTGGACTTTTAAGCTCCCTCTCACTCTCTGTCAGTATGTTAAACCCTAGTCCGCCCAACACTCAGAGGTACCCGCCAGGATAGGATAAAGCGGTGGTGATGACTGCTCTCACCAGAACCCCCCCCCCACCCCATAGCCCTGCTGTCTCTGGAACAGAGTATTACAGGCAAAGAAGAAAGGCCCATGTCCTTGCCACAATGTATTTATGACTCTGCTTCATCACTCACCTCACTCCACTCCCAGTGCTCCCCATATCATCATCTCTACATTCCAAACAATGGCCCATAAATCATCCCAATGGGCTTGAAAACATGACTCCAGCTGTCTGCACCAACTGTTCAGGCACCAAATGGCCATTGTGCAATGCACAGACAATGTGCTTGGGGTTCTATATTAAGCTAATGAAGCAGTGGCAGAACTCGGCCTGGCATATGGGCAGATACACAAAGACAGCAGCTGAAAGTACCCATCACTCATTCATTCCTGGAAAAGAGAAGATGAGTCATTTGTTAAAGCACAACTCTGTGTGCTTCTTAAGACAAAGCAGTCTCCAGAGGAATCTTGATGGGATTTCTGTGGAATTTACATAGGGGTGCCCCATTGCCTAGGGGGTAGGGGAAGAACACATGAGTGATAAAATGGCACTGTCAGAGATAGAGCCATTGACCCAAGGCTATTAAATGCCAATTATCCATACCAAAACCTGTCAATGAAACAGAGTAATAGCCCATGCACAGTTCATGAAGACTAAATTATGCCCCAAAATATAGTTATGTACCATATGTGGTATGAACATAATGTATAAGTGTTTCATCGAGTATTCTGTCTGTCAACATATTGGTATCAATGGAAAGCCAAAACTGCAACTACATGTTCACTCATGTTCTTGTTGCATCATCACATCATAGTTTACAAAAGCCTGTAGGTATACATAAAACCTGAAGTATTGGCTAATCACTCACTGTATCATCATCATCAGGACAGCCAGTATAGGAGTCTTATTATTGATGTGGTCTGTCTATTGAGACAAGAGGGCAAGTGCGGGAGCCAGTCTGCATTATGGAGCAGGACAGACTGGGGTAAATACATTTACAGTTCACACTTGGACCTATTCATAGGGAGTGAGGCAGCTAGAAGGGAGAAATCAGACCATGAGAATGACGGGATCTGAGCTGTTTATTTAGGAGTTTGCAGAATGTATTGGCCCCGGTTGCAGTGTTGGGCTATGTAGAAATGACAGGGTGGGGATGATAAGGAGAGGGGGGGGAAATCTCCTAGATGCCCAGTTTGGCGTTCATGTCATTTAAGTGATCGCCTCCAATCTGTGGAAATTTACCAATACTGATATAGATGCATATGGGTATGTTTGTGTCTGTGTGTATGAGAGAGAAAGATAGGAAGAGCAAGCATATGTATTTACACTGTTTAGCATGTATGCAGAACTTCTAAAACAAGTCTATATGTCACATTACAACTTATTATTGAAGAACTATAAAATCATCAGTTGTCTCACACTACCATAACATAACTAACTTAACTACTCTTAATTATTTAACGAGACACATCCCAAGTTAATTTCTTGATGAGCTTATGAATGACTGTGTCCCAACAAAAAAACAATTAGCTAATTGAGGCAGAGTACTGTAATTGATATAAACAAGAACCTGGATGGATTCCCACCGAACTGAATGCATTTCCCCAACCCTGCTGTATGATCATGGCATTGTGTAGTTGAGTTTGGCCTATGCCCCTGGGACATTGGAGTTTGTTTCAAAAGTACACTACCATGGTGTTAAATAACATAACATAATTAAAATGTAATTTTCAACACACAGCAACAGACTCTTTGGATAATTATTAGGCTTATGAAGAGAAATCAGGCAAACAAAGTGTTTCTCAAATCCTTAGGCGAAACATTGTGCAAACATTCTTTAGCACTTTTCAAATGGAAGTTTCATTATGATTTAAATTACATTAAATTACAAACAAGACTCAAATTTAACTGTAAAGTAACATGATAAAAAACAGAAAGTGACAGAAGGTTATGTTTTAGGCTGTTTACATACTTTAACTACGTAGCTGCTAATACACCTACGGCACAGGTTGATATAAGAAAGCACCTATTCTATACCCTTTGCATTTTCACCTCATAAAATCATTTTTTGTTATGAAATAATTAATTGTTCAGCAGCTAGCTATGTTATGCATTAAATAATCTCAGCTCGGATTTTATAGCTATATATACTTAGCTTGCTACATAACTTTCTTTACAGGCTTCTAAACAAGTAGCATAAGCAACTGACGATACTATCTCTCACAATTCAGAATTAATGTTAGCACAAATATACTTATAATGCTAACATTAGCTAGCTAAATGAACATCATGTAAATCCATTGGCTCATTACATTGTGCATATCTATTTTAAGATGGCTATTTTGCTAAATAGGCTACTATCATTTTTAGTCATGAAATATCTATTAAAAAAATCATCTTATTGTTTTTAACATGTTCAATTACCTTAGCACTCTTCACGGGCTGGCTAATTCCTTACTATGGTAGCTGCTGAAATGAAAGAGAGCTGAAATGAATGAGAGCTGCTTAAAAAAATCATGTCAGCATGAGAAAATGACTACTACTGTACAAAACATAGAAGAACAAATGTAATCATAAATAATTGGCAACTTGCACTGATGAATCTCGCATTCACTTTCTTTTGCAGATGAAATTTCCAACACCTCATCTGAAGGTAAGTGGCTAAGCCTCTGGCAATACCCCCTATTTTAGCATCCAAAAATGGAAAATGGTTGAAAATCAAGGGAATGAGTAAATGACAGTTCCTGGTGTCATGTATGGGGTTTGCAGTTCAGTAGGAACTAATGTGACGTCAGGCACGGGATATAAAGGGGACGCAGTTCACGGTAACACGGTTGGAAATACGGGAAGTTTACTGAAGTAAAGAAGCAGACCACAAGCTGTGTTTGGTGTCGTTTATTAAAGGGTTAACATAAAAGTGATAGACGTAACACCTGGTTCAGGACCTGAGCTGTGGATGCATATTGTAAAACTATCAGATTCATATAGCACCCTTCTAGAACTTCTTGTTGGGAAGCAAGGACCCTAGTCACTGTGGCAATATTATGGGAGTTCCTTTGCAGATGCCAATTTTATCACATTATAATTTTTAGAGTATGTAAGGTGAACTATCACACACTGCAGTTCAGTATCCATGTTTCTGTAGTAGTCACATTGGTGTAAATGTGGATACACAGCTGTTGCATTTCTAACAACAGTGCAACTATGAAATACCCGTTTTCCATCGTACCATACCGTGAAATCAAGATCACGGGTTCTGGATACATTTCCATTGCCAGCAGAAGCGTACCATGTATGGTTCTCGAAACCATAGACTGTATAAAAATATGGAAAAAGTCACTGTAACCCATTGCCTTCCAACGGCCTCGTAAAAACCGAATTGAGTCTCCGGAAGTCTTTCTCGCCCCATGATTGTACAAACTGCCTCTGCTCCGTGGAGCAGAAGTGACGTTGTCGGGAGCAGGGTCAACCGGATATGGTCTTCATGGTCCAGGCACAGTATGATTGACAGTTCGGGGTGGAGAAGCCAAGGGGCCAAGACTGGGCTTTAGTTTTGAAGCTCACTTCCTGGTTGGGCTGGGAGCAGCCATTGTGCCGTTGCTCACTAGCGCCACTGCGGTTGGCTCCAGTATAGGTCTTTCACCATGTAAGTCAATGGCAGCAATGTGGTCAAAATACTCAGTCAATAAATTTTTCCCACAAAAAAATTTAATTGCAATAGGTGCCTTTCCTTCATCTAATGCCTGTGCATGTGCTGATTTTTTTAAATATTGTGTCGTTTGGACAGGGTATTGACATTTGTTCAGGACCAATCAGAGGGACAGGTTGAGTCCTGGGATCACTGGCATAGATAGGTTCTATATGGTTCTCACTGCCCTCACTCGGAGGGGCGGGACCTATTTTTATACAGTCTATGCTTGGGACAGGGAAACAAGCTGCATTTTTGAGTGGAAGTCGATGCGGAACATCCCTTAGTAGCCTACCATGAACAAGCTGTTGTTTTGTGGACGCAGTTCGTAGCATAATAAATTGAGTGCCTTACCCGCTCATCTTCAACATGTTTGTCATCACATATTCATTTTGGTTGGAGCGAGCTATGATGTGTCTACTACGAAAAAAAATACTGTTTCGTAAGATGAGACAGAAAGGGATGTTGCAGCTACACTACAGGCCCAGTGTCTCGGAGCAAGCAGCCAAACTGGGTTAAGTATCTCAAATCAATTGCTCCATACCTGTATAACCTTATCAATTTAGATATTAATTTAGCTATTCCAACCGCTCCCGTACGCAATAGCCCCCTGTTATGTACTCCCCCTGTACTCCCCTGTCATGAACGTTACCATTGCTTAGCAATGCTGGGTTAGCTAGCTGGCAAGCTAACGATATCTCACGGTAAGTCGTTTTAACATTTAGCTAGCAAGCTAACGATAGCTTATGGCAAGCCATTTTAATTTAACAGTTATCCTTGCTGTCAAGTAATCCTTGCTGGCTGGCCATATAAGTTCGCTAGCTACCGTGATTGCCTAGCTAACGTTACTAACGTTATCCAGCTGCTCTAGCTAGAAATCTAACCGGACATTTCTACACCTGGATCATTTTTTTAGGTGCCAAAAATTACGAAAATGTGCGGGGAATAGAGCCAACGTGTTAGCGGTATGTTTGTACTCACTCAATACGGGGATGTTTAAAACAAAACCAATAATTTATCGGAAAAGAATACGGAGTCTGCGTTTGTAAATGTTTGCAATGTTTGTGATTAGGTTACAGGATGCAGATGAAAGTTAATGCCAGCTACGATGTAGCTACTGTGCTTTTAGCTAGCGTGTGAACCCACTAACCTTAATCCCCACTTTATCTGGAAGAGTTTTCAGAACGGGGTTTCATGCTGCGGCAAACCGTGACAGACTGCTCTGCCACAGTCGAGTTAATTAGCGGTTAGCAATGGTGGTGATGCATTGTGTCTAGCTTGGCTACCGAGCTCAGCTGGTATGCTATCTAGCTAATCAAATTAGCTAATGTTAGCTGAATATAAATTGAAGATAACTGAATGAACGTTAATTATGTGACGAATACCACACGTTCAATGCGAATAAATGACACAATAAAATCGAGGATGAAAATTAAATGTTATATTATAAAACATTAGCAACTTAAGGAAGTGTACCGCGAGTTTATTTTGCAAAATGGTGGGTTTGGTCAGGTCATGGGCTTTATATAGTTTTGTGGGCTTTATAGTTCTGTGGCTTATCCACTCCGAACTGTCAATGATACTGTGCCCGGGCCATATCCGGTTGACCCTGCTCCAAGCCAAGGTCACTTCGGCTCCACGGAGCAGGCGCAGTTTGTACAAACGGCCGGCGAAAAAGACTTCCGAGCTTCAATTCAGTTTTTACGAGGCCGTGGAAAGGCAATGGGTGACGTCGCAGTGGCTTTGTCCATATTTTTATACAGTCTATGGGAGAAGCCCATACCCACCCATTTTGCAAAACCAACTCGCGGTAAACTTCCTTAAGTTGCTAATGTTTTATAATATAACATTTAATTTTCATCCTTGATTTTACGGTGTCATTTATTCGCATTGAATGTGTGGTATTTGTCACATAATTAACGTTCATTCAGTTATCTTCAATTTATATTCAGCTAACATCAGCTAATTTGATTAGCTAGATAGCATACC
Organism: Synaphobranchus kaupii; assembly: GCA_029718625.1. NCBI lineage: Eukaryota > Metazoa > Chordata > Actinopteri > Anguilliformes > Synaphobranchidae > Synaphobranchus > Synaphobranchus kaupii. The sequence goes on from CM056376.1 coordinate 99,992,770, forward strand.
AGCTGAGCTCAGTAGCCAAGCTTGACGCATTGCATCACCACATTGCACATACGGACGAACATAGGGTAACGCTATTGCCATGAACTATATTGACGGTCAATCAATCACATATGTTATTTTGACAAGACTACTTTTATTATAAATGTCCCTATGCCGCTAGAAAGGTAGCAAGCTGTCCCCATAACCCTAACAAAAATTAACTACAGTATTGCTATAGTTATCTTCTAGAAAACTATAAGAATATTATAACTTTTTCGCCCATAGTATTTATCACTACAGTACAATAGTATCACTATAGTATTTTCACCCCCTATAATAATAATTTAGTATTTATGCCGGACAATAGTATGACTATAGTGTGTACGAAAAAAACGCATGTAACGTATAGCATATGCTGTCAACATACTATAGTTTTACTATAGGCTAGTTCATTTTCGTTAGGGAAATATAAATATATAAAGATAAATTATTAGTTTTATTTTAAACATCCCCATATTGAGTCAGTACAAACATAACGCTAACACTTTGGCTCTATTCCCTGCACATTTTCTTAATTTTTAGCACAAAAAAGATTATCCAGCCGTAGAAATGTCCGGTTAGGGTTCTAGTTGGAGCAGCTGGCTAACGTTAGCTAGTAACATTAGCTAGGCAATCACGGTAGCTAGCCAACTTATATGGCCAGCCAGCAAGGATGACTTTAAGGAAGTTGAATATCAGTTAAATTAAAAGGGCTTGCCGTACGCTATCGTTAGCTTGGTAGCTAAATGTTAAAACGACTTGCCGTGAGCTATCGTTAGCTTGCTAGCTAGCTAACACAGCATTGCTAAGCAATGGTAACGTTCATGGCAGGGGGAGTATGGCGATTGCGTACGGGAGGGGGTGCAATAGCTAAATTAATATCTAAATTGATAAGGTTATACATGTACTTTGGTGCAATTGATTTCATATACTTAACCCACAGTTTGGCTGCTTGCTCCGAGACGCTGGGCCTGTTGTGTAGCTGCAACATCCCCTGCTGTCTCTCATCTCACAAAACAGTATTTTTTTTCGTAGTACACATCATAGCTCGCTCCAAAATGAATATGTGATGACAAACATGTTGAAGATGAGCGAGTAAAGCAGTCGATTTATTATGTTACGAACTGCTTCCACAAAACAACAGCTTGTTCATGGTAGGCTACTAAGGATGTTCTCCATCGACTTCCACTCAAAAATACAGCGTGTCTGCCCGTCCCAAGCATAGACTTTATAAAGGTCCCAAGACGCCAGGGCGCATTTTAGACCAATGATTGTTCAGACAACCCCTTCTGGTCCCGCCCCTCCGAGTGAGGGCAGTGAGAACCCTATAGAATCTTTAGCAGTGACCCCAGGGGACAAGGTTGTTTGAACTTTTTTCAGTCACCATTCTATTTACTTACAAGCTATTTAGCCTACTTACAGGCTGTATTCCTAGATAAACAGAGCTGTATTGTAATGACATCTGAAGCGCATTTTCAGAACTCAAACGTCCGTCTATTGCAGTGAGTTTTCCATTGAATGACAATTCACGCATTAGGTGTAAATGACAATTCGCGTATTAGGCTTGTTATAGGTGTTATCAGCTCCTTTTTAATGGATAGCCATTGTCCCGTACCATCGTACATCGCCTGGATGTTGATGGAGTGGGCTGAAAGCAATTCAATGTGGCATTCCCCTTCGCTGAGGAACAGGTAGGCTATGTGGTCTTTGACCTATGGACCCTTTTATTATTATGCATTTTTTTATATAGCCTACACAATAATAATATTTCACATTGTAATCTTGATATTTTAGTCATGCTTGTGCACGCCCCTGTGTGTAACAGACAGGAGGGTGTACCCGCGTTGTGCACACGCCTATGTAGACGCACTTATATGCGCCGTTAAAATAACATGTAAACAACTGCGACATGACTTTAGACCAGGTTTGTGGTGGTTCTAGCGCTAGTGCTTTCTGCTGGCTGAAGATAGCAATACCCCAAAAATAATCCTGGCCACTCCTCATTTTAAGACCAACACGCCCAGTTCACTTGCAACTGGCACAAGAATACATGGTATTTAAACGGCGTGAACGCAAGGTGTTATAATGAGCCCAACGCCGGGTGTAAGATAGGGCCCCAGGACTCAACCTGTCCCTCTGATTGTTCCTGAACAAATGTTAATGCCCTGTCCAAACGACACAATAATTAAAAAAATCGGCACATGGAGACGATGGAAAAGCACCTATTGCCATGACATTGTCTTGTGGAAAAAATTTATTGATTTAGTATTTTTACAACATTGCTGCCATTGACTTGGTGAAAAACCTATACTGGAGCCAACCACAGTGGCACTAGTGAGCAACGGCACTATGGCCGCTCCCAGCCCAACCAGGAAGTGAGCTTCAAAACGAAAGCCTGGCTTTGGCCCCTTGCTCGAAGCTAAATATCACTACTCCTCAAGGGTAGGGAGGTACCAAACCAGGAAATATGAGGTGGAGCTAGCAGTCCTGTACATTGCAGATTAGTCAAACACAAACCTCCTGTGAATCACATTACGCCGAGCAAACCAACTGCCATTTTTAAATACACAGTAGCTAATTCCTAAAACACATTTATCGACAGGGAGAAGCTGCAACAAACAACTACTAGCAAACAACAATTATGGAAGCCTCCTCCATCCTTGAGATGCTTGCAGTGAGTTGTTTAGGTTACAGCAGGAAATGCTGACATTACATTAGCGGCACAACTGTCACTTTTTTTTGTCACTTCCTCCCACAATTCTCATCATCTCACTTCTCGAAGTTCGGTGGAAACAGGAGCGCATTCCAGGAACTACCAATAGTTCCAGCTATGGATGGTTCCTGAACTGTTTTGTGCAATGGAAAAGGGGTGCAGTGCTATGAAAAAGTATTTGCCCCCTTCCGGATTTTATCTATTTTTGCATATTTGTCACACTTAAATGTTTCAGATCATCAAACTAATTTTAATATTAGACAAAGATAACCAGAGTAAACACAAAATGCAGTTTTTAAATGATGATTTCATTTATTGAATGAAAAAAACTATCCAACCATACCTGGCCCTATGTGAAAAAGTAATTGCCCCCTTAGTTACTAAATATCAACCAATTAACCAAATTTAATTGCTAATTGGGTTCAATTTCACTAGACACACCCAGGCATGATTACTGCCAGTCCTGTTGAATCTAAACATCACTTAAATAGAACCTGTCTGGCAATGTGAAGTAGGCTAAAAGGTCTCAAAAAGCCTAAAGAAATTCAAGAACAGATGAGAAACAAAGTCATTGACATCTATCAGTCTGGAAAGGGTTACAAAGCCATTTCTAAGGTTCTGGGACTCCAGTGAACCACGGCGAGAGCCATTATCTACAAATGGAGAAAACTTGGAACAGTGGTGAACCTTCCCAGGAGTGGCCGGCCTACCAAAATTCCTCCAAGAGTGCATAGACGACTCATCCAGGAGGTCACAAAATAACCCAGACTAACATCTAAAGAACTGCAGGCCTCACTTGCCTCAGTTAAGGTCAGTGTTCACGATTCCACAATAAGAAAGTGTCATGGTTTCTTAGCCTGCTCTTCACTCGGCCACTCTTCCTTGGAGCGCTTGAGTAGCATCCACTTTGCTATCCGTGCTGTGTTTTCGTTCGTCCTTCCACTCAGTGTTTTCACCTGCGCCACGTTTCCGCTAGGCTATTTAAACCTTGCGTCTTTTTTAATCGACGCTTCCATATTGTCGTTTGTTTGACAAGGAAAGCTGGTACGGTACAGGACAGACAGCTCGAGTTGGACCACTTTGCCTCACCATAAAATTGTTGAAGTAACGCTGGACTGGACTCGGATGTCTTAGAGTTAGTTAGGAAGTCTCCTACTCTTTTTCACTCTCTGTCTTTGTTTTGTTGAGTTTATCTGTCTCTCCAGTCCGAGACAGATCTCTTCGCCATTTCTGTTTTACCTCTCAGTAATACTGCTTTAATTTATGAGAGCGAGAGGTTCTTTCTTTGTTTTTCTATTTTCTAAGCGCTCTAGTCTCTAGACCTTTTGGGCCACTCTGGGTTGTTATTTATTTATTGCATTTCCTCTCTCCTTGTGAGAGCTTGCTGTGATCTCTCATGTCTACGAGTTTCGCCCGCCTTACTGCGGGTTGTTTTTCGTTCTCCTTTTGTGTCCAGTCTCCCTCTAGTATTCTCACTGCGTGAGAGAGGGAGTCTGTTTCTTTTCTGTTTTTTGCCTTCCCACCTACGAAGTTTTCCGTCTAGTTGTGCTCCTCCCGAGCACTTTCAGATCCCTACTGTCGCGCCTGGTCCTCCGACCCAGCCTCCTACAGAAAGAGACTGTGCAAAAATGGCATCCATGGGAGAGTTTCAAGGCGAAAACCACTGCTGACCAAAAAGAACACAAAGGCTCGTCTCACATTTGCCAAAAAACATCTTGATGACCCCCAAGACTTTTGGGATAATATTCTGTGGACTGATGAGTCAAAAGTGGAACTTTTTGGAAGACATGGGTCCCGTTACATCTGGCGTAAAGCTAACACAGCATTCCACAATAAGAACATCATACCAACAGTCAATCACAGTGGTGGTAGTGTGATGGTCAGGGCCTGCTTTGCTGCTTCAGAACCTGGGCGGCTTTCCATAATTGATGGAACCATGAATTCTGCTCTCTACCAGAAAATCCTGAAGGAGAATGTCCGGCCATCAGTTTGTGACCTAAAGCTCAAGCGCAGTTGGGTTATGCAGCAGGACAATGATCCGAAGCACACAAGAAAGTCCACCTCTGAAACAACAAAATTAAGGCTTTGGAGTGGCCTAGTCAAAGTTCTGACTTGAATCCGATTCAGATGCTGTGGCATGACCTTAAACAGGCAGTCCATGCTCGAAAACTCTCCAATGTGGCTGAATTAAAACAATTCTGCAAAGAAGAGTGGGCCAAAATTCCTCCACAGCAATGTAAACGACTCATTGCCAGTTATCGCAAACGTTTGATTGCAGCTGTTGCCGCCAAGGGTGGCACAACCAGTTATTAGGTTGAGGGGGGTAATTACTTTTTCACATGGGTGATATAGGTTTTGAATAACTCTTTACCTTCAATAAATGAAATGATCATTTAACAGCTGCATTTTGTGTTTACTCACATTGTCTTTGTCTTATATTGAAATTAGTTGGATGACCTGAAACATTTAAATGTGACAAATAAGCAAAAATGGAAGAAATCGGGAAGGGGGCAAATACTTTTTCACAGCACTGTATATCCATGTTGTGGCTAAGATCTCAAGGCCAGACAGGCATAATCCTTCCATTACACTGGTTGATTGGCTGATCCAGGCTTGTTGATTCAGCTGACACCTCCTGTCCCATGTGACCACCACACTGACATTCTATTGGGGTGTGCACTGATGGTTGCGTTGACCTTGAATAAAAAATATGTATAATCTTGAGTGAGTAGCAGAACATGAAGAGGCTCACAGGTTTAGCCTCACCTGAATGCACCCATATAGAATTAAGCTTGACAATCTGTGTTTATACAGAATTAAACTTTACATTTTGCATTATATAACCTAACTCAGGACATTGTGACACTGTTTCCACAGTCTGCCACAGTAAATCTGACTACTTGGGAACCTTTTTTAATTTAAATGATAGATTTTAAGACATTGCTACATCAGACAACCATATGGACATTCTCATAACAGCTGAAATTCAGTGAAGACCATGCCATGTATCTCTAACAATTTGTGTACATACATTTCTTGTAATTTTTTCATCCATCAAACAGCTCAAATGCTCAATTTGCAGATATATGATCTGTGTTTGGTAGTTTTCATGTACTAAATGATTTTAATGTACTAAATGTCTATGTGTCCATCTTGTTGCTATGGATTTGTGGTTTATCAAGCAGCATTCATTATCTAGCTATATTTGTCACATGCTTAGAGAGTGTTGCCCCAGACAATAGTGAGGCTCCGCCCCCTCCTGAGATTGCACCATCTTCAGGTGGGTGAACTTGCTTTGTACCCTTACTTTCCCAACCTCTTCGTCTATTTCTGTTACCTCCCTCTCTCCACCTCCCTCGGACACTTCCTCCCACACTTCCTAATTCACTCACACAACCTAGGTTTTCAATCACGTGTGGGTTTGTGCGAGTGAGTGTCCACATTTGAGTTCTTTTGGTGATCATTTGATTGTAATTGTTTACCTCCGTTTTCATTTCACTGTTTCCTTTCCACACGACGGCACACAGTGCACACTGCCTCACCCGCTGCCCCTAACAGTTCTGTGCTTGCTGGGCTGAAAAGCTGGTAATCGTCCCTGTGGGTCCCTGCTCTTACTAACAGGTTAAGCATGTGTGAACAATATGAGGTGCAGTATGGACAGGGCAGTACTCTATTTACTGTACTCAGGCACACATTGGTTTTTGATAACCATAGCCCATAGTCACAATAGAATGTGCTTCTCTCCCCAGTAAGATGGCTGGTTTTATTTCATTTCCTTTTGGCCACATGTTGTTGTGACACTGATTGAAGTGCAGGAGCAGATTCACTGACCACTGTATCAGTGGTGCAAACAGTTATTTAACGTGGCAGCTGTCCAGATTGGCCATTACACATTCACCCTTCCATCACACTTTCAGTTATCACCCACTTGCAAGTTGCCAATCCCATTTAAATGCCAAAAATGACTTTTGTCTTTTCAAGAGCGCCAGTCAGTTGCATGTTTGATCACTGTGTTTGTCATTAAAAAATAGATTTTTATTTTAAGTAGCCTACATACAGTATCTACTGTAAATAAAGTGTTTCTCTCATTTTGGATCTTTAGATGCTTTCTTAAATGATGATGAGTGCCTAGTGCGTGGAATACTACGTCTTCTAGAGGGATTTTTACTGTCATAGATATAGGATCACTAGATGGGCCGCAGTGTTGCACTTCATTGCACTTTCATCGTTTATTAATGATAATTACAATCTGAAGAACACAGCTTTGCAGTAAATATGAATAATAAGCCCAGGTAATCTATTGCTCTTGAATTTAATCCTATTTTTATTTTCATATTTATAAAAAAATAAATCTCTAAATCTCTCCTTAGTTCTAGTTTCAGTATTTGGATGATTCCTAAGATAATATATTGAGTGTATTCACTGTAAGAGAGTCTGTAATTGTTATTGTAAGAGAGTACTGTTATTTAACTTACTGAACCAAAGGCTTCAAATAATATTTGAATAGTTGCAAAGATCTTATTTCATTCTAGAACATTTTGTCACAAGGTATTTGAATATGCACTGGTCTGTGGTACAATGCTCCATACGTTCAGCACCTGAATTTAATGGTTGATGCCCATTTAACTACTATATGCCTGTTCTCAGCAACTGCACCTCATAAACTGTGTTTGGGTGATTTGCAGAGTGGTGGCTGTGTTTGTGAAGCTTGCACAGTGGTGGTTGTGTCTTAGGTCTGCTCTGCTTTAGCTGTGGTGCTGTGCCTGCTGTACAGAGCCTGTAGACACAGACCTGAAGGCATCTGTGGTGGCTGTAGATGCTGGAATTCCAGAGCCTGTGCAGCCTGTAGATGCTGGGCTGAAGGTACCCATGGAGGTTGTAGATGCTGGGCTGAAGGTACCTGTGGAAGTTGTAGATGCTCGGCTGAAGGTACCTGTGGAAGTTGTAGATGCTGGAATGCCAGAGCCTGTGAAACCTGTAGATGCCGGGCTGAAGGTACCTGTGGAAGTTGCAGATGCTGGACTGAAGGTACCTGTGGAAGTTGTAGATGCTGGACTGAAGGTGCCTGTGGAGGTTACAGATGCTGGACTACCAGAGCCTGTGAAGCCTGTAGATGCAGGGCTGAAGGTACATGTGGAGGTTGTAGATGCTGGAATGCCAGAGCCTGTGAAGCCTGTAGATGCTGGGCTGAAGGTACCTGTGGAGGTTACAGATGCTGGAATGCCAGAGCCTGTGAAGCCTGTAGATGCTGGACTGAAGGTACCTGTGGAGGCTGTAGATGCTGGAATGCCAGAGCCTGTGAAGCCTGTAGATGCTGGGCTGAAGGTACCTGTGGAGACTGTAGATGCTGGAATGCCAGAGCCTGTGAAGCCTGTAAATGCTGGGCTGAAGGTACCTGTGGAGGCTGTAGATGCTGGAATGCCCGAGCCTGTGAAGCCTATAGATGCTGGGTTGAAGGTGCCTGTGAGGCCTGTAGACGCTGAAATTAAGGAGAGTGTGCAGACTTTAGACACTGGTCTGAAGGAGAAGGACCCCAGCGCACCCCCTCACCCTGGTAAGTGAAGCCCAGTTAATATGCCAAAAACTCTGAGAGTGCTCTCCATTTATGTTCAACAAAGGTCTCTCCAGTTCAGTTCAACAATGGGCTTAAAGAATACATCTTATGTAATGTAATCTGAGGTTTTGAAAAATATTTACCGATCTAAAATTATGTATATTCAGCTTGCTATTTCAAATCTTACAATGCTGCTTGAAAGTATGTGAATGCTACATGGGGTGGTCTTTATTTACAAATATTTTAGACAAATAACCTCATAAAATATTATACAAATCAAAATTTTTGATGAGGATATCCTAAATAACTGACACACAAAAAATAGATATTTTTTGTGATATTTTTTGGAGGAGAAGGAGTTTGACACAGGGCTTTAATGGACAATAATTTACTTTGGGTACAACTACACAGCTAAAATACACCCAGCCCAAATTATGTGGACACCCCTTGGTCTGGGGCTGTTTTTCATGGTTCAGACTAGGCTCCTTAGTTCCAGTGAAGGAAAATCGTAACACTACAGCATACAATGACATTCTAGACAATTCTGGGTTTCCTACTTTGTGGCAACAGTATGGGGAAGGCCCTTTCCTGTTTCAGAATAACAATGCCCCCATGCACAAATAGAGGTCCATACAGAAATGGTTTGTCAAGATTGGTATGGAAGAACTTGACTGGCCTGCACGGAGCCCTGACCTCAACCCCATCAAACACCATTGTGATCAATTGGAAAGCCAACTGCGAGCCAGGCCTAATAGCCCCACATCAGTGCCCGTCCTCACTAATGCTCTTCTGACTGAATGGCAACAAATCCACACAGCAATGTTCCAGCATCTAGTGGAAAGCCTTCTCAGGAGAGTGGAGACTGTTATAGCAGCAAATGGGGACCAAGTCCATATTAATGGCCATGATTTTGGAATGAGAATGATGTTGGATAAGCAGGTGTCCATTTGGCCATGTAGTGTAGATCTGTCAGCTTTCAAAGTTAGTTTGTTATTGTTTGCTGAACTGATGGGTCTTTGTTGAATGATAAATTAACAAAGTTTGTCTTTGTGTGCCATACCAATGTCCCAGTGCTTCAGAATCTGAAATTCAGTCATAAAGAGCGACGATCAGCTTATGCTTGGCTTATTGAATAGTGTATTATCCGCTTTATGCTAATCTTATCGATGCTTTTAAATGCTTCTCCTAAGGCTAAATTCTGTCTCAACATACTGACTCATTCTCATGAAGCACATTGTATCTAGGATGTGCTGTAGTTAAATACAGTGTGGAGTATTTTTTAGTGTAGTGGGGAGCTACATTTTTACAGAATGTTTGCTCATATTGTATTTACTTAGGTATTATTTCACAACTTGTCCTCATTCTTTCTGAGCGATATTTTCACATTTATAAAACAAATCACCAAGCTAAACATGAGAAAGCAGCCAATATCAGCAATAGCTAACTTACACTGAATGTTTTTTTCAGTCAGTTGGTATTGCCAGTGTAACCTGTGTGTTTGAATTTGAATTTATGGTGAGGTAAGTAATCAGCACATGTGACCCAACTTATATCTGAACAGAGAGCAACCCAGTGTCAGTGTGTGTTCCCTGTTTGGTGTGTCACATGTGTAACCTGTGTGTAAGGTGAGTATGTAATGTAAGCCTTGTTCCAACCAGTGCTGCCTGTGAAATCAGTAAAAGAGGAAACGGAAACAGTTACTGGGGGGGTTACCCCATCCCCACCCTCGGCAGGTCTGACACTGAACCTTCTGTGTGTGTGTGTGTGTGTGCGTGTGAGAGAGAGAGAGCGAGAATTAGTGCATATATGTGTAAGAGATCATGTGTGCCTGTGTCTGTGTAGAAGTACACTGCCCCCTTCATGTGTGGAGTGAGAAAGCTGTACATCATCTCACATAGAAGGATGGGCTTGAGTTTCCTTCTGAACAGCAGTAAGACAACATTGTTCTGATACTCACCCACCCTCTGTTGCTCTTACACAACCCCACTGCTGTGTGGTCACCAGGCAACTGCTCCCTCACCAGATCCCGAGCTGATGAAAAGCAGCAAAAATATACGTAAAATTGACAAATATGATTTTCTCATGCTCGCCTCAGCTAAACCTAATCCTGCTGTAGTGACTGTCCTGGCCCCGCCTCTGCAAACAACATCCATCACTTTGACATGAAGACTCGTGGGGGGGCATTGTGCTTCTCTGTGACTATGTTTGATTCATTCATGTCTTGTTCACAATGTGTTTCCTTCACAGGCAGTTCCCATGACTGCCATATTGCTTGCAGGGGTGCAGTGCCTTACACGTCACGTGTGGTCTTACAATGCGCCCCCATGTCACATAAAACTACCCTTCATGTCCTGCATTTGTCGGGGTTGGTGTGCCGGTGATGGAGTGGAGCACAGCGACCGGGGTCAGCCAAAGTGTCAATCATGCCTTTATTTCAGATAAAGATGATGATGCTGCTGCCAGAACCCCATCACCGCAGGGCCCATCAGGTTAGTGTCCATGACCATCATCTTCATGTAACGCTCCACCCACAGATTCTCACAATGGAAGCCCCAATGGATCAACTGTTTGGGAATGTCACGTGTTACAGTGGCAAAATGTTTATTCTTAAGCCCTGTTCCCTGATTATCGGAGACTATTCACCTTTGAACAATAGTTGTTGTTTTTTTTAAAAGGTTATTTGTAGTGTGTGTGTGTGTGTGTGCGTGTGTGTTATGTAATGACGTGGTATTTTTCTGGGTTATCCTCAAAACATTTTCAAATCTTTTTCTTCCACAATCATATACTCTACGTCAAGAAATACAATACGATGGTTTTAAAGGGAGACTGAGAGACCAGTTTTGGTGCTTTTGGAGCACTGGCCTATGTGATTAGCTTTTAATCTAATGCAATGTATGTGTATGTTATATATTACTCAAATACATACATACAGTACATGCATTTTATACAGCATGTGTTCTCTTTCTGTACAAAGTGTTCAAAATCAACCTGCATTCCTACAAGCACATAAGACCTTTATATGGTGGTATTTCATATAAAGGAATAGATGTTGAATAACAAACATACTATATGTATTTGTACAATGCATACAAATATGTATGTAGAACGTTTGATGTATTACAATGTGCATACATAAGATGTATGTATAATACATGTATTTTCTGTGCTGTTGTAGATCAACTTCCTTATCCAAGTTAATTTCATACTCGACGGTATCACCGTACAATATTTACAAAGGAAAAGACACTCATTGTTATAAATGTAAGATTTACTGTAAGTGTTTTATTATTCATTCCATTGAATTGGTAAATTGACAAATTTCACATACATTCATATATTTTTTCAGCTGAAAGTATTTCACTCCATCAATGGATTTTTCTTCAGATATTATGTGACTTTTTCGAGATTCGCTCCGTGGGCACACACACACACACACATTAGCTTCTCTAAAATCTGAAGATTTACCTGTTCATTCATACTATGCTTTCTTTCACAGAGGAGGCCCATTCACTCAAGAAACTGTCTATTGAGCTGCCTTGTAAGGAAGAAGTCTGCATTAACCCAGTAGTTTCACCTGTGATGGAACGTGTAGTACTATAGATCGTAATGTAGTTACAACTGCCTGGTCGTAGAAAACATGTTTGGAGACATGTTTATTCTTAGAAGTTTCCGTGTGAATTTTGAAGCTAGTGACACTGCTACACCTTAGAGTAATGCAAATATTTTATAGAGGTCCATTTATTATTAACGCAATTTAGATTTATCTTCAAGCACTTTCCACTAGCTCTTGAATAGAGATGTCATGTCTTCTGTCCTGTGAGTTCCTCCTTATATGTCTTTGTGGAGACTGCTTTCTAACATACATTTCCATATATGAAAAAATTCCATTGGAATTCTGAGGATGATGAATCATAAAATGACTTCAGTTGTGTTGTTTGTGAAATACCCAAAACTATAAAATTATAGTCTTAATAATACTGATACCTACCTCAGTTGCGCAAAGAATTATGCACCGTCTTAAATGGTAATTTACCTAATTAGTCATACTTACACCATAAATGCAAAATGGCATTTAACTAACAGAAAATGTGTGTCACTGCAATACCACATATTTGTTTGGCTACATTACTGCAAATATTAATATTTGTTTCTGTATAGAAAAACTTACATACATCCAGAATACACTCGGTTCCACCACAGTAGGACCTAGTGTATGCCTTTTGATTGGCAGACCACTTATGTCAGAATGTCAGGTTTTATGTCAGAATTCCAGAGTAGAACTTGTCTAGTCTGCGATTGCATGCTTGTCCTCTGTGTATATGTGTTTGTGTGCAACAGGTGTTGTTATGGACTTTACAGTACTATTTCACATAATATGCTGTAAATTTCTCTCTGTCTTCGTTTAGATGATAGAGTTCCTGAGTCAGCCATGGAGAGGAAAGACTCAGGTAATACTGTGCAATAATGACAATAAGAATAGGCTTTTACATACAGGACTAGTGACCATGGGCCCTGTCTTATAGTTGGCGCTAAGCGGCGGTAACCCAAACACAAGTGTCTTTGCTAGTTTCAGACCGGCGCAGGTGTCATTTTAACACCCATTGCTCAGATGGTTTAACTAGCAAATTAACTTTCACCCATAAAAAGTGAACTGGGCATGTTGGTCTTAAGATGAGGTGTGGCCAGGATAATTTTTGGCATATTGCTATCCTGAGGCAGCATTAAGCGCTTGCGCTAAAACCACTACAAACCTGGTCTAAAGTCACGATAGAGCCCCCTGTCTTCATCTTCCCAATGGAACATGCCAAAATGGTCCTAACACATTTGGGTTCATTGGACCACAACCTTAATTTTCAATGAAAAAGAACAATTTCCAAAACATCATAGTCCAGTGTCTATCTGAAGCTTGTAGGAAGCTATGAGGCTTTTGGAAATGACAGACCTTGGTCTCTATTCAGTCAAGCTGTAATGCCTTCTGTCCTCTCCTTTGAGTAGAAGCAAGTGCTTCCTTTTGCTCTCGATACAGTTTTTCCACAGTTTTTCAGTGACCACCAGATGAAAAACCATGTGTACAATACAAGAAAACAAATTCTTGCTTGTTTGCGTAAATTTGTTGCCTAAACTGAAGGACATAATGCATTGTCATTCATTTGAATAGAGGCCACAGTCTACACCTGCACTTTTTCATAGGAGATGGGGAAATGAAGGAGGTGAGCAATCAAAACTAAAAACACAGCAGCTGAACATTGCATATTAGATCTGAGGCCCTGAGAGAGTGAGCATGTAAGCTGAGCACTAAGAGAGGAAGGTATGGAAAAAACCCAGAACAATGCCTGTGCCAGCTGTAGGCCCTCCCCCACTCCACATCTGTCTCCTCTAGTCTCTTGACACCAGGGAGAGAGCTTGAACATCTGCAACGGAATGGATCAAAGAAGATTTGCTAAACCTTTTTGGGAGGAAATCACAAATATTATAAATATAGCTTAATTTACTCTCATGAAATACTGTATATGATCTTTATAAATTATCTTTTATCCTTTAATTTCTGTATGTAATGTCTTTATGTTATGAAATGTCAACATATCGACATAGTACCTGTTGTTGTAGTGTTCGGTTTTTTGTGTGTTTGTGTGTGTATGTGTGTGTGTTTGTTTAGGTTGATCATGTCTCTCGCTCTCCTGAACAAACAGTCCAGTCTCTACCTGCGTGCACACAGAGTTGCTGCAACGTTTCTTAACATTGCAGCAAGGTTGTGGTGAATAAATTATTTTCTAGCGACTTTTTGACATTTCTTTTTCACTACCCCAATCCGCAACCTAAATCTTTTTATGATGTAGCTGGCACGTGGTAAAAATAAATAAAGGTTGTAAGAAAGTTGCTGCAAAGGTTTTTATTAATCTCAAACAATATTGGAAAAATGTTGCAAGCTGGGTAGGTGATGTGGTGTGTGTGTGTGTGTGTGTGTGTGTGTGTGTGTGTGTTCAACAGTGTGGTCTCTGGGAGAAGGACAGCCTCTGGAGGAACTGGAAAAGCAGTCACAGAACACACAGCTTTCTATCCTGCTCATAGAGAAACCCCAGAGTGGCTCCATCAGTGTGGGTAAGTCCACACACACAGTTTGCTTGGGGTCATCTCAGAAAGAAGTTTCTGCAAGGAAAAGGCAATCTGGGGAGGGCCTAGAAAAGGTTTGTAGAGAGTTATTCTGAAAAAAAGTTAACAGTTGTCCACTTCAGGGCAAAGCCTTTTTTGCACTGACATCACTTCTGAGCACAAGAATTGGGTATGTAGTGAAGCGCAGAATTACACAAGTACTTATTTGGTCTGAAGGGAGAATAGGAGGGGACTACAGGTCAGTGCTTACAATCAGTCTTTTCAAACAGACACCCATCTACAGGACTTATCGCACAACCTTGGAGAAATTAACTGATTAAAATGTACTCATTAAAATTAATTCAAAAATGGGAAAAATAAATCTGCCAAGTGACTGCTCTCAGTCAAGTGACTTTTGAATTCATACGCTTTCAAGGTCAAGACATAAGTTTCATCGCCAAGGTGGAAGCCAAGGACCTGTTGCGCAAACCTACTATCAAATGGTTCAAAGGGAAGTGGATGGACCTGGCCAGCAAGACTGGGAAGCACCTGCAGCTGAAGGAAACCTTTGACCGCTTCACCAAGGTTAGGGTTGTCCAATTCCAATATATATCCATAAAGTTTCACAATTTAAATCACCCAGAAACACAGTTCCATTGCAAGAGCCTCACTTTAAAATCTCAATTTTTCTTTTCAGTTGGATTTAGTGTTTTCTTTAGGTTGTATTAGTTATTGATAATCCATATGTGTAGACCCTATGCATGGAAAAAATGTGACTTTTAGTTTCATACTGTTTCTTTACACACGTGTGCGGTTTGACCATCACTGTGTACACCTTTCTTGCTAAATTGGTCGCTCATCATTGGAATTATTGATTGCCAGCTCTTCACTGTTTGAACAGTATTATTCATTTTCTGAGACTGTTCATTCGTGTAGCTTGAACAGTCAGAACATTCTCACTGGTATCCTTACCTGGCAAAGACATGTATTCTGAGAACCACCACTGGATCCTCAGCACAGGACACTCAAACAGTACCTATTCATAGTGGTAAATTGGCTTTAGGGAACATCATGGCACTTTTATTAATGTGTGATAAGACATATGTGTGTGTGGACCCTACTGTGGGACCTAACATTATTATGTAAATTGAAGCACTGGCAAATACTATTGGCTCTGACACTTATGACTTGACATTGGTTCTTCTCTTTGACTAAACCTGTCTGTAAGTTGCTCCAGATAAGATTGTGCACTAAATTTGCAAATGCATTTTAGCCTATAGACAGAAATCATCCCCAGTGACTTCTGGTAGGTATCAGTAAACGTCACACAAATGGTTGGTACAGTTTGTGGCTCCTTTGCTGTCCTATTGGCGTAGTTGTCCCTGTCTTTCCTTTTGATGCTGAACCTGTCTATCACCTGCAGGTTCATACATTTGAGATGCATATCATGAAGGCCAAAGAAAACTATGCTGGGAATTACAGGTGTGAGGTTAACTACAAGGACAAATTCGACAGCTGCTCCTTTGATTTAGAGGTTAAAGGTGCGTTCTGTTGTCTTCTCAGTTGTCCACAGAACCGTGGCAGTGGGATAGTAAGCCCATTCTGTTGCCTTTTCTTGAAAGTGTGATAATAAGAGTGATGCTGGATTCAGTTTCCGCAGAAATAATCAACATATCTAATACTGTCTTTCAGACATCCCTGAAGTCGCTCCTAACATTGACATTCGCTCAGCTTTCAAAAGAAGGTAAAAAAGCCATCGACCACATCCTTTTCCGAGAACATTGAAGAATCTGAAGTTCACAGAAAGTGTCCGTTCATTGTTTTAAATCTACTTTTTGCAGTCTAATTCATTATACAATTTGTTTTCCATTAATTATGTATTATTATTGTAAAATTGACTCAGAAAGAATGCTACACCTCTGTCTGTTTATATAAACGAGTCAGTATTCCCTCTGCATATCAGATAAATTATACTGCAGGTTATGACAGAGAATATTTTCATTAAAATAATTCAGATTCTAAATAAACATTGGAGTATTGTGTTAGCCAACTGGTACTTGGAGTAAAGGGCAAAATGAGAACAATCAACATGGAGATATTATTTGGCCAATCACTGGTTTGGAGTGTTCTAAACCGTGGAGTACAAAGAAAGTACTCTACACTTGCAATGAGGTCCCTTGGGGATTGACCATGGTAAAGCATGGTGAATCCACAGTAACGGTTTGGATATAAAAGTGACAACATGGTTGAGTATGGAAAGGCATGCAGACCATGACACTTACCACCGACAACTTATGACAAACCAATGTGGGAACATGGTTTGACAAACTGTCAAATTACCGTGAAATGTAAAGGGATAAACCTTTATAAGGGATATTAACAAACCAACCAACCAACACAACACAAGATGTTGATAATATGGCCAATGCTTGTACTTAAAAAAAGTCACTCTCAACAATGTATCTGAAAGCAACGCAAACATCCCAGCTCCCACATAACATTCTCACAACATCACTTTAACATTGTAGCTCTGTACTGATGTTGCTACAATGTGGCTGAAGCACAGTCCACTTGTTATGTGTTAGCTGGGATCACTCTCAGTCCCCCTTACACAAACCAGTTCGTTCAGAGACTGCTGGTACAGAAACAAAGCGAAGGGTTTTTGTGTAAGCCCCAATTATGCGTTAGTCTGGACCTAATGCATAGATTGCAGACAGGGCCTAGGCTTTGCGTTGTTCTTTTAGCATTGTTTCTGTAGTGTTTGTTACTGTGTCTGTTGTCATTACATGTCTATTAATCTTTTCCTGTTAACCGCAGCAGTGAAGGCCAAGACGATGCAGGAGAACTTGACTTTAGTGGTCTCCTTAAACATAGGTGAGAATAACAGTCCACCCCCTAGTGGACAGAGGATTTTTGTCTCTTCCCTGTAACCCTGGCCTGGGTCTCCCAACTGATTATTCTTACTTTGTCTTTTTCTCTTTTGTGAACTTGAGAGTTTGCAGCTTGTCACCACAATTGAATCTTTTATTCTTCCCAATTTAACTGCTTTTCTTCTTGACTTCTATATTTATGCTCAATATAGTTTATACAGAACACTAAGATTCAATACAATATATAATTTAGAAATTCTGTACATGTACCTTTACAGTGTATTACACCTTGGAATTTACGGTTGTGTGCTGATTCACCCTTTCTATGTGATTAATATGAAATTAAGTAGTTATTAAACCTGCGCATACCACAGCCCTCAAAGTCCTTTTTTACCTCCCCAAATTCATAACCCTATTTTCCATTTTTTCCTTCTTTTTCTCTTGCATTTCTATTTTGGGGGATTCAAGTTCTGCAGGAACTGAAAAACATAGAAAAATATTTGCAGGCAGTGTTCTGGATTCTACTGTATTGCAGCTTGTCCAAAACTGTGCATAATTAAAGTCAGCACACACTATTTTTCGTAATTGTTTCCAATAATGGAACCATTTATGTTAGTTAAAGGAGCTACTATGTAACATTGACACCGAGCGTTTAAAATGGGTACTGCAATCCAAATTCACAATATTGGAGAGAGTCGAGCGCAAGACGAGCCGAGCGCAACATTATATTTTGAGACGAGCTTATTCTATTTTTACAATGACAAGCGACGACGAGTCCTACACTGTAAGTTGATGTATACGTTTGCAATTTGTTTATTATTTATTGTTTGCAAATTATAAACCAGCTCATGTGGATTTTTTATAACTCTGTCAATGTTAGCTAGATGCATGGCTGGCTATGTTTACGGTCACACAGATATAAGTTAACGTTAGTGCTATGTTTAGCGAGTAACTATATACATATATATATTTAAATCTTTAGCCAGCTAGCTAAATGAAAACGATGTTGAACTTAGCTTCGGCATTCGTAAATCGGCTGTCGGAGTGCCGGAGTACATCTGGTTGTTTGTAATGGGCAGTGGACTCGGAGTCAACTCGGAGAAT
Source organism: Synaphobranchus kaupii (assembly GCA_029718625.1). Lineage (NCBI taxonomy): Eukaryota > Metazoa > Chordata > Actinopteri > Anguilliformes > Synaphobranchidae > Synaphobranchus > Synaphobranchus kaupii. The sequence continues at coordinate 100,011,119 of CM056376.1, forward strand.
AGTGAATCACACAGGTCAAAACAAATACAGACGTTCCGACCCGGAATGGAAATTTCAAAGGAGAACATACTGGCTGTAGCATTGTTTTCGAAGAAGCCAGTATTTCGACTTAGCAAGTTTCCTTAATCTCTGATGACATATCATGGCCATTTTATGATTTAGTACAGTACATTTGTTACATATAGCTCCTTTAAGTAGCCGTAGTTGCTTAATTTCCTTCACTTCACAGTGAGGCAAATTGCATTGCGAGTTGACTGAATCTATCCACTTTAGAAAAATTACATTTATTTGGGCTTGTCTCTTCTTTTTTCCTATGCATTCAGAATGAACAGGTTAGTAAAGTGAATAAGTAATTAAAAGATTAGACCTTACTGTGGGTAAGTACCATAATTCTGTAGTTTCACCAGCATGGACTGTAGCTATAGGTAGTGGACCAAGCAAGAGTGTTGGCCTATTGTAGTATGGTAACACTTCATTGAAAAGCAACATTTATAAATGCTCTGTTAACCTCAGACAGTAATTGAAATGGACTTTGTCCCCTGTAATTCTCAGCTGTGACTGTTATGCCTTTGCCCTGGATTCAGTGATACCTTTAAATAAACTCATGATGTTGCAGAATTTATTGTAACCTGTTAATAAACCATTTATAAATGATGCTGTAAAATAGTGTTACCACTACATTATTATTATATTTTAATATATGAAAAAGACCTATACGAATGTGCATTTATCTTTAGTGACCTTTAATATAATATTTAAAGCAAGCTTTTTAATTATTGCCTGAAAATAAAAAGAAATGGAATCAAGATTAAAATTAAATATCTCATGCTGTTTGGCCTCAAAGCTTTCAGACATTGGGAGAAATGTCTCGGAAAGAAAGGGCTGGATGAAAGATATTCATATTGCTCACTAATGGAATCTTTTCAAATCTAGGTAACATTGCTTTACTAACTGTGAATTAATATCTAAACTCCCATGGCTATCCCTTTAAGAATTCCAGCCTACTTATGGCTCTAACACATGCACTAAGTGAATACAAATGGATAAATATGTAGAATACGAAGGGATGGGCAATTATCAGAAGTTATTTATCTCTGCGGATAAAGTACTAAGAAGACCGTAAGAAGATCCTTCCTGTACAGAGCATATATCTGCACATTCTGTCTGTCAGGCTCCTCCTCCCTGTGCCAACACATATGACTGCATGCCTTTTCCAGCTTTGGTAAATTAATCTGCCTGATAAATCTTTTAATCAGTGCAGCCCTAAAAAAGCCTTTTGTTTAGTAGCTTGTTAAAGGCATCAATCCTCAATTCTGCATCACCCCACAAGAAACAGCAACGCCTGACTAAACCCTCACATTCTTCTATAAACCCCAGCAACAACACTTGACTATACATTTCATACATGAATACACAAATTCGCACACGCACGCACGCACGCACGCACGCACGCACGCACGCACGCACGCACGCACACACACACACACACACACACACACGCACACGCACACACCAAATCTTTGGCACACCACTCAATTAAAATGCGCTTTTACCCCCACACAGAATATGTCTACTCATTAAGCCTCCCCCTCCATTGTAACACTGCCTCAAGTTATAGGGTTACAAGTGAGAACAGGTTGAGTAGTTTATGCCCATCCCTTTGTGCGACATGTCCTGAGGAACTCCATAAAGAGTGTCACTGTTAAACCTATTACTCTCAAACATTAGTCCTAGATACTACTCCTCCCTGTCAGTCAGTCTCATGTTCAATTTAGCTCATTGGGTTTATGAACACTGCCTTGCCTTCCATCAGTGGGGACTCGGGAGTACAGCCATCTTGCCCCTTCTATCTTACAAATCACCTCCCATGCCTCCTCTTAGTGCAGTTCCTCAGTACATATAGCAACCTTCACTCTATGAGCCCTCACCTAATGCCATGGTCTCTGGTGCCAAGGGAGCCAAAGCAGGATGAGACCCCAGAGGTGGATGTGTGGGAGATCCTGAAGAATGCCCGCCCTGATGAGTATGAGAGTATTGCTTTCAAGTACGGTATCACTGACCTGAGGGGTCTGTTGAAGAGACTGAAGAAGAGCAAGAAGGAGGAGAAGAAGAGTGAAGGTATGGATATGCTTATACTCTTTCTGTCAGCTGGGGAAACTTCAACAAACCAAGTGAACCCTGACTGGAAATGTTGAATCAATTGTAAAATGTTGCCTGATGAAATGACACCAAAATGCAACCAAATTGGCGCAAACTGCCAAGTGGAAAGACACTGAAACATGATTAAAACTAAATGCATCAAAATAGAAACTATAACTACAAAACTGAGGTGTTATCATACTGAGTTGATATCAATTTTAATTACTACCATGCCAGAATTAAAAAAATGTTACCAGACTTGCTGAATATTGCTGAATCAAAATGTTGCCAAATAGAAAGATAACCAAATTAATATAGTATCTGACTAAGCGAGTAGTTACCAAATAGGCAGATGACCAAACAGAGATATACTCCAGGTACTCCATCGAATGGAAACATTACTGTGCAATGTGAACTTTATGAAAATTTAGTAAATGTCCTAAAGGAAGTGAGACATAAAGAATGTGGAAACATAATGCTTGCCTCTGCTTGTCCTAACTATGGTGCTATAATGAAAAGATGAATTAACGCTGTTCATAGAAGTGTTGATCAGAGTTAGCTACAAATGACCGTGACCAATATTTTTTTAAATGTCTTTTGAAGCTTTTGCCAAAAAGCTGGACCCAGCATACCAGGTGGACAAAGGTGGGAAGATACGGTTTGTGGTGGACCTTGCCGACCCTACTGTGGACCTGAAGTGGCTCAAGAATGGGCACGAGATCAGGTCCTCCCCAAAGTATGTTATTCTGGGTTTCATTTATCTGCCTATCATTTATGCTTTGTATTATTGACATGTTTTCAATGCTTCAGATTCTTACAAACGAAAACCGTTTTTTAGGAGTTTCTCCTAATAAAAATGTGTTTTGTTTGTGGTTTGATCCTCTCTGCTGGGCTTCTGGTGTTTTAAGGTTTTTTAAAGCTGTTCTGTGCAGCTCCTTGCAGCCAGGGAAGCAATGGTTCATAAATTACTTTCAATGGTGTTGTGTAGGTCACTGCTGCAGGGTTTTCATATAGGCTGTCACTGTTTATAAGTCATACTGCACACACAACATTCAACACCATTTTCACATTCCATATTCATAAATATGACCCAGCATCTTGGGTTATTTTGCTCTTATATTGTTGGAGGCTGTGTCCAAACCTGGTGGTTGGTGATGGCATTGAACTATGACCCCATCCAAAAGAGTTGCCATTTGTGCCATCTGGAGTTTGAATCTGTAGTTTTTCTATATGAGGGTCAAACACTCAAAATAACAAGTCCTTATTGATACAGCAACAAAGGTAAACCCAAAAAGAGAGACTATATTTAAATATTGCTCTGTGAAAATTATCATTTTTTAAATCTCCATCTCCATGGAAGTTCTTCTATGCTCAGTGGTGGCACTCATCCTGGTTTGAACATGGCTCCAATTGTATTTAACAGGATGCAATGCTGGTTTAGACTGGTTTGTGAACCACTGGCAGTCAATTCACAGCTAACATATTGTTCTCCCAATGTTTCTGTGACATGCTTAAGATGCCAGCATTACAGCAGTGTTGCGAGTACCCTTTGGTTTGGCTGGGCAGTGTGCGGCCCTGAGCTACATTTGGATGGAAATGTAGCGTACGATGCAAGTTATTGGTCCGCCGCCATGCAAGAAAACGGTGGTTCCTCCCTCACAGGACTTTAACCCAGTTATGCTCTGAACTGCCTCTGACCAGTAGTTGATTTTGTGACCCTATCCTTACCACCCACAAATCTGTACATTTACCCTTTCTTCCAATGCATATGAATGTCATACCATTAGTACCTCCAAATATTTGCCCCTGTTTTACAGCAGTCCAACTTTTCCCCCTGCCAGTTACAGTTTAGCCTGTTTAAAGCATAGCTGATTCAGGCCTAACTCCTTCCCTCATGTGCTGACATGCAAGGGGTCGAGTTATGGAATTGACTGAATGGCTGGTAGCATAGTTGGGCTACAGTAGCGAGGACCACCAGGCAGTGGTTGTTCAAAGTGAAACATGATTAAAGCCATCTGGGAGGTTATTACAGTTTTCTGGTTCTTTGTGTCAAGATGCATACATATCCCAGGATCCCCTCTGGCGGCTCCTCTGTGCTCTTTTTCTTGTTGCGTCACTAATGGCTCTTCCAGTCTACTCCAGGCATGATGTCTCTCAGTACCTCTGTTCTGTGTGTCTGTCATGCCTTGTCGTGGTGATCCTCCCTCTCTGCAATAACCTCCACTTCTACCACATCACTCTGCGGCCCTGCGGCTCTACCTTCAAACCCAAGTCAAAGGAAGTAAGTTCACTTGTCCACTCTGCTCCCTCTGGAATGACGCTAACATATTGTATATATAAATACTGGTGCAGTCCTGGAGTGTGTTTTCCAAATCTCTTTCAGAGCTGTTGCATGTGAGTGATATGTATGTCTGTACATTTGGGGTTTGGTGAGTGTGGGAACTTTTCAACAGAAATGTTGGTGAATGGTTGAGGGTTCTGCAGGTACTTGGGGGTAGACAGGGAATTTGCAAAAACAAAGACTCTGGAAGGCAATGCAGCAGACAGTGATGTATTTATCCACTAGACTAGTGGTGTAGGTGTGAAGGAAAAGCTGGATATACTATAATGGTGAGGCAACAAACATGTGCTTGAGCGTGCATGTGCACACACATGCACACACACATACTCAATTGAATTTCAAACCAATCTTAATATTTAATATCTATCCTTGCAGTAGTTAAACTATTAATTACAATAGTTAATTAAAAAACAAGTAGGGTTCCACCAAAATATTATGTTTAATTTGTAGAAAAGTAGCCTGATTAAAATGAGCTCCCAACCAACTTTTTACCTGTAGTGAGAACAGAGATATAGCCCCAAACTACTGTGCATGTACCAGGTACCTGCTTTACTGTGAACTACAATGGCCAAGAGCACTTAGAATTTATGGGCAGTGTCAGACAACGCCAGTCATACTGAATAACGTTACGACCGGAGCGGAGGCAGAGTTGCCAAACTAGCCAAAACATATATTTTTAACCAAAACCAATGTATTTTAAGTACAAATCAATGTATATTTTTACATTTTAAAAGTGAGTTCTTTGTGACTTTTCATTTTCCCCCGCAATTTGGCTGTCAAACCGCGGACATGGCAACACTGAGCGGAGGGGCTCTGCGAGTCCTACACATACAGCGTCTCTTCGAGAGAGGCCACATTACTTTCTGGCAAGTTAGCCTCTCATGTAACAGTTCGACTGAAAAACATACCACCACCATTAGCTAGAGTCTCCAGAAAAACGGGGGAAATACGGCCATTCATTTTGGAAAACACAGCCCTTCATTTATCTAACGTTACATTGGTATCATGAAACATTAGCCAGCCTAGCCAGAAGTCTGCAACTAACACTTAGGCTATTCATTTCTCACCCCAGTCTTCTAAGGGGAAAAAAATTTAATAAAACGCCCTTCCAACTAGGAGTTCTATGTCGGAAATCAGGGATCTGGAAATCAACCCGTCCTCCTGACTAGGAAGAACTTGACGTCAAATCGCAGCTCACACAGCGGCCCACATTGTAAAACATTTATCTTAGACAATTTTAGCTTTTAAAACACTTCAACTTTTGTTTTTCAGTATGAAATGCTATTGTATCAGCCAACATGCCGATACAGAATGATAAACATATACTATTAAAAGTTAAACATTATTGTTGTAGTTGTTAGCTGTTTCCGCTATGTTTGCTATAAAAGCCAAAACTTTCCCAGTTGTGCTCGAAAGGAGGCCTATCATTTGTCAACTCTGTAACCAACAGCACTCGAGTCCTGTTTGGTTTAGTTTGCCAAAACATCTTTAATTAAAGAACATATCAACGTAATTTCCTGACATTATAATTAAATAGCAATGATAGCTAGCTTGATCTACGATGTGTCCCTATACTCAGAACAGTGACAGACACAGCAATGTTTTCCTCCCTCGCTGGCTCCGCCTACGTGCCTATGTAATTTACACGCCCACTTGACGCCACTGTAGTCTTTCAAAAACGAGGAAGTGGTAGAGCTGTACGTCATTTTTACGTATACCTCTACCAAATTTGTAACTTTAGCTGTCAATATTTCTGTTTATATATTGTTTTGGCCAGCGACAAAGAGAGACTTAATTAGTTGCGCCTTGATCTGTTAAATAAGGTTAATGTTGTTTTTCAGTGGAACAACCTTTAAGGAACAAATACATGTAATGTATTTTTGTTTGAATCATTTATTCCTTTCAGGACACAGAAAGGTACATACCTGGTGTGTAAAAGAATATGAATGCAAAAACAATTAGCAAGTGTCAACATTGGCTAGTTAGCTAACTTACTAAAATCAGTTTCTATCTATCTGTGAAGAACATACATCTGCTCACTAGTTAAATTATCTTGCTATTTCAGTAACTTGACAGCTATAGTGTTCATAATTATGGCAAACATCTAAAAATGTAATGCCAGTTAAAATTAAGAAGTTCATAAGCTAGCTAGTGTTATCCACCTTCTAATTTACAAAGCAAGCTATCTAACTTGTGAATGTTAATTACAGGTCAGTTAGCAAGGTATCTGTTAACAAACTTGGTTCCTTTTCTCAAAAGCCTCTCCAGTCTTGTCTATTTAAAATAATTTGTGTTTCATTAAAATACGGTATTTGGTTACTTCCCAGGGTATTAAATTAATTTACTTACCAAATCCCTTGTCTCTTGTGCTGCCATTATCAGTTGCCTCCTGATTTTCCAACTGAGTCAGCCAGTTTTAATCACCTGATGCCAAATTATTACCATCCTTGTCCGACTCCTAATATCATCATCAGCCTTGTTCACTTTAACTGTCTTAATTAAAGTACCCTTTGTTTACTTCATAATAATTTCATGAAATTACTTAAAAAACTATTTTTTTAAACGGAAGCCTTAAAGCACAACTGGACTTTGGTAGAACTTTGGGTTGTGTAGTTACCTGGCCATGATATGAGTCCAAATGGTGGTTTTTTTGTGTAATTAAAATTATTTATAAAGTACTATTTTCTTCAATGTTGTTAGCAAGCTACCAGAAAAGACTACTAAAATGTCGGCAGGTCGGACCATATATACTAGTACTAGGAACGTTTGCTGCTGTGGAAATTTGGACCAATGAGTGGTTTCTGACACATCGGCGCATTAACGCTGTTTCTGGCACAAGAACATAGCATACCTACCGGATCTACGTTCCAAAAAAAATACGAAAAAGCAAGAAAAGGGCCATTGAATTTAAAAAAAATAATACGTACGAGGACTGGTTATTGTTTGTATTGACAGAATCCACTTCTTTCACGGTCGTATACGTGCTAGAAGTGTCATTTTGAGACCGTTTTAGCTGCCCCATAGAAGTGAATGGAGAGCGGCAAATACCCTATTCTGGATTATCACCCCTGGGGAGCACAGACCAACTAATGAACATATTTCGCCACTATTTGGACTCATATCATGGCCAGGTAACTACACAACCCAAAGTTCTACCAAAGTCCAGTTGTGCTTTAAATCCCTCATCCACAAAACTCCAGCTCTTAAATTTCCCCAATAAAGGATTCTCCTGCACAGTGAGAATGGCGCACTCATCCGCAGTGGTGATCAGGTGATCTTTGGTTGCGTGTATGCAGTACTCGCAGCAGTGCAGATCCATATGGGCCGGGTGTTTACTCTCCTACAGCCCCATTCCTCACTGCTGTGAGGCTAGCAAGGCAGTGCAATGGGCTAATAGATGGGATGTCTCTGCAGGTACATCTTTGAACACAAAGGCACCCAGCGGATAATGATCATCAACAACTGCACCCTGCAGGATGACGCTGCCTACACCGTCTCCGCTGGCGATGACAAGTCCACCACTGAACTGTTTGTTAAAGGTATGCGGTTACAGTAGGTTTCCCTGCTTTTGTTTGGTAACCCTGGTGTCCTCGGTTTGGTAGATGTAGTCTACCCTCTGGGATACCCCCCCCCCTTCCCCCATATTAGTGGCATTCTATCTGTCCCTCACTAATGTTGTACCCTGATACCTCACAGAGTTACCAGTGAAGATAACCAAAGAGCTGCATGAAGTGAAAACCACGGTGAATGAGCGAATCGAGTTGGAGTGTGAGGTGTCTGAAGAGGGAGCTCCAGTTAAATGGTACACAGCGCTATCCTTGTTCTACAAGTCTGTAATGAGGGATATGTTGGACTTTGATCCTCTGCATCACACCAGCTCTGATGAGTAAGGGGAAAGTAGCTCGACCTCCTACTCAAAGGATTCCCCTTATGGAAATGTAATATACTGCAGTATATTTGAAAAATTTATTGTGAAGATCATTTTGATATATTTACAATAATATATTTACAATATACTGCAGTATATTCTTTTTCCATAAGGGATCTGGGCCTCTGGCTCTAGGCATATATATACATATATATATAGGCAAAATATAGTAGCAGCCATGCAGCTTTCTTTTAGATGGGTCTCAGAAACTGAAAAGAGCTGTCAAGAGGGCCTGGAGCTCACTTGTGTGAAAGTTTGGAAGTTGTGTCCAATGATGTAAAGGGACTAAGGATTTCAGTGAAATGAAATACCTCAAGATTAAATATGCATTGGTTCGGTGATGGGGAAACTCGTGCTATATGAACTGTAGTCTTAATGATCAGTTAAATCAATGTCCTGACTCATTCTTGTGATTATAGTCCTGAGGCCAGTTGGTAGGGGTGATGACCATTGTTTTCTTACAAAATTCTTGGCAATGTCATTTCAGTACTTTGCACCATTGATTTTTACAAAGGTAATTCTCCATCAACCTGCCTGAGGTTGTGATTAATGTCTCCCAGTGTGGCTCTACATGTGCTCTCATCTGTGGAGCGCTAAGAGTGGTCTTTGCACTCCTGGTTCTGTGGTTCTGAAAGAGCATTCCCGGTTCCTGACTCTCAGGCTTAAGAATGGCGTGGAGCTCCCAATTGGAGTCCGCTCTCGCTACCGAGTCAAGAGCGACGGGAACAAGCATGTGCTGATTATCGACGACGCCACAAAAGAGGACACCGGCACTTATTCCCTGATGGCCACAGGTGGCACCTCTCAGGCCCACGTTCAGGTTGACTGTGAGTTTTTTCCCTCACGTATACCACTTTCCCCCTCACTGTGCCTCCACTTCCTGTCTGCCCACCTCCACACAGACCTGACCAGACTCATCGCTTTATACCACTTCTCCTCAGTGAAACCTCTGAAGATTCTGCAGGACCTGAGTGACCAGACGGTCCGCTTGGGTCAGCCACTCAAGCTGCACTGTGAGATCTCCCCCGGGAACGTGCCGGGCCGGTGGTACAGGAACGGCCAGCTGATCCAGCCTAATGACCGCATCAACATCCTGCACAGAGCCAAGTGCGTCCAGCCCCTCATCCAATCAGGGGCCACACAGTCCAAATGTCAAAGCAAATGGCCCCTCCCTCAGTTTTATGCAATACCCTCAGTCCCACTCAGCCAAGCATCCTCATTCCCCTTGTAGTAGGAGTGCATTCTCTCTGAAACAGCCTGCATTGTGTGAAAAGTATTATTACTCCTCAACAAACCTCTTTTTCCCTTTTGTTGTAGGAACTACAGACTAGAAATTGAGTCCACCTCGATCCATGACCTGGGGGATTACACCTTTGTGCTAGAGGGGTACACTCAAAGCCTCTCTGCCAGAGTCCACATCATAGGTACAACACAGACCCTTGCACCACTGACCCAACAGTACTGAACCTGGAACTTGTCTGAAGCTGTCTATTGTAATGATTTGAGTGATTCATTTTTTTAATCCAAAAATATGTTTCATCTGGCAGGAGACAAATGGAGATGGATGGATGAGTGGCTGAGTGTTTCTGCAATGACCAAAATCAAATTTCAACAAAAACTAAAATAATAACCAAAAACAGAATAACCAAAAACTGAAAATGTCTAGTTGAGGGCACAAAAACCATAATACTGGCCCTTATAGTGCTCTCCATACCTTTACATAGAGTCCATATTATATAACTCACATTGATGCTAGAGCACTGATTCTATGAATGCTGGCCCTGATCCCATTGCCACGCTGATAGAAAGGACTCTACCACTTCCCCTACAGTCATACAAACAATGCTCAACATCCAGTACGCTACAGCACGCATGTCAGACTCCAGTCCTGGAGGGCCGCAGTGTCTGCTGGTTTTCAGTGTGTTTCAGGACCAGTTATTAATTTATGTAGTTATTAGCTAAAGAATCCACACACCCTGTTTTTCAAGGCCTTAATTGGCAGGACAGTGCAGCCCTCCTGGAGTTGAGTTTGACCTTTGACCCTTACCCTACAGGTATACCATACCATACAGTTATACACACAATCGGGATAACATAATCCCATGATATTATTTTCTTTTTCCCAATCCTTGCAGACCCCCCCAAAGTGCACCTGGACAGTCTAAATTTCCCTGACAACACTGTGACAATCGTGGCAGGAAACAAATTGCGCCTGGAGATCCCTATCAGTGGAGAGCCTGCCCCCAGAGTGGTGTGGATGAAGGGGGAAAGGGTAAGAAAGGGGATGTAGGGGGGAGAGAAAGAGTGAAGAGGACAGAAAGTGGGAGGGAAGAATAAAGACGTGTCAGGGATTTGATGTGTGTGTGTGTGTGTGTTTTGTCCATCAAAGGTTATCATGGAAACAGGCAGCAGGGTTCGAGCAGAGACGTTCTCTGACCACACCAGCCTCACGATAGACGTTACAGAGCGGGAGGACACAGGCAACTACAAGATTGTGCTGCAGAATGAAGCAGGAGAGGACACAGCCTCCATCAAAGTCAAGGTCGTTGGTATGACACTTCAACAACGCTAAGATCGGAATTCTGGGTATGATTTGGGCTCTCAGATTAGGGTCAGAGGTTGAGCTTTCATATGGACAGATTGTTCTTATCCTCAGACATTCCTGACCCCCCGGAGGCCCCAATGGTTCCTGAGGTAGGAGGAGATTGGTGTTTGATGACCTGGGAACCACCCATCTATGATGGAGGCTCACCCGTCTTAGGTATACAATATGTTATGACTATGGGTGCATGTATGTGTGTGTTTATGTTATGTATGTATGTGTATGTATGTGTGTTTGTGTATCATAATTTGCAGTATTATTTTTTTTTATTTTACCAGGGAATGTGTCCATAAGTATATGAGTTTGTCAGACAAATTATTAGAATTCCAGCCATATCTATTATCAATGTGGTCACAATAGGCAGGTGTGTTTAGCGATATATAACGTGAATATATAACACAACACAGTATATAAAGTATGTGTGTGTGTGTTTGCTGTGATTCTTTCAAAATCATACACTTGTTTACAAGTTATTTGCATAATGTTATTGTGAAAATAACTAAATGTTTCCTGGACAAAATCTTAGTCATTATACTGTATTTATAGCCTCTTTCGGAGAAATTCACGCATTCTTTCAAACCGATTGTACTTGATGGCAATTTTTCTGCATTGAAAAATGTATTTTCTTATGGTGGGTTGTGCTTAGTAAATATGGCAAGGAGGGGACATTTTAATATTAATTTCAAAGTGTATGCATGCATTCACAATTTACAATGAAGTGGAATTCTTGCTTGACACAATTTAAGACACAAGAAGTATGTAAGTATATACTACATCTCTGTACATTTGTAGTATATATTTATGTGTATTTATTTATGTATTAGATATTGTGTGTACATCTTATAACTGCGTGTGTTTCAAGTATAACTCTGTTTGTACTGTAGGTTACTTCATTGAGAGGAAGAAGAAACAGAGTTCCAGGTGGATGCGACTAAACTTTGATCTTTGCAAAGAGACCAGTTTTGAACTTAAGAAGATGATTGAGGGTGTTCCCTATGAAGTGCGAGTTTTTGCTGTGAATGCCATTGGCACGTCACGCCCCAGCGAACCCTCCAAGGCCTTTGTGCCCTTGGGTAAGTATGCTATTCATAAAAAAAAAGGATTACCCGCTCACGGCTGAAGAATGCTCCCAATCAGTGTTTAATAAAGAGACACAAAGTTTTGATACCTAAGGAATACTTTCAGCAGTGTGTAGGTAATTCATTTCTTCTTATGTTTCTATACAATTGTTTACTCTGCACCAGTCTGCAGTTTTAGATGTGTGCAGATCCTATCTCTTTTTAAGTATACTATTCACCAAGATGTATTTTCCTATTCTGACTGTGTCTTTATGTCCCATGCTGCTGGCTATATAGGCATTGGACAATTAAATAGGACTGGAAAATTTTTTTATAATTCAATCTTACCTCGTATGTAAGACCAAAGCATGACCTTTGACGCCAATGTCGAGGCGTCTTGACCTGCAGCTGCTGCTCAGGATAGTGTGGCATTCAGAACATTCTGGCTCTGTCCTCAGTTGGGAATTTTGGGGGTGGGGGTTAAGGGAATATTAAACGTGACTTTATAATGGCTGCCAAATTGCACCAGGATTATAGGTTTAGGAGATCAGTCACTTCTCCTGGCCAAACGGCTGCCCTAGCTGCATGCTTCAGTAGAACCGTGGTATGTGTCAGAATGTAAGAATCAAAGTTAAGAGCTGCTCTTAATGAGATCTGATGAAGACTGATTTCATACTGGGCAAGATGGTGGTGAGAGGGGGGGGGGGGGGGGGGGGGTGGAGGCTCCTTTTCTGAGCTTACCAATGTGAGAATGTCTCCATGCTTAGTTAATATACACTAAAAATCTAAACATTCAAAACATGTACAGTATAGAACATTGTGGTGTAGCAAAAATATCGTTGGAAATACTGGACATATTAGGCATACATACCATGTACGTGTACCATGCAGAATGATGATTGTGGTGGTGTTGTTTGATGATGTCAGTGATGTTATGTTGTCTCTTTCTCCTCACATGGGACATTCCTTCATGATACAGCTCAAGGCCCGTATCATGTACATACTTACAGTAGTATGTATGTTTTTCCCAACTACGTCATCAGGATCAATTTGCCCTACTTTTAGGAGTGTGATCTTATAAAACTTGATATGGCTTTAATGTAGTTTGCAATGACAACTTTTGACTCATTCATCATTGTGTCATCGGGCACTAGAGCTTACTATGTTCAAAAGAAGAACTTGCTAGGTACTCCTAAGAGTCATTCTCTTTGTCCTCATGTATATTTAACTGATTGATGCCAACTTTCCTGGTTGTCACTGTTAGCTACATAATAGAGCCTGACCAATTATGATATAAACTCATGTCAGTATCGTTATTATCATTGGTGACACCCATCCACTCTTCCCTGCAGCTGTTACAAGTGATCCGACAATGCTGGTGGTGGATGATGTCACAGACACTACGGTGACGTTGAAGTGGCGCCCCCCTGATACCATTGGTGCTGCGGGGCTGGATGGCTACGTCGTGGAGTACTGCTTTGAAGGAAGTAAGAAGACTCCCATTCAAAGGACCAGGATGTCAAGCTAGCAAACTCAAATTAGTCATGCACACTCAAGACACTGGTGAATTGTAGTGAAATGATGGCCATTCATCTCCTGTCAAAAAATCCCAGTCAGAACTGCGCTGAAACGTAAATTTGGCCTTTGAGATTTTTTCTTTGAAAATGCATTTTAAAAATCTACTGGTAATTAACAACTCTGCACAAGGAATTATCAGGAGTTCCACTTCCAAGCTGAGCCCCAAACTGAGCACCCTCAAATCTTTAAACTTTGTTCTGTGTTATAAAGCGTGCCTACTCTCCTTTTCAATCAATCATTTTACTCAGGATGGTACATTATGCATTTCAATCAGTTGTGGTCTTCTTCAAGCTACTATAAAGGTGCTATAATGCTTACTATTTCTGCCAGGCTCAAGCTACAGTAAATGTATAAATGACATCTAAAATTTGAAACTCTGTATTCATCATTAAGCACATAAAATGACGATTTCCACAAAATGCTTCAAATATGAACAATCCATTGTGTGGATTATGCACACCCATAATATATTTAATGGTACATTTTTACAGTAGCAGTTGAAATAGCTTATATACTCTGAATTACCAATGTAATCTTTACAAGTGTAATGGCATTGCTCCTTTTAACTTTTTTTCTTGTTTAAGTTGTTTTTAATGTATGAAAAAAGTGGTATTGTCAAGTTGGAGCTGGCAAACAGATTCTTTGTACAAAAGCTGAGGTACCTTTAGAAAAGGCCCCGCCTCCAGCCCAGGCACCAGCAATTTCAGGAAACACCTTTTCCTGTTTCCCAGATTTTCAGTCCTAATGAGCATAATACCCTTATGAACATGTGGTCGACCCCTTATGAAGATTAGGTAGAACTTTATTAACATACATTCTGAAAAAACGTATGTCGCCCTGCGATGGATTAGCGACCTGTCCAGGGTGTATTCCTGCCTCTCGCTCAATGCATGCTGGGATAGGCTCCAGCCCCCCGCAACCCTGACGAGGAATAAGCGGGTTAGATAATGGATGGATGGATGGAAAAACTTATGTCTCATTTGATTGAATTGCATTTGCCCTTAAAGTGTATTTGATTGAATCAAGAATTCCAGCCTGAGTTAGTCTTAGAATCAATAGATTATATTGTGGATGGGCTGATTCACTGGTAGAATGAGAAGAGGTAGCATCTATTTTATTAATTCTTATGGCAGTTCTAATTTGGTTTAGGCCTCAGTTGAGGTCTGGAATTGTACAACATTTAATAACTCAGAGCACGCTCTTGTCTGTAGGTGAAGAGTGGATTGTGGCTAACCCGGAAGAGCTGACGGAGAAAACCAAGTACACCATCACAGGTTTGCCTCCAGAGAGCAAGATCTTAGTGAGGGTGAAGGCTATCAATGCAGCAGGGGCCAGCACTCCCAGGACACTCCAACATCCAGTTCTGATCAAAGAGATCATTGGTGAGACCCCCCCCCCCCCCCCCCCCATCTTGTCTGTACACATGCAAAAAATAATATGGAATGGTAAATAACAGTTCTAGACGCACATAAGTGTAAAGGTAAATGCATACACAGTGAACCGCACTTGAACACAATGTCAGAGCGACTGTGTGACCATTTATACCCCCTGTATAGAGCGTCCCAAGATCCGCCTGCCGAGACATCTGAAGCAGACATACATTCGCAAGGTCGGAGAGGTCATTAATCTCGTCATTCCCTTCCTGGTACGGCAAAAGCTATACACCAAACACTGTAAGGGTTTGACACAAAAAAAGGCATAGAATGTGGTCCTTTCCCCATAGAATTAGTGTGTAGCTAATGTTCAGGCAAAAATGCATAGGGCTTGATAGAAATGACTCCATTGAAAACAGATCCCTGATCAGTTAGAAAACACTGAGTGATGTGGAACTGCTTCTTTTATATAAGTGAGAGAGACCTGCAGAACTCAGGTACTCTTCTGAAGGCTATGCAAGTTCAATTTCCGAAGGTACATAACTCACCTATGGCTGGTTTTCAGGGGAAACCAAGACCAAAGGTGAGCTGGCTGAAGGGCGAGCAGGCTGTGGAACCTACACAGGTGAGCATTCGCAACAGCGAATGCGACAGCATTATCTTCATCCGCAAGGCCGAGAGGAAGCATTCTGGGAAATACGAGATGACCGTGAAGGTGGAGAACTATGCGGACACTGCCATTTTGGACATCCAGATAGTGGGTGAGTCTATCCTTAGATATACAGATTACCGAGTTCATCTTGACTGATGTCATTGGTAAATTAGTGGCCCACCATCTTGGACCTTAATGATAGAATAAACGTGAACAATCTAAAGACAGTATAATGATGAACAACCAATCTCACCCACCTTTGCTCTAAATCTATTAAAATAGCAAAAGATTTATGACTGTCAGTGGGAAGTTGGCCTTAACATATTCATGTAGACCATTAAAAATATTTCCTGTTTTTGTTTTTTAATTAGAGCTTTTCACAAAGGCATGTAAATGTATTTAAAGAAATGGATTGTATATCTCAGTAAGATATTATGTAAAAGTAAATAAACTTATTTTTTAATCTTATCTGTGAATGGTTTTTCACCCCACAGACCTCCCAGGGCCCCCACAGTGTGTGAAGATTGATGAAGTGTGGGGAGAGAATGTAGCATTGGAATGGACTCCCCCAAAGGACAGTGGCAATGCACCAGTAACGGGCTACACCATTCAGAAAGCAGACAAGAAAACAATGGTTTGTGTGTGTGTGTGTGTGTGTGTGTGTGTGTGTGTGTGTCTGTGTGCGCACGTGCGTGTCTGTGTTTATTCTTTCATTGCAATATGTATCGCAATATTTCTGCTGGCGTACAGGCATGTGCATTTGTACCACTGAATATTGATTTATCCTCAGAACAGGAAGGACCCATGTGTGTTCTGTTCTGTCTCTGTAACAGGAGTGGTACACGTGCATGGAGCACTACCACCGCACCTGCATCACCCTCACAGAGTTGGTTGTGGGGAACGAGTACTTCTTCCGCATCTTCTCAGAGAACATGTGTGGGCTGAGTGAGAGTGCCACCGCCACCAAAGACAGTGCGCTTATCGTGAAGGAGGGTATGTCTGGCTCCGCTGGAAGGCATATTTCCACACACGCAAATACGTAGTGTCCTTTTACATTGCAGTTCATGTTCTGTTATTTTATGTTTGATAGATTCAGAAGTGATGGATTTGAGTGGTTTCTTCAGTTGCAGAAAACATAGCTATACCAGGATTCAGGGCTTTGTGATTAGTGGTTTTTACAATCACTGAACTATGGGTTAACTGCTATTTCTTAGATGCTGTATTTCTATGCATGGCGCAAACATTTAATTTCTCTTTTGCTGCGTGTAACTTCCCTTTTCCTTCTCGGATTATGAGAACTACATGAACCAGCTCAGCCCAGAGACTGGATTGCCAGTGTTCCAAGGTGCATAAAACTGTGATATGGTTTCAGGTGTACAAAGACGAGATGACACTGATTGTGCTGTCTGTCACACTCCAATTGCAAATTAAAAAGGAGCATATTAAAGTTCTCCCAAGCTCTCCGTGCGGGCTCAGGACTAAGGATCAGTGCTGTGTCATCACTTTATTTGGACATTAGAACAGTGCTACTGTATTATTATGTACAAATACAGTATCACCCTGGTTGATATTTTGTCAGTGGTATGTTTGCACTAATTAATGAAAAGATTGACTAATGGCATAAATTGTATTGCAACCGTCTTCAGTGAGAACTTGCCTTTGAAACAGCTCAGGGAAGGTGCTGAATGATGATTGTTGTGGTGTAGTTTGATGATGTCAGTGATGTTATGTTGTCTCTTTCTCCTCACATGGGACATTCCTTCATGATACAGCTCAGGGCCCGTATCATGTACAACCCCACTCTCCCCTTCCTTCCTCAGGCATGCACCTGAAGGCCCCGGAGTACAATGACTACAACTTCACAGAGGCACCCCGCTTCACTCAGCCCCTCATCAACACATTTGCTATCGCCGGCTACAACGCCACACTCAACTGCAGTGTGCGTGCCAACCCTCGGGTACGTTACCTCAGTCTGAAGGAGGGAGGGCCCCTCCCCATCTGCTTCCCATATACCCAGTACCGTTCATCCAGCCCTGAGGGAGAAGCGGCCATCTTAAATCACTTCCTATGCATCCAACATGAAAACATAAAAACAGCAATTTCATAGCCAGTCTGGGTCACAGATTTGGATTCCTAGCTCCTTTCCCTGTTCAGAAAGGTCAATAATCAGACATGCTTGCTTGCTTGCACCTTATTATGGTTTCATCTTTACAATTACACATACAAATGTAGGATCTGGGAAGTTCCCCATCTCATAATACTGTAGTGTCTTTGTAGTACTGTATCTTGCATTTTGATTTGCCTGAAAGGCTAGACAAAGGAATATGGGTTATAGCTACTTTTGTTATTCTGTATTGTTTTTCTATTATATTGGAATTACTCTTACATTAGTGGAGCAGGGGCTCTCTCTATCACTGTATTGGCTAATCACAGATAAGTGCACCTTGTAAATGAATGAAAAAGCAAGGTACCCTAATTCAGAGAGCATTTTAATCTTAACTCCTGAGTACCTTGAAAACATCAATTGCCTTAGTTCTCTTGAGCAACTGACTTTTTTAAATTATCAGTGAGATAAGATTTAACTCAGTGTTAGCACTTTGTGATTATGGTTTTGCAACCACAAAGCTGTGAAAAGAATTGATTTGTAGAACTACGAAGAACCTTGGAAGGAACCCTTTTTCATATCCTCAGTCTGTTCTTAATTTAACAAAAAGCTTTAAATCCTGTGCTTGATAAAGTTGGTAAGTCTGAGATTGCCATTTGTTTTGCTGGTTTTAGCCTAAAGTGATATGGATGAAGAATAAGATTGCCATCATTGATGACCCACGGTACCGCATGTTTAGCAACCAAGGCGTGTGTACCCTGGAGATACGTAAGCCTAACCCCTATGATGGAGGCACCTACACCTGCAGAGCCATCAATGACCTGGGAGAGGCGCAGGTGGACTGCAAGCTTGAGGTGAAAGGTCAGTCCTGAGTTTGGCTGAGGCTCTAGTTTTAAGTTCTGCTTGTGCAAGGTATGTGAACATATACTGTATCTTGAATTTGATTGAAATTGAAAAGCATATCTACAAGTTCAGTTCAAATTCAGGAGCTCATATGATCACAAAACAGACTCAAGTACACAGGTTGAAAAAACAGATCGAAGCTCACTGGCTTGCAGCACAGATTTACAGACAGGTGCTCACAGACTCTCCATACTGATGGGAACAGAAGAAAGCTCAGAGACGCACAGCACAGAATTGCAGCACAGAGGAAGCTCAAACTCACTGCACAGAAAAGAGCTCTCAGATTTGCAGCACAGATTGGAGTTCACAGACTGACAGCAAAGACGAGGGTTCACAGAATTTCAGCACAGACACAAGCTCTCAGATTTATGGCTTAGATGCAAGCTCAGAGACAAGAATCAAGGACTGCCAGCACAGATAGGTAATAACAGATTAGCAGCACAGGTGGGAGCTCAAGAGTCTCACAGCACAAACAGGAGCTCACAGACTAACAGCACAGACAGGAGCTGAAAAAGGGACAGACTTGGCTCCTACTGCTTCTCTTTTTGATTTTAAGTCTTCTGTCAATCAATCATTGTTATCCATTATCAAATAGCAGCTTTGAAATACATGTATATTTCTCTGACAAATGTGTATATGAACCCAGGGAAAGTGTTTGCTGAGACATACTGTGAACCCAACACGTAGGTGGTTCTTGGTGATCAATAATCACTTACAATGAATGTACTTTCCCTGAATTCAAATTGTGAAGAGGATGCTCTTATGTGCTGGAATTTGATAGGCTGAATTTTAGTCTCCAGCCCTCTGATGTTGCTCTGCAGATCCTTTGCTTTTTATTTTGTTAAAATGTTCTTGTTTTGTTTTTTCAAGTTGTTGTATTTTTATTTAAAGGTTTTTGGAAGGGTTCTCCCACATGTCCTTTTGTGAGATGAAATGTACTTAATCAGATTTGACTCTTTTTGTCAAAACTGTGAAATCATCATTCGTAATACTCTGGTTTTGCATGAATGTCCCTAGCAATCATGTAATATTTTGATCATTCCTGTTCGGACTAACCACCTCTTTTTCACTCTTTGGACAATCAGACACCATGGCCTTTTTGCCTTGAACATAACTAGGGGTGGAAATCGAGAACCGGTTTGAGCTTATCAATTCTCTTATCGATTCCAGCATGTATTCCCGAGAACTACGCATAGCAAAACAACATCACGTCATGCGTGCCGTCGTTTTTCATACAGTCAGCACATAATGGCAGGCAGAGTTTGGCGCCCCGTCTAAAAATATAAAATGTAAACGTCATTTTAAAAAAACTAATACTACTGCTACTGTCATTTAAAAATCAATAGAAAATGTGTTCGCGTAAGCTCCATTTTGTGATCCGTCTTTGGAAATTATCAACTATTCAGAACTATGACAGATTTGTGGAGTGTGTGGACTTCCCTCCGGAGTCTATAACCAACTACAAGTGTAAAACTACAGTGTTTTGATTGGCGGTAGACTAATCTGACAACGATTGCCTGCTTGGCGATGCACAGATGAGTAGCCTAGATTTGGAAAGCGAATAACTAACCTAAATTAGCTAAATGATAATCTTCAATCTTCGTCATCTTCAGCTAATAAGAGAAGCCAGTTTGCCTCAGTTAACGTTAAAGATCTCATCTTTCTTCCATGTAAATATATTGGCTAAATGAGATAGGGGAGAATGGTGACAGTTGAAACTGTTCTGATAATACAGAAACCAACGCAAATGTTACGGTGCAGCTTATGAAACACGCCTAGGAGCGTAACAAACTCATTAGTAAAGTTTGCGATCTTCGTTAGAGAATGAAACTACTAAATATCCCAATCACAGAGCAGCGGTTAAACAACAATATTTTAGCCATCTTTTTTTATCAGTTAAACTGATAATTTATCCTCTCTTCTCGTGTCCTTTTTCATTATTTTCCGGTGTCTCTTATTTTCTTTGACGTCTGATATTTTTAAGCACTCGTATTGATCAAGCCAAATGACATTTATAATGCCATTTCAGTTTACAGAATTATACAATTCTGACCGTTTTATTGGATGCTCTGCCACTTGTGCAGGCATAAAAATAGCAGATAAATATTTTCCATGATATGACTAAGAAATATGAATGAAAAACGAATGCTTTATACTTTATAAATATTGTGTCATTGAATCCATTTTAGATGACGACCCAATAGTAATAGTTGGTCTTTTAATAGCCTGGGAGCAAATAATATTTATGGAATCGATAAAGGAATCGGTAAAGAATCGGATCGATAAGCGGAATCAATAATGGCATCGGTATCAATAAAATCTAACGATTCCCATCCCTAAACATAACCTAAATCACCTAACCTACTGTGGTCAAACCCCTTCTCCCACAGTCTTTCACTGTGCCTTCAACACTCTCTATCTGCTACATTCCTCCAAAGTATGTTAAGTGCAGTAACATATTGCACTTGTTTAGAATGCAGTCAGTATACTAGATCCTCATGAGGAAATTAATTATATTAAATCATTGTCAAACTCTTCAATGAAGCAAACCACTGTCCGTGTTGTACCCTGATATATCTACAGGTGTCAGTCCTTTCTGCTAAGTATGTTAATCATAGTAATACGTATGCAAATATTATAGGTGACATATTTAACACACACACACACACACACACACACACACACACACACACACACACACACACACACACACACACACACACACACACACACACATATTTAACTATGAAATGACTTAAACACTCAGTCATAGAATAAGTCATGTCACAGGGACTGCCCCCTGGAACACATGTAACTCCTTCCATAAAATGTGTTAACACCTCTTCTCTTCTCTCCCCTCAGTCCACCAGGAATTGTGAGTGTATGTTCTCATCCAAGGTAAGCTTTCATATGGTCCTGACATATGAAGCTTATAGCATCCATTCTGCACCTTTCAGTTTCAAATAATATGGTGTTGCTCAGGCAGTAATTTAAAGAGGCAGGTAGCCCCAGGTTGGTGGAAGACTCCAGGGTGGGATGATAGAGTGCAGTGGGTATAATGGATAAAGCAGATTTATATCCACATTAGGCATAGGTAGCGTCAGCAATGCAGGGCCACAGAATCTGACCAATTTAAACCTAATTCTAATTCTTAGAAATACAGTTATCAACTGTGCTTAAGCACAAATTCAAATTCAGTCCTTATACTGTATATAGGATCATCTGTATGCAAAGCATGCAATACTTCCTTGTGGTTGAATGTGTATTGCCAGATGGATGAACAACTTATTTGAGATTAAGTGAGTAATTAAAGTGTTCTGCTTGCTCAACAGGCCATTATTCAGGTAATAAAAAAATCCTACATTTTTATTTAATTAATTTTATTTGATTTATTATTATTTACATGCATTTGGTGTGTTGACTCAATATATGAAAGCAAGTGAAATGACAAGCTACCCCCCAGTCATGCTAAGGAAGCCAGTCTATGCATTTGCCCTGTACGTCATTAGTCATACTGTCATTCAGTTATGCATCATTTTTAAAAAATGTAGTTGTTTTCTTAAGTTTCAGAAGTGTTTGTGCCAAATTGGTCCCATTTTGCTAGGGAGCTCTATGTGTCCAGTTGGGAATAATATATTAGTTGCAAATTTCAATTGTATTCCTCAGACACAATTATTTCACAAATATGTAAATATTCGTTTTTTTGTATTTTTCTTTTGCTTATTTATTTATTTATTTTTTGCTCTATTGTTCCATCAAGCATTGCATGTAGGTTAGCAATGGCCTTGGGAATAAAAGGAGTCCTTAGTAACAATTCCCCTTATAAATTTAAGAGCGTAACTTCCTTGTTCTACCAAACATGGCTAGTTAGGAGCATTTTAAAACATCCACATTTTGTAATACAGCAAAGTAGATGAGAAGTTGCATAATTAAAAACTTGAGCATAATAACATTCTAAAGTTTGTGTAGATGCGAACACATTTAGAGGTAATGATACAGATATTTTGATAAATTAAACACTTTAACGGTGGCTAATAAATAATGTTTTAGAAAGAGAACATCTCAGGTAGATATGTTATGGTATTTGAGCATCTGTCTTATGCCTGTGGGGGTGAGGAATAACCATCCCAGGGGACCTGTGGGTTTCCTGCAGTAGAATGATGTGCTGCTGACTGCCTGTGTGACTGTTTCCCCTGGTAACAGCTTTATGTTTCTCATGTAACATTTACCACACAAAAGGTGAGTAATCCCCAAGACCCAATTAAAGGCTTTCAGACTTAATAGGCCAGAAAAAGCTGTGAAAGTGTAATTAAAATAAAATTGTCTTTGTGCCTTTGCCCTAGTGTGGTGGAGAATGCGGCAGTCTAACCACAACAAAGCCTATTCAAAACTCAAATAAATGAGGCCAGAAATTACATGCTGTACCAAGCCAAGTCAAAATCTGCATGAAATTATCTCAGACCTGCACACAGGATCAAGCTAATCAAACCAGGTCATAGTCTTTGGACATAGCTGTCACGAAACATTGCAACATTGTTTAGATCTGTGGGACCAGCCTCTGAGGCAAATAAATGAATTAACATTTTTATTTATTTATTACAATTTGGATTTCAAGTGAAATATAGTTTCCTGAATTCTGTGTCTGGTTTGATAAAATTTTCGGTTATTTTCATTTTTTTAAGAAAAAATTATAGATTTGTGAAATGTTTTGAAAAAAAGATTCCAAAAAAGCTCCCAAAGATTCCAAGGCACTCTTACAAAGTCATGTGTTGCTATTAAAAAGTCTTATTAATTAATAAAAACATCACGTAAGATTAAGTGGACTGCTGCCTGTGAGTTGCCTTAAATTTTTCCCTTTAATATAATTTGAAATAGGAGCCTTTGTGAATAATGTATAATTCCTGCATTGTGATGGTGTAACATACTTATAAATCATTCATAAGCATTTGATAGAGATTTGTGTCAAAAGGGTTAAGGTGCAATGTCACATATGAACGTAATTGTATATTAACATGTGTTATGTCATCCGTCTCAAAGAATTTTCTTAGGATTGATTTATACAGTTGATATGCTGATGAAGGCAGTGTATATAACTCATGGGGCCCTATCTTGGCGATCTTGGCGCTTGGTCTAAGCGCATAGCGCTAAGTCCATTTAGGGCGTGTCCAAGTCCACTTTTGCTATTTTAACGGCGTGTTTTTTGGGCGCTAAGCACAGCACAAAGTGCAACTGGGCTGAACCTAGTCTCTTCATTAATTATAGGTGTGTCTTGGGCGTGACATGCAATAAACCAATCAAAATGTTATATCCCATTCCCTTTAAAAGCCTGCTTTTCCACCTTGGCGGATTGCTTATGATGGCGAAACAGACATGCTCGTGCGTGTTTAGTGCGATCAAGGAATAGGCTATATGGATCAATAGTTGCCTATGATCAATATTATTCGGGCTAACCATTTTGAGTTCCCGGTAATTCCTGACAGTGCTGTTTACAAAATATATGCGGTTAAATTTTGTTAAAAGCACCTGCAACAGCTGAGAATAAGCGACCAATTGCTTCCGTCTCACCTTAGAAAACGCCAAATTAGCCTGCTTGTTTAACGAATTTCGTTTGATTATGCAATGAACTCATGTTCAAGCTTCATCCGAAGTTCATTAGGCTACCTGCATTCTAATTTTGATTAATAACATAAATAACGTTATTTTGCCTTAATGATGACACTAAATATAATAAATCTGTCAGGTTGGAAACCCATAGGTTCAGCATATTTTCCCTTATTTTATAATGTCCTGCTTATGGAAATGCGACCAACCTATTTTACTGGTAGCGTAATGCTTTAAAACGATCCACTTTCCCAGGAAGACCATGAAAAGTGCGATTTACAGCAGAGGAAACAGACCTGCTCTTCTAAAGCGCACATGCAGATAATGGCATTAAAATTAATTGTAAATTAATTTTGTAACGTGCTGCAAATTTCGTTTCTAATTAGCCGCTTAGTTCTCTTTAAAATCTTTTGTTCAGTTATGGAATAACAGGTGAAATCAGCGGGGTTTTAATAAGCTGAGGGTATGGAAACCTTGTCACTGTAATTAAAAAAATATGAAGGACGAAGAATAGCTAAGGTTACAATTCAGTTAACATGATGACATTTATCTCCGTTTTTTAACCATAGGCTATCGAAAAAACCTTATGTAGCCTATGCACAGCGAATCCGCTGTAGCCTAGGCTATTTGAAAAACAATAAAAGCAATATTCACTGGACATGGTTTTTAACTTTTTTCAGTGACAAACCATTCTATTTACTTACAGGCTGTATTCATAGATAAACAGAGCTGTATTGTAATGACGTCTGAAGCTCATTTTCAGAACTCAAAAGTCCGTCTATTGCAGTGCGCGAGTTTTCCATTGAATGACAATTCACGCATTAGGTGTAAATGACAATTCGTGCATTAGGCTTGATATAGGTGTTATTAGCTCCTTTTTAATGGATAGCCATTGTCCCGTACCATCGCACATCGCCTGGATGTTGATGGAGTGGGCTGAGAGCAATGTAATGTGGCATCGTTTCCCTTCGCCGAGGGAAAGGTATGTGGACCTATGGAACCTTTTATTATTATGCATTTTTGATATAGCCTACACAATAATAATATTTCGCATTGTGATCTAGATATTTTAGTCATGCTTGTGCGCGCTCTGTGTGTAACAGACAGGATGGTACGCGCGTTGTGCACACGCCTATGTAGACGCACTTATATGCGCCGTTAAAATAACATGTAAACAACTGCGACATGACTTTAGACCAGGTTTGTGGTGGTTCTAGCGCAAGCGCTTTCTGTTGGCTCAAGATAGCAATACGCCAGAAAGAATCCTGGCCACTCCTCGTTTTAAGACCAACACGCCCAGTTCACTTGTAATGGTGCAAGAATACATGGTAGTTAAAGGACGTGAACGCAAGGCGTTATTATGAACCATGCGCCGGGTGTAAGATAGCAACGACACTTGCGTTTGGGTTAGCGCCGCTTTGCGCCGGGTGTAAGATAGGGCCCATGGTAGTTAAAGGACGTGAACGCAAGGCGTTATTATGAACCATGCGCCGGGTGTAAGATAGCAACGACACTTGCGTTTGGGTTAGCGCCGCTTTGCGCCGGGTGTAAGATAGGGCCCATGAAGTCTTAGGGTGATATGCTGAATGTAAGGTCCAACTGTAGAATGCTCTGACTCAGCCATTTTGTAGATAAGTGTCTATTTGATTGTGAGCAAACCCTAAAGTTACTACAAACAACCAGTATGCTGAAGCACACTCCAAATAGATAAGAGTTGGGGCACACACCTAAGAGTTTACAAGGCAGAAGAAATACTAATTTGCGCCAACTGGGTTGGCAGCTATTAATCTGGCCCAAAAGAGAAACAATAAGGGTTTGTTCACTCACAGGTTTTCACTTGCAGTTGTTTGTATTTTGCTCTATGGTCTCTGCAGACTGACGACAGCCCCTCCCCATTCTCTTTCGCCAACTCCAGTCTGACCCAAACTCTGTTCTTTCGACTGTAGCCTACACTGACCGTGTCTGTCCTCTTTGTATGATTCATGTGGCTATTTCTCCTCTTTCACTGTGTTCTGCAATGACTGTGACAGTGTGACTGTCCTCTTTCAAAACACTGAATGACCCTGTCTCCCCTCTCTGTATTCCTCTATGACTGCAAGTTGACTGTGTCTCTCCCTTATCCATCAGGGGGCTTTACCTTCTATGAGCTAATGCAGCGGGGAGTGCCTTTACATCTGATTGATAAGTACATGAATGAGGCAAAGAACACTGAGCCAGAGAGGAAGTGAAGAGATTGACTACTGCTACAGCTGAGCTTTCCTTAAAGCATTTCAACACTGGTCACCTATCTCTTTCTCCTTAGCAACCCTGAGCTGGTGGTGATGGGGAGGGGGGGAGGGGAGGGTATTTTCTGCAGTCAGGCACAGAGCTATTTACCTGGTTATACAATACCATGACAGAGTATGTTTGACATCAGCTGTCACACTTCCCACTGTCCATTTCAAGTGGCAATTAAAAGACTGATTTATACTCCAAAGCACTCCAAAAATATGTTTTGGATAGTTGCTTTGTTGTAGAAATAGATGAGGTAATCTTCAAATAGAAGGGAGAAAAAATGAAGTAAACAGAAGATTCCGGAAACTGAATTAGGGTACAAAATTTTAAAAATTAAAAATGTAATCAATATTTTCAGTCAGTGTTTATTAGACCTTTTTGAAATGCTCCCAAACAAATTTAGAGATGTATGAAAGAAGAAACACATTTTATATTTCCAGATGTGTCTCAGATTGAGCAGATTTCAAATATGACTTTCATTTGTTTAGTAATTTTACAGTTCACCTCCATTTTTTTGACAATAATAACAATGTATTGTGTATTCACTTCTATAAAATGTAATATTTATTTAGCTGACATTTAATACATTTTAAGAAATGTTTTATGTTGCTGTTGTGAACAAAATATAGCCATAGTTTTGTGATCTGAAGGCTTGACCATAAAAATGTTTTCCTCATATGTTTTTCTCAAATTCTTTCTCATATTGCATGATGCTCATGTGCTCTCCCAGGTGTGTCTGCTTTCCTGTGTATACTGCTGTTTGCACTTGCATTTGTCTCATGTTTTCTCCCCTGTATAGCCATATTCTCCCTGTGTATAGCCATGTTTCCACATGAAAGACCTCTGTTAATCTAATTTCTCTCAGTATGTATAACTGGCTGAGGTTTCAGAGTACAGTTGGCTCAGCTTTGACATTAGAGCATGATTTGACTTGATGGATATCTGCATTTCGTAATTTAAACAATAAACTATATTGTCACATGTTTATATGAATTATGTTTTATTATTTGAACCTGCAAAAATTTTTTGTCACTTTTGTAACAGCAATTATTGTAGTCACATGTCTGCACAGAAGAGTGCCAAATCAGCTTGCAAAATATTATAATTAGCAGACCCAAGAAATCAGGTGAGTTAACTGTGTAATTGGTTTCGTAGCTTACTAAATAACTACAAAAGCCATCACCCATGTAGCTCTCACGAACCAGGGTTGCAGACCCCTGATTTATAGAAAATGTCTGTTTAATGCCACTAAAGGAGATAAGACAGGAGCCGCCAACCTACATGGTCAGGAGGAGGGATGGTCACATAAATTGTGTCTGCAGACAGAACCTTTGGAGGGACTAGTCGAGGATATTGACTTTAGACACAACCATGAAAGATGTTGAGATATAGAGCTAACTAGATCAGCAAGCCATGGGTTTTTTAAGTAATAATTGAAATATAATAATTATGCATGGATAAATAAATGACAAGTCTTTTAATATTGAAAGTGACTTATGAGAGCATTTTACTGGATGAATTATTATTAGACTGGTAGCGGGGGTAATACGGAGTCTGTTTTGATTAGAGTTCAACTGTTCATACCATGCCTGCATTATTTATGTCCCTGCAGTCGCCTTTGCAGTTTGCTTTTGATCCAAGTTTTCAATTTGATGTGTTAGCTGTTATTTAATGAAAGTAGTTTATTTTATCTTAATATTGTGAATGTTGGTCGTTAGCTATCTATTGACAAGACGACTCTCTGTCTGATTTGATGTGCACATTGCCCAATGCCAAAGATTTTAGATATATATATATACGACGAGATACGCAACTGGCGCTTTTCCCCATTGGATTTTTTGTCCGCACAAGACGAAGTGATCAGACTAGTGTTTTCAGTTAGCTTAGCAACTAAAGTTACATAACGTATGCTTAGAGTGGCGTGCATCTGACCGGCGCTAGCCGGATTTAAAGTTGGTTTTCGTTGGATAGTCAAAATCACAACGAGTTATAAGTAGTAGTACTGGGTCCTGACAACCTAGGCATATATAATCGAAAAAGAAAAGGGAGACTTTTGATTTTGTCTGTCTGATAATTACCTGTTTAGCGAACTGTTTTGTAAAAACTCCATTGACCGCCAGTCGTTCAATGAGTGCCTGTTGTCTGTCTAACACAGTGGTTCCCAAACTCGGTCCTCGGGGACCACTGTGTATGCTGGTTTTCGTTCCAACCACAATTGCAATCCCAAAATCCTAACAAGCTGTTCATTTTTCTTAATTAGGTGCTTTTCATGTTTAGAGGCATTATTTACCCTCTTAAGCCACATCATGTCAAAAATACCTATGCATGCCATGAAGAATACAAATTCCCATGTTCCTACTGTGCTTATTGGGCTGTTTTGCAAATAGGTAACATTTTTTTAAACTGATCAAATTAAAGACGGGTGAATCAATTGGCTCCTAATTAGGTAGTTGAAAACGTGAGTTTTTAAGTTCCCTCATCAAATTTTTCTTAAATGTATTAACACTGCAAATTTGGCTCGTTATCATTTTCTTTGTCTTTTTTTCATTATTTATCAAATGGTTAGTTTTAGTGCCCATATATCCACAATTTCACCAATTAGGAGCCTATTGATTCAACTCAGTCTTAAATTTTATTTAATAAAATAAAATGTATTTGGTCAGTTAACAAAATGTTTATTTTTTTGCCCCTTTTTGTAATTATTTGCAATATAGCACAATGAGAATATTGTACTTTTATTATTCATGACATGCATAGCTATTGCTAACATAATGAGGCTTAAGAGGGTAAATAATCCCTCTAAACATGAAAAGCACCTAATTAAGAAAAATGAAAAGCTTGTTAGGATTTTGGGATTGCAATTGTGGTTGGAACGAAAACCAGCATACACAGTGGTCCCCGAGGACCGATTTTGGGACCCACTGGTCTAACAAGTTCCAAGTGCGGACGTTCCAGCCCCGAAGTTGGACCTCTTGCTCTGCCTACCCTCTTTGCCGGTAAGTTCAAAGGTAATCATTCCATTTAAATCTCCCGGTTTCCCTAACTTCCGGAAGCGTATTTCCTCTCCAAGCACCACCACAGTCCGTCACTTGAAGAGAAAAACTCTTGGGTTGTGTCTGGTTGTGTATTGGAAAATGACTCTCTTAACAGCAAGACTAAATGCGTGAGCCGTCACTTGGAGTACGTGAGGAGTTCTCAAACGAACCGCAACCTTCAGCGATCTGATCGGCTGTACCTTCTTTCTAAAGCACACAGACACTAGCTAACGTAGCTAACAATGACACACTGTCTGTGGCCAGAGCCACTGTCAGCCCAGCAGCTGAAGCGGCTTGAAGAACACAAGTACAGCGCTTCTGGTCGCTCCTTATTCGAACCGCCCTGT
Source organism: Synaphobranchus kaupii (assembly GCA_029718625.1). Classification (NCBI taxonomy): domain Eukaryota; kingdom Metazoa; phylum Chordata; class Actinopteri; order Anguilliformes; family Synaphobranchidae; genus Synaphobranchus; species Synaphobranchus kaupii. The sequence continues at coordinate 100,041,054 of CM056376.1, forward strand.
CAGATTTACTGGAATTGGTTGGTACAGCAAATCCCGATCTGGGTCGCACCCAACACCCTGACCATTATTGGACTGGTTGTTAATATAGTCACTACAGTTATTCTGGTTTACTATTGTCCCTCGGCAACAGAGGAGGTAAGTAGTCAAACTACGACCTTACATTATCATGCAAGCAAGCTAAACTTTCTATAACGAGTTAGCTAGCTAGCTAACGTCAATCCTGTCAGTGTAACTGCAAGGGCTACCCAGCTAATGTACTGTCGTGCCGTTTCTAATTCGACTATATTTAGTTACCTAACCTAACTCTTGTTTCTCGTTCCTCGATTATTAAAATAAAATTGATACCACACCTCTAGATTTATCATTCATGATCAGTTTATATAACGTAACGTGAAGTGGGTTTCTTCATTTCGAGTTATTCGCTAACGTTAGCAAAGTTATACTAACGTAAATAATTCAGTTAACCTAAGTTAGCGAAGTTAAGTTACTATTGCAATCAGCTAAAATATTTCAGTAATGTGTGTAATTGTTGCTGATAGTATCTAGCTAACTACCAGCTACTTGTTGATGATGTAACTAGCAACATTACGAAACTGTCGTTATTGTAGCTAGCTTACGTTAGCTATGTAATTTGAGCCTGGTGACTGGGTACATCTAAATGAGATGAAGTTTCCAACTGGAAATGCATAACGTTAGTCTATCTTCTGGGCCAATTGAGGCGTTTTAACAGTAACTTATCCAAGTTCGATGTTGTGGTTTTCTTAACGAAACTAGCTACAAGTATTACTTCGTTCAAAATGAATGTCACGTCATTGAAGTGATTTGCTTCATGTGCAATTAAGTTGAGCTACTCCCACATGCTAGCTCGTTTAGCCACCTAGCTAACTTTACCTCTTTAATTTGATTCCTATCTGGCAAAAGTTAGCAAATCTTGTAGATGTACTGTGTAAGGTTAGATTCTAAAATGAAACTCAAAGAAGTCACAGAGCGCCAATGACTTATCATTGCGTAATGTTAAGGTTATCAGCGTCTCATCAAGTTATAATTATACACTGAGTGAAGGGAGCAGGGAAGACAAATCTGTTTTAGTTAGCTTCTTTAAAGCCAAAACAAGTTTTAAGCCTCGATAGTTATGTACAGAAGTTGTCGACCAGCAAGGCAACCTTATCAAACTGACCTGTGCACCTTTGAACACAGTGCAATGTTCTGGGGTAGCCACCTATTCTATCAGCCATAGGCTCTGCCACTTTACTGTGTGTGTGGCTGTGTATCAGGAATCATAGACACAAAGTCCATTGCTCAGACACCGGTGGCAGCTGAAAGTTTAGCACAGCTTTAGCCATTACGTATGGGTACCTGCTCTGCCTGCTTCAGAATTGTTTGTCAACATAGTACTGTCATATTGGCAGCCTTCTCACACGGAGTGGTGTTTACAAATTTGTGTTGATTACAGTTGCATATGCACTTCACTTCTTCTCCAAAGGTTATCAGGTTTTTGTTTTTCTTTGTGACTAACTGGAAGAAAGGGGTTAAGGAGAATATAGCGAATTCAGTGAAATTAAATATGCCACCTCCAAATGTCTAGGATATGGAAATGGGATGTTCTGCATTGGAAAGGGACACTGATGTGCACTTAACAAATGCAAAGGAAAAACAAAAAAGCCCAAGGAAGGAAGGTACTGTGATGAAAAAATAGAATTGCTTCCATTCCTACTTTTAACAGTGTAGTTCATGCTTCCATGTAATACAAGACACCAGTGTATGCCCAAATAGCAATGTAGTATACAGCTCCTTTTAGACCCAATCAGAACATGTATGTTAAACCAACTCACAAATTTTATAGATGAGGAAAAATGTTTGTAGTAATGTTTAAAGTAATATTGTGGGGCTGCTGGATGCCACCTCATGTTAAGACATTGTTCTAGTGTGTGGATGCACCCCATGCTTGAGTGTTGAATCCCGGCCATGCCAATGCCAGTTGTGGCCAGTACCCCGCAAGGGAAGCATAATGTGGTCCTCTGGGAGAGAGGGTTTCAGTCAACCTATACTAACTGCACATAATGCCCTTCAGAAGAGAATCCGTGTTTGTTTCTGCTTGTTTGTGGAAGATGCTGCAGCAGTGTGATAAACATACAGTGCAAATGAAATAGCAAATTGGAATAAGAAAATAAATGGATTAAAATAAACAGAGTAATATCAACAGTAATACTGTCACACTATAGCCTAGATCAGCCTGATCTCAGACAGTCTTATAAAGTCTGGTAGAGCAGCACGGAGACGTGCGTGAAGACCTGGTGCTGGTCAGCTTGCTGAGTGGTGAAAGATGGCTGATGAAGCTCCCTGTCCCAAGGAGAAGCCATTGCCGGACTGGGTCTTCTGTAATCTCAAATCCACTCATACAGACCCCGCCCACTCAGTACAGAATCTAGCTGCCTTTTAAAAGTTTCTTTGTAACAGATTATCCAACTAGATAGTTTACAAGCAAGGGCCGCCGTGGTGGCACAGCGGTAAAAGTTACACACCGAGGATCAGGGGTTCTCGTCCCTGGTCGTGCCAGATTCGAGTATGGCCGGTTCCTCGAGTATGGCCGGTTCCTCGAGTATGGCCGGTTCCTCGAGTATGACCGGTTCCTTGAGGGAGTGGCAATTGGCGCCCCCTCACGGGGTGGTGGTGGGGGGGGGGGGGGACTTGGTGGGAGAGAACTGTCGCACACAAGCGGCCCCAGGCGAGTTGGAATCGCGGTCAGGAGCTTGAGGAGTTGCGCCCTGAAGAGGACATGGCACCCTCCTTCCTACCAACAGCTGACAGGGTTGTGTAGCGGTGAATTCTCAAGCTGTTGCTACACAGGGAATTGAATAACATAAAAAAATTAATAAATCAGGGTATGAAATAACACCCGCCACCAGCCAAAAATGCTGGTAAAGTTTTTACATGAGGCTGGTAAGGTTTTCTACTCTAGCAGCCACTTTGGCAGGCAACTAAACCGGTTGTGTTATATTGTAAAAGGGCCAGGCCAAGGGGAGGTTAACATCAGTAGAAAAATTTGAAACATTATGAAATTACTTCTTATCTGCCTGGTCTTGAAGCCAACATTCCAAGGTCTACAGAACAAAAAAAAGTATTGAATTATCTCTACTAGAAAAGAAGTTATGGGCTTTTCAATCAATTGGGATTGACAAACTTGAACAGATGCACTTTCCCCCTGATTCTATCCTATAACAATAGTCTTACTGAGCAACTATTTTTAATAATGTATGAATAAATAGCATTTTTATAATGATGAGTAGAGTGAATGGTTTAGGATAAAAAGTCACAGAATTTTTATAACAAGGTATTAAAAATGTCTCGATTCTCATTTCGGCCTTTCCCTCCGTTCAATTTTTTACCATGAATTTTTTACTTAGAGAGGGGAAACATTCCAAAAGAAATTATTGGGATGTGTCTTGATGTAGTATAACCAGTTTTGAAAAAAAAGTGGCTTACCATTTTGCATGTTCATATTTAAGTGGTAATAGTATAATATGAAAGAGAAAGATAACACTTTTCACCTCAGGAACCGTAAGATATGCATGTCTGAATAAAGTGTAAAAAAACATGTTCATTTTGAGTCCATCCGTTACCGCCCTGTTTATTTATACATTTTACCCCCAAGAAGTTGTTTGCCCCCAAACTTTTCCCCCTCAGTTTGTAGTCTAAGGTAGCCTTTATATAATACCAGTTGTTATTTTACTCAGCCTTGGATAGAACAGGAGTACTAGGGCAAAATACAGCAAAAGGGTCCCTCCGTTACCGCTTGGCCTGGCCCAAAAATAATGTGGCTGGTAAAATGGTTTGTTGAAAATGGTTTGTGAATTTTAGAATCTACAAGCAGCCAACTCTCTACCTGTAGTGAGACTAGAGATATAGCCCCAAACTACTGGACATGTTCCAGGTACCTGCTTTACTGTGGACTACAATGGTCAGGGGTTTACAGTTTATGGGTGAGTGTCAGACAACGCCAGTCACAGGTTGCCACTCCTACGGAATACGAACAGAGGGGCTGGGCATTACTACTAATCCTGGAAGCCGCTCTTCGAGAGGCTAACATCACTCGACGGCAAGCTAGCCACTACAGTTCTCGTGAAAAAATGTCACCACCATTAGCTGGATAATTCTCCAGAGAAAAACGGGGGAAATACAGCCATTCATTAAGCTTTATTTAGGAAAACACAGCCCATCATTTGATTACTTTTAATAATAATAATAATAATAATAATAATAATGCATGGCATTTATATAGCGCCTTTCTAGATACTCAAAGCGCTTTACAATGATGAGGGGGAAACTCACCTCTACCACCACCAATGTGTAGCACCCACCTGGTATACTTTTGGTATAGTGAAAACATATTGGCTAGCCTAGCCAGAAGTTAGCCTAGCTGCGACACTTACTTGTTACTCATTTCTTCCCGCGGTTCACCACCAGTCATCATTTACCTGAGGCACTCCCTCCCGGGTTGGCTGCATGTAGCTGGCTGCCGCCTCATGCCTTCGGCTGATCTCCACTTCAGCCATGCATTTGGGCTCAAAACGGTAGCCTTCCACCTGTGATTCAAGTAAAGTATCTCAGAAGGTGTCATCAGCCAGTGCACGGTCCACAAAATCGTTGGAAGCCATTGTACTGAAATAATTGGTAACCTAGCTAAGAACTCTTTGAGCTAGCTTGCAAGCTAATACTGTTTACAGTTGTAACAACAGGCCTCTCTGACCGTGTCTGAATCAGCGCACTTGCCTACTATTGAGTATGCTAGTTGAGTATACTTTTTAAAAAGCTGTTAAGTACACGACAAAATGGTAAGCAGTATACAGTATGCCAGTACACAGGACACTACACAGGAGGACGCTGTAGATAGGGCTCTGATTTGGACACAGCCTCTCTCTCCCTCTCTGAGTTCAGTCATGCCTCCTGGTAAGCATGACTTACCTGCCCGCTGTAGTTTTTTGAAAATGAGGAAGGGTAGGGGTATATGTAATTTTTACGTATACCTCTACCAAATTTGCATCTTTAGCTGCTGATAATTCCGTTCACAGATTGTTTTGGCCAGCCACAAAGAGAGACTTGAATGAGATATGTGAATGTGATTGGGTTTATTTTATATTGGGATATCAGGTATGTCATCTGCCAAGTTCCGGGTTTGTAGGGCATACCCCACACCCATACAGCACTTTCAGGGTTTCCCACAGATATAAGTTCAATGACCACAGCGACACACTACTCATCAACATTAGCCAAAGTACTGTACCATCTGACATCAGATGAATACAAATTCATATACTTCACACAGCCTAAAATGAGATACTGAGGTCATGCCAAAATAATTAATTTTATTTAATTGTGTAGTTAGCTGGCTCCATACACCTACAGCAAGAACGTTTTACTCCTTTTATGAATGAACACACTTTTTTTCTTTCAAAAATGTTGAGCATATAAAGCTCTGAACGTTTGAAACATGATGATTCGCTCTTCTGATAGCTAGCGTAACTACAAGGTGGACCAAATAACCCCTGACTAAATCTGCACTGAAACGAAAAGACTGATTGCACCTAGAAAGCCACGTCTACCCTGTTTCATTCCTACAGCTGGCTGGCTGCGTAGCTACACAGTGTTTCATAAAACAACTGTTTAGTTGGCTTGTTAGCTTCAGGCAGCTCACTCCAAGAAGACAGTACTTCAGGACAAAATTGTCCAAAGTCATAATGAGTACCATTTTTCTGATTTGGCCTACTGTCGACAACAGTTGAATAGAAAAATGCTCACTTCAAGACTTCGTAATGTTTCCACATTCGGAACCCTGAAGTTTAATAAATAGCACCAATATATGACTGTATTTAGGCCTACCACCTCTCAAACTGTAACATCAGCACACAATTAATGTGCACTGTCCTCATTATGTACTGCAAGTGAAAGCAATTTTATCCTGTCTGTTGTCGTGGTGCCAATTCATCATAATGGTACCTGTGGGGGGACTTTTTCCTCACGTTCAGGGGTATAATATTTATAGGCCCTTCACATCCCGAAAGACTGGTCCAGTTGTATATAGGCCATCGATCAGCACCCTTTCAGCTGGCTCTGTTCTTGACTCTGTGTTGGGCAAGTATCCGAGCTGGGATTTGCAACAGGTTCTCACAAGCAGTCTGTTGTCTGAAATCGAGACACTGTGCTCAGGCCTTTCTTCTCAGTGATCATCCTCTGCTTGTTGTGTATAGTTTTATTGTGTATGTTTGTACTCTTTAGGATGTCTTCCTCTTGCTAAACATGCATAGACATTCAGTATCTCACACTGCAGGGTCAATGGCCCCCATGTTCCACTAGAGTTGAAGAAAACACCCAGGCTGTAAACACATTCATGAAATAGAAGGTTGCACTGTCATAAACACATTCATTAATTCATACATAGAGCAACAAACATGTCGCATACTTTTTTTTGGCAACTATGAAATCTCACAGTATGCACCTCCACTTATTTTTCTTGGCGCTATTGGTTCCTGGTTTTATATTCGTACTTTATTTTTCACTAACCACTGCACTTTACTCCAGGAGTCAGTGCAGGATGACCTGCATTGGTAAATAACCAGGACGTTTTAAATGTATCCCTTTCGTACTGGAGGAATTGAAGAACATGATAATTTTCTTGAGACCCATGTCCTAACCATGACACTGAAACTTCTGCAAGGGTCTAGTGGCTGATGAAATTTAATTTCTTCTCAGGGCTGGCAAAGGCTTTTGGTGTAAAGGGGGGAAAGACACTTCATTGATGGACATACTAGTCTTATTTTTTTTTTTAAATTGTATGCTCACAGAGGGGTTAAGCTTGAGACTGTTCAGGAATGGAAGCTCAGTTTAAACACAATGAAGCCTCATTTGACCTGTTATGAAAAAAGTTAACCTGGTATGCAGGGTATTTTGTGTTTTTTTGTTGTTGTTTTTTTCCCCCCCCCAGCTAGCATGTGTCAAGTGTGAAATGTTGTCAGTAGTGGGAAAGTTGAAATTATGGGCTAATCCTCAGTGTCTCTCTGTATCTCAGGCTCCAGCTTGGACCTTCATCTTCAGTGCGTTGGGTCTATTCATCTACCAGTCTCTGGACGCCATTGACGGGAAGCAAGCACGGCGAACTAACAGCAGCTCGGCTCTCGGGGAGCTCTTTGACCATGGCTGTGATGCTGTCTCCACAGGTAATGCCCCCTTCACCAACGGGAAGTTTGGAACATCAAGCAGAGTGTTTCTATGGTATCCTTTTTTCTCCATTATGTCCTCTGCTCAAGGCACTTCCCTTTATCACTGAGCTGATGCAGCTCAAGTAGAAAACTGTCTTTTATGTTACTCATCTCAGTCTAAAAGGGACATTGGCAATGGTCGAGCCATCAACATTAACTTACGGGACAAGTCGTTTATTACAAGTTGTTTATTATCACAAGAGCAATTCCACCAGCCTTTTCAAGGTAGCCCTATACTATAAGCAAGATAAGTTAGCTAGATAACATTATCTAAAAAAAGTTAATCTTTGGAGAACTAGCAAAGTAACATTTCATTTAGTGTCGAAAAACACTAGATAGCAATGTTATAAATAAAAAAACCACCCAATGTATATTGAGCTTGCATTAGCTGAGATGTATTAGTGACTAGTTAATTGTTCTATTGACAGCCCTAACTTAAACCCATTCTGAACTAAAATAATTGTCGCTTCCTGACACACTGACTATTTCTTGTGTTCTGTTTGTAGTGTTTGTTGCTGTTGGATCATGCATTTCCTGTGGGATGGGGGCGTACTCTAACTGGATGTTCTTCGCCGGCTTCGTGGGCATGTTCATGTTCTTCTGTGCACACTGGCAGACGTACGTCTCTGGCACGCTCCGCTTTGGCCTGTAAGTACAACCGTTGTTAATGTCACTCCTTCACTTGAACATTGTTTAAGTCTTATAGAAGTGTATTTCTGAGTCTTTAGACCTGTCTCTGTCTGACCATATTCATATTCATTCACAAGTGGGTGAATGTAGCCCTTTTAGGAACAGTACTTCTGGAGTGTCACCCCACGGTCCTGTACCAGACACACGGGTCAGAGGTGACAGCCACATCACTCTGTGTGCTGTGCCTGAGAAAGGCATTGTTTAAGCACAGAATAAGCTCTGCTAAGATCATCCAATCACTTCTTGGATGGAAAGAGGACCAATGACACGGGTGTGGCCTAATTCAGTAGAGGTGGGGCCAGTGGGATGGGGGAGATGCCCAGAGACCTTTATAAAAGTGTGATGGGTGAGAGATATGTTTAAAGCCAGCTGCTGCCTGCTTGCCTGTTTTTACATTCAGCCTGTTTTAGCAGCTGAAATAACATGTGAGGAGAGGGAAAAAAACATTCCAGGCTAGTTATTGTTGTGGAGCCATCATGTCATTTCTCCTACACAGATCAGCGTGTTGTTTGTGTCATTTCATCTGCTGACTCAGAAGTGCTCCTCTCCTAGGGTGGATGTTACAGAGGTCCAGATCGCCATCATTGTCATGTATCTGATGACAGCCTTCGGGGGAGTGAGTCTGTGGGACAGCCGGGTAGGACCCGAAAAACACACATGCATGAGATTTTAGAATGCACCCCCACCCCCCACCCCCCCCCCCCCCCCCCCCCCCCCCCCACACACACACACACACACACCACCAATCAGACTACAGATTGGCAAAACAATTCATTACCTTTCTGTTTGTTTTCCTTTGTTCTGTGATGTAAAATTGTAGTTTTAACACAGATCACATATTCAATTCTGCCAGTATAAATGGCCAGTATATCAAATCAAGTTGGCCTGTGCTAAAATACCTAAGATAGAAATAACAGAACTAAATAATAAAAGTACTATTTTTCCTGAGTCGGTAACTGCCAACAACCCAACTAAAATTATATGAACTCAGTGTTCTTTATCAAAAGTCTGAACAGTGTTGGCTCATTGTATACGGCAGAGAAACACCAATCCAGTGGTCCAGTGCTGGCCTTTAAATAGAACTTTTGTTTCATTTTTACTCTGTGCTGCCTAAGGAAATGTGAGAAAACAGAACAGGTGAGAAGGTAATTATGGGTAACTACTGTCATGGCAACAGATCACCCATGCACATGACGTGGCTTACACAGAGGGGAAGGGGCTTCCAGTCCTGATGGCTCTGTAGTCTCCCCCTGGCTGGTCTTACCATCACGCTCAGCATGCTGCTTCACGGCTTCCTGAGAAAATGGAAAACTTCAATATCAATGTTGCTGTGATGCCAACTTTGTATTTTTCTCCAGCTGCCCATCCTGGGAATAAAACTGCACACTTTTCCCATCCTGGGTATCATTGGAGGCGCCCTGTTCTCCTGCTCAAACTACTTCCAGGTCATCATGAATGGTGGAGTTGGCAAGAATGGCTCCACTGTGGCAGTAAGTCTGTTAAACATCCTAATCAAAGAATGCATTCATGTATTCTGGAAAGGCTAAGCTTTCTTATTTTTAAATCAAATGTACAAATATGTAGTGAGCAGTCCAGTGAGCAAACCATATGCATCCCTCAGTCAACATTGCTTGTCTTGTCAGACTGTAGTTACTACATGTTTACAGAAGTTTGTTTCTTGCAGGATACCAGTGTGCTGTCACCAGGGATGCACATTGGTCTCATACTCACATTGGCCTTCATCATCTTCAAGAAATCTTCCAGCCAGCTATTTGAGCTCCACCCTTGCCTCTACATCCTTACCTTTGGATTGGTCATGGCTAAGATCTCCAACAAGCTTGTTGTGCGTCACAAATGAAGCTGTAACGCCCAACTGTTTATGATACACAAACAAACTTAAATGTAGCTACTGTGACTACGGTCAAATGTAAATGTCTTATTACAGTTACCACAAGCCACAAATGTGTAATATTTTTGCTCAGAGTGTTTTTGTTTCCCAGAGTGGCAGATATTTTTACACATTCTGCACATCCATACAGAACCTTTCCCAAGGCCTGTTTTACTGATGTTGCTCTCTTTTTATATAGATTGCCCATATGACCAAGAGCGAGCTTCATCTTCATGACACAGCCTTCATTGGGCCTGGCCTCCTCTTCCTAAACCAATATTTCAACAGTTTCATTAATGAGTACTTTGTCCTTTGGACTGCTCTGGTGAGTCCTCTTGAAACATCACTTACAGATTATCACTGATTTCCCATAGTCCTCCTCAACCTACAGATTATCACGAAGGCTCTGAGTTTTTCCTGAACTTGTGACTTGGGAAATATTTAACCTGTATTTCTGTCCTGCTCCGCAAGGTGTGTCTGCAGCAGAAGGGACTTTGTCATCCTCAGAATAGCATCTGAGGCAGTGCACCCTCACAGATGTTTAGCTACTTTGAGGGCAGTAAAGTTGCTTTGAGCTCCCTGCATATACTCTAGTTGCAGTAATTCATGATAACCTAACACAGAACGCAACCAATTATACAATTAGTTACCAATTGGAGAGCTTGATTGCCCAAGGGCAATGGCAAATCTCCAAATCAGGGATGTTTGGAATCTTAAGGGATGGTGTGGATACATGTTTTTGTCCTAGCCCAGCACTGAAACACCTGACCACAGCTAATTGAGGTCAAGACTGGAACCGTCTATTGTGCTGGGCTAGAACAAAAACTTAGACCCACACGGCCCTTTTCAGATAGGATTGTACACCCCTGTGGTAACTGATTGATTCATTGAAATGTGAGGTGATTATGTTATCCAGTGCTTATCCTGACCCCATGAGGACATCAATTGTAATGCAAGTTTACATTGCTGTGGGTGGTTCTTTTAATGTTTTCCCCGTTTTGTTTCCACTTCTTACCCTGTATCACATTCAGCTTCTCTCCTTGGTGGATCTGACAAGGTACTGTGTAGGCGTGTGTCTCCAAATCGCTACCCACCTGAAGATCAGTGTGTTCAGCATCACCCCGCAGGTCCACCAGCACGACTGACAGTCCGCCCAGCGGGAAGAGGCTGGGGTGAGCGAAGACGCCACCCCACTGCTGAAAGCAGATCTGGAGGACCCCTCAAACCAAAAACTAATCAGCCTTGACACTGTAACTACCTACAATTAGACCGGACCATTCACAACTAACCGAGCTAATGAATGATGCATGCCTTACAGTTCCACACTGGACTGAGCGAGATACTGGACTGGAAATAATCATGGAAATGCCTTGTGTTCTAGAGTTTCTTTTTCTTGCTCTAAATAGACATTGTGTGCACTTAAAATCACTGGTTAAGTGAATGAATCTCATTACGAACCAGCACCATTGGTGCCTTCTTGATTAATAGACCCCAAATGATATGAGCTGTACCCCACCATGTAGGTACGTGAGCAGGAAATCAGTAGTTACTCCATTTGCACATTTTCCGTACTGTGGACGAGGTGTGTCTTCCTGTTTATGCCACAACAGAGCACCAAGAAGACCATGCTGATGACCTTTAGTCACAAGCTGAAATATTGACTCAGACATGACCCTGTTGCAGATGACCATGCAAAGATCCAGCGTAATACAATAGGTTTTCTGTCATTATTTCCAGTTTATTTAACCTGAAAACCACTTAACATTTAAAAAAAAAAAATATATATATTATTATTATTAAAGGACTGCTGTCGTCCTTTTGGGCAAATGTTGAAATAATGCTCGCTTCTTTGCTTCAGCTGTACCCTCGTCCTCAGATGCAAGTCGCAAGTGAAGCAGCTTTCCCTTTCAGACCTCTTTCAGACTTTGTGATAGTGGCAGCCAGACCCAGTTCACATTCACATGCTGAGTTCACAGACGACAGCATAGGTATGGAAGCAAAAGTAAATAAGGATTGCCCACGCCTTTCGCGGCTCTTACCGGGACGGCTGGAACAAGCCATCTGTGGTATTCAAGGCATGACAGGGCTTTCAACACCTGCAATTGACTTCTTCCTTCATGTAAAATTATACATATTGTTTACTTCCTCATTGAAGAGCATTGCTTCCTCATTGTAGAGCAGCATGGCAAACATTATTTGCTTTGGGAACATTTGTATGTAACATCAGTTAAATCTTGAATTAAGAGTGGACATCGACAGTATTTCTATCCACCCTACCGTGTTGTCAACTGAGCTGGTGTCTGTTTTCATCCTTATTTGAGTCTTGCTGGATCAATAGATCATAAAGAACCAGTCACTTCAGTCCTGTAAAATATAGTTGGGGGTACCATTTTCCTGTTTCGGACTGATGTGTTTTGTTTAGTCATCTCCGGCTAGAAAGAAGGAGAAAACGACTCAAGAAATAATCTTGCTCTGGAATCTTGCTCAAAAGTACACTATTCTGTTGTGATATACTCAATTTTACCACTTGTTGGTTTGTGGAATTTCGATTGAAATTGGCCATCAGCAATCAATTTATAATTAATTTATCCTGTAAAGTCAAGAAATGTAATGCTATGCTATGTGATCACAATCAGGAAGTTAAAACTATATATTTGCCCCAAAGGTCTATAGTAGCACCGGCGACTGTATATATTACTTGTATAGTCATCTCATCTAAATTACACACTTAAATAACTCAGTTCAGGAATTGTTAAAAATGCAACAAAACAAATGCTTAAAACCTCAATTATTTCCAATGAAAATAATGTGGAATGGTAAGATTTAAATGTGGAATGGTAAATTCCAGATAATCTGTCAAGAGCGGCAGGTTTACAGGGGACCAGATCTCAGTGTTAATGCAGCCACCAGTGGCAACTGATTACTAGAAGCCCTTCCGAGCCTACACCTCTACCCATGTTTTCCCACATCACTGACCTCCAAAATGTATAGCTCCTCCTGCAACCCCCCTGCATTGCACTCCCTGGTTCTCTGCTCCATGTGAGCACAATCTCTAGCCTTGGCTAAAGGAAAACTCCACAGCAGTTTGATTTCTATGGTGTTATTCATGTTCATTGCGGTTGTGATCTATACAAAATATCACTTGATTACTTATCATAACTAAATTACCCTATGTTAATTAAAATGATCATGTTCAGCAAAGCCAGTCTTCCAATTTGGCACTGTAATTCAATTCCAATCAAGCTGTTCACCAACTTCTCATAAACAGCAGACGCAAGGAAACGCAGGAATGGCTGCATACTCTTTCAAGACAGTTTTAAACGCCAGTAACATCTACTTTATTGACAGGACAGGTACAAACACATGTACATATTATTAATTTTGAAGTTAAGATAATGCTGTCAAGAGCTGCTGGTAATAAGTAGTGGAAAGCATGAATACCAGCGTGAATGAGGCTCCTCTTGCCCAAGTCATCTGAGATTTGTCAAAGTCCCGCAAGCAGTTTTACAGCAGTGGTTCTCAAGTACGGTCCTGGGGGACCACTGTGCTGGTTTTTGTTCCAGCCAATTTCTTGTTGAATACAATTGTAAAAGTTCTTTCATAATTCTTTAACACAATGCAGGTTTGGTTGTTATCATTTGCGGTCTTTGAATTCTTCATTATCTACCAAATGGTTAATTTTTTGGCCATGTGTCCACACTTTCACCAATTAGGGAGCCTTTTGATTCACAAATTTGATCAGTTTTTTTTTATTTGTTTTTTTTACCTCTTTATGTAGTCGTTTGCAATCTAGCACAATGCAAATATGGGACTTTTATTCATGGCATGCATAGCTATTTCTGACATAATGTGGCTTTAAATAATCCCTTAAACATGAATTGTCAAGTGTAATTATGAAAAATTAACAGCTTGTTAAAATTCTGGGCTTGCAATTGTGGTTGGACCAAAAGCCAGCATCCCAGAGGACCAAACTTTTGAACCACTGATCTAGAGTACAAATTAATTTTTGCCATTTTTGGGTGAATTTTTCCTTTTAACACGTCTCTACACATGAAGGAGAGGACCTCTAATGTAGGTACAAATTCACTAGTCGGTGCTGCTGGTTGGTGATGCATTTACACTGAGATACCAGCTGCTTTACATAGTCTCTTCCTCAAGGGCTATACATTTAAGATAATGTGTGATTGAATTTAATTATGTTGAAAGCCTTAAATTTTAAATGTGAAATTCTTTCTTTTTTATGTGAATCTGGGTGTATGAACCAAGCAAAGAGCAAATTACCTGGTAGCATTCTCTTTTCATTAACACTTTCAGTTATTTTCATTTATGCAACACTATTTATACAAATACCATCATGATTAGGAAATGTATGTATTTATAACCCTAAAAATGGGACTTTTCAGAATTCTGCCTTTGCGTTCACTGAACACACACACACACACACACACACTTGTATACAAAGTATATTTGTATATACATGGGTACTTGAAACTCAATGCTTTGTGATTGATGTATAATTGAGTTCATGATTAGGTGAGTAGAGAACCACTATGTGACTAGTGCCTACAGGACAAGTAGTTGTTAAACAGGGTACAGGTCCCTTTTAAGGTCTGTCTTTGTCTTAACAGAGTAGGATAGACAAAGGGATTTTGCTCATTAAAAATGGAAGGGTGATTTCTGGAAAAGGTAATGTCACTTTGATTTGATTTTTTATTATTAAATAATTTATTTTTAATGACAAATGCTCTACTGTTTTTTAATCATCTGAACTGAGTGAGCAAACATTGTCACTGCATATATTTAAAAAGCAGCAGGTGTTTTTCTCATTTTCTGGTTTGATGTAAAAGATTTGGTACTGCCACATGCTCCTTTGTTTAAAGAAAAAACAGAAAACTGCCATTTTTAATTTCTTTATAGAAACAATTTTAACAGGTTACATGTTTTCAAACTTGGAACAAAAGTGGCACATTAAAATGATGCACAAATGTGTTTCACCTTTGCATTTTCTGCATCAATATAATGTTGGCAACATTATACTAACAAAGTAATATGAGTAATATGAAAAACAATAAAATTATTTGCCATTTAAAAACTGGTGCTAACACCTGAACTGTTAATGTCTATGATGTGTGATGACTGAGTGTGTCTGGCTGCACCTGGGCTGGCATTGTCTTTGGTGTGGCTGTATTGAGTCTGAGGTGAAGGATGCAGAATCCTGTCTAGTGGACAAGAGTCCTCAAAACAGCATGGAGTGGAGAGACTTGCGCACGGTTGCCATCTCCTGCTGTTGCTGTGGGGACAAACTGGCGTTAGCTGGTGAGGGAGGCACAAAGGACAGGACAGTCATGCTTCTTCTCTAACCCTTGTCCCGAGTCCCTACAGCAGACTGGGCCTGGTTACATTGTCACAGAGACCAGGGTTTCTCTACCTTGAATGTTCTTGGCATTGAACAGTCTGAATTGCGTTTTTACTCACTGTGTCCATCATGATCTTTTTCTGCAGTAAGCCCATCTCTTTGCGTAGTTCTGACTGAGCCCCCATCAGAAAGGACTCATGACTCTTCTCCATCTCCTCCATGTTCTATACAAACACATGCACAGAAGGCAGCATACAAAATTCACACCTCTTTAAACATTCAGCTGTTCTCTCTTAGGTCCTGTCAGACAAGCGTGTAGTCAGAAACGTTACAGAACAGTCTCACAAACGTCCTGAAATGCTGAAATCTAGTAGGTGTTCGAGTTCAATTAAATGCACTTACACTCAAAGTGTGAGCAATAATATGTTGAGGGGGGATCTTACAAAACACACTAACATACTCGGGAAGAGAGATGTTAAAAAGAGTTACACAAACTAGCCAATTGCTCACCTTGGTAAACTGCTCATACATCTGTTTTATAGACTTAAGTTTCTGGCTCTGTACAACTCTGGCTTGCTGTAAGAGCTTCTGCTGCTGTCGAAATAAATTCTGCAGAAGAGAAAATGGTTTAAAAGAAGGTGGAATTATTTTACAATTAACAAAACCAGTGTGCAGTCTTGGAAAAAATACAGGAGCACTGATTTCAACCTTCAACTTTGTGTGTTAGTGTTGTGTGGTTGTGTGTATGTCTGTGGGATATGTGTGTGGGTGTGTATGGGCTAAGGCTATGTATACCAACATTAAGTTTCTCCTCCTGTTCCTCTGATTTCTGCACATCACTCTCCCACTGCTGCAGCACAGAGAACACCTGCTGGGAGTAATCCTGTGTCAGCTTCTGCCTGCAGGATCACAGGAAACGCATTCACTGACACCCCAATGAAATTATCTAAAATCACACCACCTGGGAATTGTCCAAAGTGTGCCTCTGTTGTAGACATGCATAACAAATACATCTCCATTCCACTCTCAGGAGAGGTTCAGCTGAAGTCTAAGAAATAAGCAAATGCTGACTGTACTGCACTTGCTGTCCAAAACAGCAGACCTTCCCAATGAAAGGAATGCAAATTCTCGTTATAATATCTTGGCCATCAATGTACCTAAGGCTGCAGAAATAATCGGCATTTCATCATACAGTGTTCATGGGAGGCTGACCGCGGATTTGGGCATGTTACTGTCATGACTGCTCATATTAATATTGCCAATGACAAATTCACTAATATTGAACTATTGAATACAGCATAAATATTATTTCACAACAATCCCTCAGTTAATAACTCGTAAATGTCAATGACATTATGAATACCTCAATGAAAACATCTTCCTGCTTTAACTTCATTGATCCATCCTCTCTGGTAACGTTATCTGTGTCCCACTGCACAGTACTGCGTTAATCTATTATTTGCACACAGTTAACATCGCTTTGTTCCTACTAGCCAACAATCAGACTTCTGATAGGCTAGTTTTAGACTTTAACCCCTTTACGGAGATGCCTAGTGGCCATGGTGCCGGCGGCAAGATTTTGCTCAACTGAGACATTCGTTGCTCCTGCAGCCAAATTATGAGTGGGAAGAAGAAACTCTTGTGTTGTATCTTTATTAGTATACGACTTGTGACAACTCTGCCGAATACAGAGCTTTTAAGTGTCACTATTCACCCGTAGCAAGTCCAATTAACAAGAAACCCCCCAACCAGCCTCGCATGCAACTATACCTACCCATGCATGACATAGTGGACAATAGTATCTATGTGTGAGATCATAAATATATTTCTTCATCATCTAAAATTAGTATTCCATCATAGCAACAAGACAAACCCAACAATCGATCGTATGCCAAAAAAGCTGTGAAAGCCCTGCTCATTCAAATGTAAAATAAACCTGATATTCTTGTGTAATGATATCACATCATTCTACCATCAATATCTGCTACTAAATATGAATACATATACAATCCTACCATTAGTTTTACACATAGAGATGTTCCTTTCAAAATTCAGTGGTCATTTATTGTCTGGGACAATCCGTTTGAGAAATACACACCAGTTTAGAATGTTATTGCACAACATGGTCTGCGTCCAACACCCCATATACTGTACCTGCAGCTCTGAAGTATTTCACGTCATTCCGGTTTTATTCACAACTGTTTTATCCGATAACAGTATATCCTTCTTAAGGATCCTCCTTAAAGGCACAGTCAACTTAGTGTATGTAAATTTCTGACCCACTGGAATTGCGATATAGTGAATTAAAAGTGAAATAATCTGTTTGTAAACAATTTTTGGAAACATTACTTGTGTCATGCACAAAGTAGATGTACTATTGACTTGCCAAACACATGAAATCTGTGGAGTGGTTACAAATGAGTTTTAATTACTTCAACCAATGTATGTAAACTTCCAACTTCAATTGTATGTAGCTCTGAGTATTTCATTGCAAACAGTTTCTTTGCATTTGTGGCACTTTATTTTTACTTAAACTGTGAAAATAAACAAATCTAACTCTGCTCACACCTGTAGTTATAAAGCCATAAACAGAGCACCCCTAAATAGGTGAGAATTTACCAAATTTGCCATCTGCGCGAAGGGGTTAATGTTACTGCACAATAATACGCCAATAAAGCATTATGAGTCCATCTTCTGATTTCTTGTCAAACTACAAGCAAGCAGGCAGAGAGTGGGATATATCTTTCTCAGATAGCCTATAAGATCGCTATATTGCTCACTTAGCAATATAGCCTACAACCTATCTGCCGTTTCTCTCAATATTTGAGAAATTGACTTTTCCATGAATGTTGTCATGGGTATTTGCAGCCCCTGCTGTTTCTGCGGTCGTCTTTCTTTTTGGCGTCGTCGGGATGCTCTAGCGGATTTTTCTGCCTCCGTTCCGGTATTCGTGTTTTGCCCAACAATTATTCTCTGCACCTGTTTTGCGTTTCCTGTCGGCTATAAATACCTCAGGACTTCCGCATTTCGATATTGTCTTTGCTATGTTGACAACGAAGTCGGTAAGGTCCTTTCTCTCTTTATCCTTTGTACTGTTCTGCCAGTTACCTTTTTGTTCAGCTCGTTTTCACCTAGAGCTGTAGGTAACAGGTTCTAGTTTAATTTTCATTCTATCACCCGTTTATACAGGGTGTTTCTTTTGTTTTGCTTCACTACCTCTTGTTACGCCTAATTATTTTGTGCGTGAGGTTCTTTTGTTAGTTATTCTCGCTGTTTATCGAGATCACCTCAGTTTTTGGAGGTTGCTTTGTTTTGCCTTGTGCTAGGGAGGTTTTGCTCCCGATCCTGTGATATCCCAGTCCTGGTGCGGCTTCTTCCGCGTTTTGTGGTGTATCTCTCTAGATACGCTTTTAGAAATCCTTGTCGATCGTGTTTGGTTCTCCGAACCCTACACTCTCCCTTACAAATGTACTTGTTCACATAGATAAATATATACGAAAATAAACAAAAAAATAAATGTGAAAATTAAAAAATAAAAGAATTTAAAACATAAATATAAGTTCAATTAATTGACCCTTCGCTAAGCCCCGCCCCCCTTAGTAACTGTTGCTATGTCCCATCTCATTCATGAAGATGTTATTATCATCGGTTTGTTTACGAGATGGAGTCTGGTAACGTTAATGTTATTCAACGTTAGCGAACGTTAACATTTTAAAAATAGATCTGCAAACACTAACATATGGGGCTCTATTTTCAAACCAGCGCAAGGGGACGGTATAGTCAAACGCAAGCTTGTTGACAGCATCAACGTCTTAAAACTGGCGCTATGGCGTTTCTCAGCAATACGGCTAGGATCAACAAATTCTCAACATAACATCCTTTCGCTTGCGCTGCAGTGGGATGGGTGGCGCTGTCTGGGGCGTGTTCTAAAATACTTTCGGCTCAGTGACAATTTGAACCAACGAAAACCCATTGCGTTATGATCAGCTGGAACCACCTCTTAGCGGCAACGCAATAGACTCTGGCAATTTGGAAACTTATTAGTCATGTAGTTCTATGTAGTGTCTATAGGTGATGCCAACATTACACTTCCATTTAATGAACAAACAGCCTATAATTATTATTAATTAATTAATTTTAATTTAAGCTACTAGAATAAAACAGGACAGCTTACAAGAAACTTGCGATCATGTAGGCCAATAGCCTATAATATATAAATTACACATTGACACAGTTGAATCATAAGCCTACCATTTGAATCATAATTATGCCTACATCACCTAATGTAGGCTAATTAATGCATTCGCCACCTCCTCCCGTGCCTTCCGAACTTCTGGGAGACGAGGTGGTGTGGATTGTGATCCATAAATTACTACAGTCCTAGCCTGTACTTCTGTTGCAAGTATGTCTGATTCCTGTGCGGAAAATCGCTCTTGTCGTTGACGGTCCAGTGCGTTTGGGTTGCTCATTATGAAAATGCATGGAGCGATTGCGTTCCAACTGGCTTTTTTTAAAGCATGAGAACAACAATTTGATTGGCTACCATAGAGGCACACCTTGGACATTTAAACCCAGCCTTTTAGCAATACCGCCATAAGGTGCGCCAAGATTGCCGTCATGAAATTACCAAATTTCTCGCCGCCACGCCCTCAGAGCGATACCGCCAAGCGATTACTCTTGCGTTCACCATTGCGTTTGGTTTATTAAAATAGAGCCCATGGTCTTTTATATTAGTAAGCTAACCAAACGTCCAAATAAGTCCAGTTTCAGCACAGTAGCTAAGTGGTAACTGGCCAGATAATGTTAGATGCGCTCGCTTTGGCTTTAAAATGCCTAACAGTAACGTTACAGTATTGATTTCACGCTATGGAAGTGGACATTCCGTCTGTCCATTTACATTAGAGGTGAGATTAAATTTACTGTTTCAAATGAAATGGCTCAAGCTAGAGTATTATTTCACAAACTATTAAATGTTCCAATACTTTGTCTATTTAGTGGCTGTTATTGCATTATTCATGTTTTTAGCTTACCAACATTTTAGTTGGAGGTGGTCGGCATGTAACTGCAGCTCCACTATCAGCAGGAGTATAGTTGCACAGACAGCAGAAAGTGTTTGGGTAACGTTACTTGGGACTTGGCTTCCCACTAACAAATTGCGGGAATAACCTGTTTGTTAGAGAACAGTGATTTTCTTTCCTTCTTTTAAAGTTAAATTTATTGTGTCCCTTTTTAGACAGAACTAACATAAACAGTAGCTATAACAGCTGACGTCCTTTACGGATAGCTAAAGCTAAATCATGTGATTAACGTTGCATTGTTAGACCATTGAAAACAGTTGAAATAGATACCTTGGAGCAAACATAATGTTAGATGTGCTTCGTCATCTCCGAGGGGTTCAATTGTGAATGAGTTCGCCCACATAATTTTATCCACAGTCTACACTTTTCCTTGTTTGATTTGGGTTTTGGAAATGGAAAAAAATTACATCCTCCTCCAAACTCTTTGGATAAGGAGTGTCAGTTTTGCAGGTTCCCCAATCTCATCGTTTGACCATGATGACAAGCTAACCTACAACCTATGACCAGTAAATCATTTACTGGTCATAGCATACAACTAGGAAAGCTTGACGGAGGTCCACTGCCTAGTAACGGTTGCTAGGCTATGATTGGACAATCGCCGCTTGGAGGAGGGGTATAGCGAAGGGTCAATTACACATACATTTACATTTCTATATTAATTTCCAGATTTACTTATTTATATATTTTTAGATAATTTTTTTAATTAATTTCCAGATTTATTTATTTACTTTCAGATTATTTAATTCATTCATTTTTATATTTTCACATTTATTAATTTATTATTGTGGCACTCTCTGTGTCCCATATGGTATATTTACTTGTAAATATAATACTGACTGTTGGGTAGGAGAATTAATTGTGTAATTTTGCAAATGGTAGGAAGGAGTCATTATTGACCTGATTTTAAAGTTGGGTTTGTGCCAGATTTTATTTGCTTCCCACCAATGCCTCTACTCAGTCATCAGGGATAGAATTATCAACACTTAGTGGCCTACTCGACCCATGGCCACCCAGTTGGCAGCCTGAGGCCCAATCACCTTGGCCACCAGGCACAGAACCCATGACCCCCTGACCTCTGACACTGCTGGGTCTTCCACAGCTGCTCCAGTTTCTGGTTGCTGCCCTTCAAGGTACTCTTGGTGTAGGCCTCCAGCCGCTTCCTTTTCGCCTGAAGAGCCTTACTCATGTCAGCTAGAACATACAAGATTTTTATGACGGACAAATTTCACTTACGCAAATATTTTAAGGCAAACATCACAGAGTAAAAATGATGCACTCTTGACAACTACCAAGTAGAGTATAGAGGCCCTGGGCTCCTTTACAATGTTTCATTTATTGGAGACTGTGTTGGAGTCCTCTTTCTGTTTGATGTTGTTCCTCTCACATATATTTTCATGAGAAAGTTCCAAATTCCAACAGTGCTATTTATTTTTTCTGGGTATGGAAATTATCTGCAGTTTCTTAACTTCACAAAGTTCTGCTCAGCTGTGCAATGCATACATCATATGTGACATTTTCACTGAAGCCCGGGCCAACTTAAATATCACACATATGTGTATAAATTAACCCAATGTAACATAACATATTAATTACTGCACTGACTTGTGACACATTCATGTAAAATGGTTCCATTAAAAAAAAAATCAACTTGCCTCCAAACCTTTCCAACATAGTTTGTACCTCGCTCCTGATGAAAGGAAGATAACGTTACATTTTTTTCAGCTTAAAAAAACCAACCTATTTCTTTGAGGATGTGAAAGTGTTCTGCTCAGCATAGCTACTGTTAGTTACAGGGTTCAGCAATCAATATTACATTGAATGATTCCTATTATTAATAAGTAACGTAATTGTATAAAACAGGCAAAACACAATTAGCTAGCTAGCTAACTAACGTTAGAAGCTGGCTGTTTAGCTAACGTTATTTTAAATGTCACATTTACCCACCCCATTCCCACGTTTATGTCGTCTTCTTCCAAAGCAGTGGGCCTTTTCTTCGCCACCTTCTCTACAACCGGAGTTTCATCTGCTAGTTTCAAGATATAACGTTATAGGTCAATTATGAACAATTAATTGCCGTACAACTCAAGGTTATCCAATACGGTAATATTACAATACCGTCTAGCTACTTTTGTAGCCAACGTTAACGTTACCTTCTCTCACTTCGTCCTCAGAGCCGCTCAGACCTTTCTTTTCGTCATCAACGGTAAAGTCAAACGCACGGAGATCATTTGAGTTTTGTGTAACGTTAACGTTATTATTCGCTTTCTTCGTCTGTTTTCTCCCAGCCGATGCCATTTTCTTCGATCACTTCGTCCCTGTGTAACGTTAGCAAAATGTAACGTTAAACGTTAGTCAACGTTAGCTGGATAATTAACAAACGTTATCAATCTATCCTTGTGACATTATGTCCTTAGCTAACGTTAGTTAACTCCAGGTTTGTGATTTGACATTGTTCTATTTCACAAATTTTCATAACGCTAACTAACCAACTAATAACCCCCCGCCCCCCCCCCCCCCCCCAAAAAAAAAAAAAAAAAAAAAACTAGACTAGACTAGCTAACGTTATATATTTAGTTACGCATGTATTTCGGATGTTGAAATTTCGCTGCTCTCCAAAACGGTTTATTGTAAACTGATATTTATGGCCAAAACAAGAGCTCCTGGCAAGCTTGACGCAGCTACCGTCAGCGAAACTTTGCAAAAACATGCCGCGCTAAATTAATAAGCTAACGTTAGATAGCTAGCTAAGAACGTTAACGTTACCTCAGCCAGTCTATCAACCGCAACGTCAGATGAGCGAGATAACTTTACTGATGCGTTAGGCAAAATATATTCAGTAATTTATCATCTTATTCGTGGTCATAGGATTTCTGTCAATTTTAGCAAAAAAAAAAGAAAGAAAGATAATAGACAGTTCACTATACAAATGGAGTTAGTTAGCTAACGTTTAACTACTAAACGTCTCCTTATGCGCTCGCGATGACAGTTGACAATGACTGCCTGCGCATGCGTTCGTTTCAGTGATAAGAACGGTGGATCCATAGATAGATATGGTATATCTATTGGTGGATCACTCTTTTCATACACAGAACATACCGTATTTCTCCATCTCCATATATTTTCTCCAAAGTGTAAATACGGTAGCATTCCGTTCAGATTAGTTAGAGGACTATGAAAGAATAATTCAGATTTATTGCCTCATAATAGCTTTAATGTAGCTTTTGAGATGTCCAGAATGGCAGGAACCTCAGTATAGCCTACAAACAAGGATGGAGGTAAATCCCGTGCTAATTTCATCCTGCCTTGCTGTGCTGAATTCCATATTGTTCCCCCTTTTTGAAGTGACTATAAAAACCTAAACAGTTTCGGTGAACTGATGAGACAGAATAGAGACAGAAGTAGGCTATCTGCTGCAATAAGGCCAGAATACAGTATGATTGTCATATATCCACACTCCCACGCCATGATTCCATCAGGATGGAAAGAAGACCTGCAGATTCTGCTCTTCCACAGTGTGAACAAGTATTCCTAAAGGTCACAGAAGCCATTAGCCTCTCCAAGAACTGTGGGCAAAAAAACCTTTCCCCTGTGCCTTCACATGCTGACAACAAGGCTTTATATCTGAGACAACAAACAGCCTTCTGCCTGAGACCATAACTGTGTCTTCAGTGCCCACAGTCAGTCATCTCTGAGATGTGTCCAGTGAGCAGGAATGTAACAGTCTCCTCACACCAGCTTATCCTTGCATGAATGAGATACTGTGAGGAAGTCACCACATCAGACTTTTTCATCCTGCCTGGATTCATGGGGCCAACTCAACCTGTCACCAGTGATCTCTAAAATAAAATATTTAAATCCTGCTTGACCATGGATGCAAGGCATTCTCTATGGACAAAGCTGATTGTTGATGACAGTGACACCTGCATGGCCCACATGTATACGCACCTAAATATTATTATTGTCAGTGAATTCACTTCCACACAACATGCACAACCTAAAACATATTTAACTTCATAATTTACTAACTTTTGCACTGGGATGTCCTTTGTGAAACAGTATTTGTGTGTACAGTGTACCCACATCAGAGCACAAAGGAGCACAGAAATACACCATCATAAGAAAATTAGGGAAACATAAGGAAATTAGGACTTTGTTAGGATGAATCTATCCATTTAATTTTGTGAGGTCTTATTTTAATTTCCCTGAAGCATGTTGAGGCTCCAGATAGGACACTGGGCCTCTAGCTGCCTGCTAAAAATCTTGGAGATTCTGGCCGTTAGGCCTCTGAACCCCCCCCCCCCATCTCCTCCATGCTTACAGGTAGGAATAGTCAGTATTCTATTTTGTCACTGATGAGGCCTGCTTTAAAAGCACTTCCTCACAAACACACAGACAGACAGACAGGCAGACAGACACACACACGCGCACTATTTACACACTTCAGTAGAGTCAGACAGTACAGTAATAAAGAATGCTGCTCTCTCTCTATTATAGGTTTGTGTTTTCCAGGAAGGCACTCAGCAGTGTTCATGCCACATATTGAATGCCCTAAAAATAGCCCTTCACAGTCCACAAAAGCTCCACAGACTTAAAATGTTTCACACATTTGTTTTCCAAGCAGGACAGGAACACTGAGAGAATGCTCAGCAAAACAATTAAAAGACGAGCAGTCTCTTTAATCTACAGAAAAGACTATCAATATTGGAATACATTTTTAATTTGTTATACTGTTACTTTATAGGTCCTTTGAGAAATGAATGTGCAGATGTTGTGTGTGTGTCCCATGAATCCCCCCACAATAGCACAAACGTTTGTACATCATGCACAAGGGAGTAATACAAGAATTCCACCCGCAACCTCGCTGCCACCAGCTGCCTCAGAACATCACCTGCCTCAACAGACCCTGTCCCCAGCCCCTTATTCTTCCTGCTGAGCCAAGTAGCCAACATAGTCTGCCCAAAAATAAAATTGTGCAAGCACACTCTCCCCTTCTCTGACACCCTGTACCTTGGGCCCCGGATATACACCTGCCATGAGAAGTGAGTTCCCAGCCCTGCACACCAAACCCTGACTATCCTCAGCAGACCCTGGAACCTACCACACTCAAGAAAAAAAGTGCTTAACTGTTTCAGACTCTCCACTGAAAAAGCAACCCTCTTACTGTAAAGATCTGAAACCCCGCCTGAGTAACCAAATTGTAGAAGGGTGTGAGTGCTGAAAAGTCCACCACCCCTGGAGAGAGAGAGAGAGAGAGAGAGAAAGAGAAAGACAGTGCAACACAGACGTTAAATTTCTTCTCTATGCAGATGACCTGGTGCGGCTGTCACCCACAGCACAGAGGCTACAGCAGCATCTGGATCTGCTGGAGAAATGCTGTCAAAACTGGGCCTTGACGGTAAATTTGAAAAAGATGAAAATTATGGTCTTCCAAAAAAAGTCCAGGTCTCAGGAAAACAGATACTGCTTTACTCTAGGAAACACCGCCCTAGAACATGATTACCTAGGAATAAAAATCAGTGCATCAGGGAGCTTTGGTCTGGCAGTCAATGCATTAAAAGAAAAAACTTGTAGAGCTTTTTATGCAATCAAAAGAAGATTCCATAAGATAAATATCCCCATTATGTCATGGTTTTTAACCCTTTTTGCCTATGCGGTCATTTTCCTTGGTGGCCACGCGAGGGCGCTGCTCTTTTGGTGGATGCTTGCTCCGCCCTGCTTAGATTGTGAAGCTTCTGTTAGCGTCCACACCTGTGCATGGTCACCTTGAGATATATAAGCCTACCGTTTCCTTCGTTCGGGGCTTCGAGATTGATTGTTGATTGTTTGTTGTTTGTACTGTGGTGTATTGTTGGCTGTGAGTGATTCATACCATTTGGGCTACTCGCCTATTTTTGCGTCTCATTGCTGAGGCAGGGCTTATTTCTTGCTGGCTGTTTAGTTACTTATCTCGTAGAAGTATGGGACCGCGGATCTCTGCTCTATTTCGTCTTTGTGTGCTTTTCTCCATGTATGGAGATTTGGGCGATTCTGTTCGGAACTGTAGTTCTGTTCGCCCTTCGGTACATGTCTTGCCATAGGGAGATCGGGCGTTTTGCTTCTACTTAGTTACTTAGCTCGTAGAAGTATAGAGTAGCAGTTCTTTGTTCCATTTTCGCCTGTGATTGATTTTCTTACTGAGAGACCTGGCGTTTTAGCTTCTACTCATTTCCGTGTTACAGGGAGCCAGTTAGTAGCTCTTTGGTACGTTTAATTTGTTTATACTGAGAGGCAGGGCTTGTATTAGTGTTTGAGTTTGCGCTAGTCTGCTAGCCTATAATTCCGATGCAGCTGTCCTTTCGTCTTTTTGTACCTTTAACCGTAAATGGAGTTTGACGATTTTGTTCGGAACTGTAGTTCTGTTTCGTCTTTCGGTGCATGTCTTCCTGTGGGGAGGATTGGGCGATGTTGTGGATATGTTTTGCATTTGACAAACGAGTCTTTGAAAGTAGCCTTGGAACGTTAAATCTCTGTTCCTGTTCGCCTCGTTACATTCCTATTTATGGTGAGACAGGGCATTTATTTTCTACTAATCTCGCGTTAGTCTTTTTAGCCGGCAAATGTCCGGTACAGCTGTCCTGTTTCCTCTATTCGGTACCTGTCTCCGTACGTGGAGCTTTTGACGATTTTGTTCGGAACTGTAGTTCCTTTTCGTCCTTCGGTACATGTCTTCCTATAGGGAAGATTGGGCGATGTTGTGGACATGTTTGCGTGTGACTGCGAGCCTCCATATAAGCCTTGGAACATTTATTATCGGTTCCTTCGCCTCGTTACATTTCCCCTTACTGAGAGGCTAGGGCGTGTGTTTTCTAGTTAAGCTTGCATTAGTCATGTTTGATAGTGAAGTTATGGGACGACGGTGCTCCGTCGGCTCGCCTGTAAAATGTTTCTCCCCCTGGGAGATCGGGCGTTTACCCCTTTGTTTTCTGCATTTGACTGCGAGCCTATTAAACTAGCCATGGAACGTTAAATCCCTGTTCCTGTTCGCCTCGTTATATTTCTCATCATGGAGAGGCAGGGCGAATACTAACTCGTTTTGGTCTTTTAGCCGGTAACTGTCCGGTGCAGCCTGTCCTGTTCGTTCCTTTTGGTACCTGTCTCCGTACATGGAGTTTGACGATTTTGTTCGGAACTATGGTCCGGTTTCGTCTTTCGGTACATGTCTTCCTATAGGGAGGATTGGGCGATGTTGTGGATATGTTTTGCATTTGACAAACGAGTCTTTGAAAGTAGCCTTGGAACGTTAAATCTCTGTTCCTGTTCGCCTCGTTACATTCCTATTTATGGTGAGACAGGGCATTTATTTTCTACTAATCTCGCGTTAGTCTTTTTAGCCGGCAAATGTCCGGTACAGCTGTCCTGTTTCCTCTATTCGGTACCTGTCTCCGTACGTGGAGCTTTTGACGATTTTGTTCGGAACTGTAGTTCCTTTTCGTCCTTCGGTACATGTCTTCCTATAGGGAAGATTGGGCGATGTTGTGGACATGTTTGTGTGTGACTGCGAGTCTGAGAGTAGCCCTGGAATGTTAGATCTGTTTCTTTCGCCTCCTCATAAACAATCGTATCATTTTGCAGTATTTGTTGACTGTGTATTTATTTGTGCCTTTACGCTACTCGCCCGTTCTTATGTGTCTCGTTACCGAGACAGGGCGCTTATTATTTCTGGCTATTCAGAGACCTGTCCTTGTGCTTCTACTTATTGGCGTGTGACAGTGAGCCGGTTGGTAGCGTCTGTAGGCGTGTTCGTTGTATTGTCTCCTCCCTTATCTGCGGGGTTTCCCGCCTTAGTGGCCTTAGGGCTTAAAGAATCCCCTTGCTGCGTTTGGCTCCTCCTACTTCACATGTCACACCCCATTACACATTAGAATTTGGACAAAAATATTTGATACCGTGATACAGCCAATTGTGCTATATGGAAGTGAAATATGGGGTCCACTCAGTCAGCAAGACTACACTAGATGGGAAAAACATCCAGCTGAAATTTTGCATGCAGAATTTTGTAAAAATATCCTACAGGTACATAGGAATACTCCAAACAATTTCCCCCAATATACGTATAATGAAAAAAGAAGTTATTTATTTTTAAGCGGTGCAGCCGTGACGTGTGTCCGTCCGTCCGTCCGTAGCATGAGATTTAAACCAATCAGGAGTCGCCTAGGCGTCACATGCCCGGGAATACAACAGTAGCTTGAGAAAAGCATGCCCAGCTTCAGACAGCTCTATCTCAAAATATATATATGTCACAGCTTAGATATTCACACCGTAGGAATCCTGGGAACCAGATGCACATCTGTATATAATATGTCTTGTGTAGCTTAAAAACTGTAGTCGTGGTCACAAGTTAGAAAATGGCTTTGAAAATTAAATTACCAGCTGCTGCTAGAGTGGAGTTTTGAACATTCCACCATTTGTGTGAATGGGGAGAATGGTTTTCAAACAACACTGAATATTTTACAAACTAAAAATGTCACAGCTTAGATATTTACACTGTAGGAATCCTGGGAACCACATGCACATTGTGATACATATTATGTCTGTGTACCTTAAAAACTAGTCGTCGTCTCAAGTTAGAAAATGGGTTCGAAATTGAAATTACCAACTGCCGCTAGAGTGGAGTTTTGAACATTCCACCTGTTAGCAAGGTGAGTCGCTGTAGCAACCCCCCGAAGCAAAATCAATACAAAATCTACCACCAGTGTTCTGCTGGACCCAGTTATGGAACGGCCCAACAATCCATGCACCCTCTTGTTGAGTTTGGAATTCCATTGTTATTGTTCAAGTGATAACTGTAATCTTTCCTGTTTGTTATCAGAGTACTAACTGTCATATTTCCTGTTTCTTCTGAAATACCAATTGCTGTCCTTTTATCTCTATCTCTCTTTTACATGTTTGTTAAATGCAATGCCTGTAAGTATACTAATTAATAAGAAGCATAATGTAAAAATATCACCAAACCAGAGGCCATTGTTTTTGTACAACACACACATTTTCTATTGCATTTTTTAATATGATTTCTCAAAACCTGCACCGCTTACTTCACCACCTGGGTGTGATTTTTATTATTATTATTATTGTTATTGTTACTGTTATTGTTATTAGTATTTTAGTATGTATGTGCAATGCTTTGGCAATATTTACAATATGTATTTCATGCCAATAAAGAACATTAAAGGGATAGTTCGGAATTTTGGACATAATGTCTCAATTACGACTTACCCATGATGTAGTCGATTGATGGAACAATTTTCAGATAATTCCATGCTGTCCCTTCTTTTGGACATACACACATTGCTAATGCTAGCGCAACTCTGAGGTATCTAGTAGCATCCACTACCAAATGCACTTAAACACTCCACAGTGCACCCAAAGCAAATAAAATACGACGACAGTCTATCGGGGTTATTTTCAGTGATTATACCATCATTTTTCAAGTCAAACTATCGTTGAATCCTTTACTTTGTGCTCACCTAAATTCTCAGTGAAAGTACGGTGGCGGAGCTAGCTGTAGATTAGCCAGGGTATCTGCCTGTAGGCTATCTGCTGTACTCCACAGTTGCCGACACAATCCGTTTTGCCGTAAAGTTACATATTTGGTAGACAACAAGTCAGCTAAACACAAACATGCTACAGAATAACACAGCATATAGCAGGCACACTGGCTACCAATTTGCAGGAAAAGTTTGACCACTCCATGACTTCCCAATCGTGGCAACTAGCTAGCTAAATTGAATAGATAGATCACGCATGCAATCATTTATTAGTTACCTGCTCGTCAGCTGTTTTCGGTGCATGAAGAAAAACAGGTGATGGCACAGCAGTCTCCTTCAGTAGCCTAGAGGGTGTCCCGACCGTCCTTTTTTGATTTTCACATCATCCTCCGTGAAATGGTCACTACACACTTTTAACTTTTTTAGAGTCTCAATTGGTGACATCCATGCGAGCAGCAAGAAGCCACAGCTGTTTTCTTTGTTGATCTACCACTGGAAATCGGTGAAAACTTTGTGGTGCCCATTTTCTTGCATGATTTGAACAACCTTGAAATACACACCGAAATACCATCTTACCGGACCGTTAGCTAACAATACTACAAGTCTGATTCTTTCACATGCGCGATATTGCTTTTGGCCGGCACGACATATGACGGCAGAGCTATAGGCTACTTTACGTTACCTACTAAACTAACGCCGTTACCTACTACCTACTAAACTAACGCCGTACTTCCACTGAGAATTTATTTGAGCACAAAGTAAAGGATTCAACGATAGTTTGACTTGAAAAATGATGGTATAATCAATGAAAATAACCCCGTCATTGTATTTTATTTGCTTTGGGTGCACTGTGGAGTGTTTAAGTGCGTTTGGTAGTGGATGCTACTAGGTAGGCTACCTTAGAGTTGCGCTAGCATTAGCAATGTGTGTATGTCCAAAAGAAGGGACAGCATGGAATTATCTGAAAATGGTTTCCATCAATCAACTACATTATATGTAAGTCGTAATTGAGACATTGGGCTCTATTTTAATAAACCAAACGCAATGGTGAACGCAAGAGTAATCGCTTGGCGGTATCGCTCTGAGGGCGTGTCGGCGAGAAATTTGGTAATTTCATGACGGCAATCTTGGCGCACCTTATGGCGGTATTGCTAAAAGGCTGGGTTTAAACGTCCAAGGTGTGTCTCTATGGTAGCCAATCAAATTGTTGTTCTCATGCTTTAAAAAAAAGCCAGTTGGAACACAATCGCTCCATGCAATTTCATAATGAGCAACCCAAACGCACTGGACCGTCAACTTGGATGTGTGTATGATTCTACGTGGGAACATGCATTGAAATGTTCATTTTAAAAGCTGATCCGATACTTACCATTTATCTAGCCATATTAAACCGCTCAGTCAGTTGATTTCTCTTTGCTCTGGCTGTGATGGGGACCGCGACCACTGGTGCAGTTGGGGGCAAGCTAATTTTGTCGCATGTCACCTGGACATTGATGTGTTCCTTTGCGATTGACGAAAACTATTGCATGCTCGGGTGGTGCGCGGATTTGTATGTGCGTGCAGTCGATAGCACTTGAGAAAAAATGCGAGTTTTGACTTTTTACTGCATTCATTGTCCGTATAGTTGAGGAAGGACACCCGCTGAAAGTATATCCTTTCTGTGTATTGTGTAGTGGTAGGCTTATGATTCAACTGTGCCAATGTGTAATTTATATATTATAGGCTATTGGCCTACATGATCGCAAGTTTCTTGTAAGCTGTCCTGTTTTATTCTAGTAGTTTAAATTAAAATTAATTAATTAATAATAATTATAGGCTATTTGTTCATTAAATGGAAGTGTAATGTTGGCATCACCTATAGACACTACATAGAACTACATGACTAATAAGTTACCAAATTGCCAGAGTCTATTGCGTTTCCGCTAAGAGGTGGTTCCAGCTGATCATAACGCAATGGGTTTTCGTTGGTTCAAATTGTCACTGAGCCGAAAGTATTTTAGAACACGCCCCAGACAGCGCCACCCATCCCACTGCAGCGCAACCGAAAGGATGTTATGTTGAGAATTTGTTGATCCTAGCGGTATTGATGAGAAACGCCCTAGCGCCAGTTTTAAGACGTTGATGCTGTCAACAAGCTTGCGTTTGACTATACCGTCCCCTTGCGCTGGTTTGAAAATAGAGCCCATTATGTCCAAAATTCCAAACTATCCCTTTAAATTGAAATTGAATTGAAATTGAAATTGAGAGAGAGAGAGACAGAGAGAGACCAGGGCACCAGAGGTGGCTTCAATAGTTCTCCGACAAACCTTAAATTCACAGATTCTTTACATTATAATTGTTTTTCTCCATCTATCGACACTATGTTGCAGATTCTGGGTCAATACTAGAATACAGCCGAGGCCACTCCCTTTTAACACATAAAGTATTGGCATGTGGAGCATCGATGTCTGGAGTCTGGAGTGTACATTTCTGAATATACCTTATTTAATTTTTATGTCTAGAATTCACTGTTTACTGAGGTAGTTGAACCCATGTCTTTGCCAACGAATTGTACATTTTGACTATGGTTGATCCACCAGGTTGCTCTGCCAATTAGCTAATTAGCTAACCCCCCTGCTGAGGTCACTCCACTGGCTGCCAGTTGCAGCCAGGATCAGGTTCAAAGTTCTGACCCTGGCCTACACTGCAGCCAATAGGACAGGCCCCGCCTACCTGCAGGACTTAATCCAGAACTATGTTCCTGCTTGACCACTTCGCTCTTCTACAGCAGGGCGACTGGCACTTCCCCCCCTCCGTGTCAAAGGCTCTCGCCCGTCCCGACTGCGGAGTTTTTCCACCTTAGCTCCTCAGTGGTGGAATGAACTTCCCATTCCCCTACGTTCTACTCCAACCCTGCCTGCATTCCGTCGAGGCCTGAAGACACACCTCTTCAGACTCCACCTTGACTGATATTCAAACCTAGGAATATCAGTTCCCTGTGTTTACTAGTTCCCTGTGTTTTCCTGTCTGTTTATTATAGTTTATAATAGTATTTAGAATAGAAGTGTAGTATTGCTGATTTACCCACAGCTTACTGTGAACTACAGTCAACGTTCATTACTAGGGCTAACTGCTACATTATGGGAAGGATGTGCTTTGTCTTGTCTGTTCTGTAGTGATCTTGATGATGTCTCTGTATGCACTTATTGTACATCGCTTTGGATAAAAGCGTCTGTTAAATGAATGTAATGTAATGTAATTTGGCAATTTAATTGATAATTAGTATCACCATGGAGAGAGGAGTTTATCACTTAATGCATCTTGTGTCCTACATTTATTTTTCACATTTTTTTGTGTTGACTGTTAAAAGCACTCGATTCAGAAATCATAATATTTACCAAATTCTCACTTGCCTGGCAGGAGGAAGCGGTTTTGGCAGCAATGGGGGTCTCCTCAAACACTTCTCTGTATGTTGTCCCAGGACAGGCAAGAGGCGACCGCCCGGATGTCCAGGTTACATTTTACATTTAGATCGGTGATTTCTGATTTGCCTTCAGAAAGGTTAGGCAAAGAGCAGAGATGATGCAAATTTCACAAACAGTATGGGTCATGTCCACTGTGAGGTATACAGTGAACTCATAGTTGTTGTCTCCCTGTAAGGTCAAGGTGCAAAAGGTCTATGTGTCGAGCTTATGTGCAGCAAAAGGCACTTGTGATCAATGAACACAGGAAGAGAACAAATACATGCACAAATACATTCAAACTTGATTACATATATTGATTGAATTCAGGTAATGGTTTGATAATGTACACCCTTTTTCTAGACGTTTGATAGAACACACTTCTATCAAAAACCTTTTGTAGACTTTTTTAGAAGGCCATTTCAGCCCTGGTGCTAAAGGACTATTCAATACGAGCCCACAGCTCACTCAGAAACTTTGGCATCCCCATACATGTGTGGTGGGGAGGGGTGAAATAGTTCAATCTTGGCAGAAACCTGAGGAATTAAATTATGAAAGGGGGGGTGAGCACTAGGGGTTTGTTCTTTTGTATGGTTATGTAAAAAATGCGCTTTTATTCTCTGACTACAGTATTATCCAATGAAACAGTCGAACTGAAGTGACATCATCTTTGGGACCTGTTCCATCAACTGATTATGAGGGACAAAAGAGTCTTTGAAGGCTGTCTCTGGGACGGGTGGGGACAGATGGCAAGACAGTAGGAGGTGGGTGGAGGTGCTGCCAGAGAATTTCTAAAGGTGCTGCCAGGAGATTCGTGATGATGACTGGCTGGCAGCAAGTGACAGGAAGTGACTGAAACCCGAGTGATGGCGCTGAGGCTCCACCCAGAGCAGGAAGACAAACAGACAATAAGTTCCTTGGCTCCCGGGAAAGATTCTTCTGTGTCAGAAGATGGAATTCATATAAGCACTCGAATGGAGCAGGAAAATATTGGTGCAGCAAGTAGAGCTGAAACACACACTCGAACATGGAGATCCCACACTACGCAAGACTGTGATTTTATTTCACACGCTCTGACAGAATGAACCCCATCACAAGGTGCTGCGGTTACATATCAGTGGGACATAAAGGCAGAGAGACAGAGCTGTAGGATTGCAGAGATCAAACAAATCTGAGGGACAGTTCAACCCAGTCGAAATGAAACACCCTCTACGATATCACTCCTCTGTGGGAATGCATGTCTATGTGATGAGGTGTGGCATGTCAGGCATGTTTGGGGGAGGCTGTTTATCCTGCTGTACTGAGCCCAGCTGCCCACTCTTTTTCATATCCACTGACATCAACCTTCCATCCCCTCATAAACACATCACAAACGCCCTCCCACACATTCTCATTCTCACATACGCAAACAGGCTCATTTTGTCCACCATCTCCAAGAACACTATATACTTAATATCTCATTATACTATTTTTACAAGATTACATTGCCCTATAAACAGCAGAGCTGAGCTACGGCTTGGGTGTTGGAGAGCTTCTCAACCTTTCTATCTGTATGAGCCTGTTAGAGCCTGGAGCATGAACCATCTGCCCTCTTAATGCACCCATAAACACATTTTTTTTTTCAGGTGAAAGTGCCAACACAGATACATCCTGTCACCCAGGGAGATGAGGTATGGCTTGCAAATGTTTCACCTGGCCCAGAATCACCCCTGCCTGTTCCAAGTCAGCCAATGCTTATTTAGAAACATCTTACACCAGTGCTGGATATTCAAATGCATATGCACACATTAAACACATCTGTTACAGCTGCAGTAAGCATTTGTAATACACAAACTCACAAAGATAACTAACATGTGTAACATGTGATAACTGTAACTGTAACATATGTGTAACGTGAATGTGCAAGACCATTTAACACAACTGTTACAGCATCAATTAATATCAAATTCTGTAACAGCTTTAGAAATATTGAACCATCTGTAACACAAACAGAAACATACATGTTAACAGAAATTGAATGCACCTGTGAAATGCAAACATACATACCACAATCTCCAGGGTAAGGTATGTTCACAGGGGCTTACAGAGAGCCAAAAACACCATTTTCACAGAGGGCCACAGCATAGAGTTTTTTTAAAGAAATGGTATGAGCAGATGACAGGGGTTTGCAATGGACAATAATCGAGTTTTCAACAACATCACTGTAAGTCTAATACTGGATATAAATATAGACTATCAGCATTGAACATAAATGTCACCCCTCTCTCTGTTCCAAAATATTGCCTCTCTCTGTCTCTCTCTCTCTCTCACACACACACACACACACACACACATACACAGAACTGACCCACTGACACCAAGAATTCTTAAATAGAATAAGGTCCTGCAGTGGATGACCTGCTACTGCCACGCCTCCTCCTGTCACTCAAGCCACCAAGGTCACAGTAACACCCCCACCCCTTTCTCCCAGGAATCCAACTCCTCCACTCCACCTACCTCTTTTGGTGCTAACAAACTGCTTTACTTTATACTCCACTTCTTATAACATGTGTGACTGTTTACTAGATGCCCACACATTTGCTCCATGTATGCATAATGCATTGGACAGCAGGTATCTGGCACAGTTTGCACGTTTAGTATGCTATGATTAAGACTGCAGTGACATATAACTATACAAGCACAGACTTCAAATGTTATGTCTCAAGTAGCCCTTTGGTTTGGATAGTACCAGGTCAATCCACTCCGCATTCACTGGTCACAGTACTGCGCCCTCCCTGTAGGGGCACTCTTCTTAATCACGTCTCTTTCCTATACTGGCCCCCAGAGATGGAATGAGTTTCCCACTACAATCAGTGCAGCAGGGTCATTGTCCATCTAAAGCCCCAGGTGGTAAAAGAATGTTAACACATTTACACATTTGCTTCCTAATAATACTACGTTCTCTATTACCCTCTTGCACCTACTAAGACATCTTTGCCTTATGTTGCAAGATTATGTATTGGGTGCTACTATCTATCGTGCCCATGATGAATTAGCATCAGCACTGTTTGTTACCTAAACCTGTATGTATGCAGCTATATAACTCAGTTGTTATAACTCATTTGCTCAATGTCATGCTTTAGTGTGTGCATTTGACATTCCATCCACATTCACTTTATTTTCACCCTCCTCATATTATGTCAACTAATTGTTTTATTAGCATCAAGTCACTCAAATATATAATTAGCTACTTCACAGTGCCGTTTGAGTGCCTACAGGGACCCGTGATGAATAACAGTTGAAATACAGGTTCAAATCCCTGTGGGTCACGTGTCATGGCCATCTCAGTCACCTGATCTGAGCCAAATCCAACATTTGTGTAATATTCGGGAAGGACCTTTGATAGAACATTTTCCTCACAAATGCATTTTTTTCAAAACTTATTGTGATAACTAATGAAGTCTCAATTGTTTCATGACTTTTTTCTTTCCTCCCAACCTGGAATTCCAGTTGTATACAAAGGCTCTTCCCATTCGATTCACGGATGAGCTGTGCAATTATTGTGTTGGAGTAGTGCATTTCGTAGTTGGACAATAAGCCATAGGAGTCAGCCTTACTATAGGAAAATCCTGCCTCACTGATACAATACTTCCCAGGGTGACATTATACACCTCCCAGCAGGGCTGCTGGCTGAAGCTTTCACTGGCATGATCAGGAGTTTACACCTGACCATGGGGCGTGTCAGTTTACTGAAATGCAGTGCTTTAACAGAGCCACCACACCCCAGTGAGTATTAATGTTGACTGTTGGCTTGTAATAACACAAGACATATCTGGCAATAATCAAACCACAAGCTACTGTATGACAATATATCAGCTGGCTATAAAAACACCATGAGAAATAACAAATTATATGAAGACAACAAGCTATATCCAGCTATGACGATGCCTCAAGCTACAGCCAGGCCTGATTGAGCTATTCACTGTTTCCCAATCAGAGCTGAGATGGTCTTACACTGTCTCTCAATCAGAGCTGAGATGGTCTTGCACTGTCACACAATCAGGGATGACAATCTCAAGACTGTTGATCAGTAAAAGTGTGTTGACCTTCATGCGTGCGGTCTGGCATCATGCCCCTCCAAACAGTTGTTCTAAAGTTAACTCTAATTCCCCCAGCTTGAATTTCAGTCTAATCCCCCTGCTGTGATCACATGATGCTCCACCGATAGGAATTCCAGGGACAAAACCCTCCACCTTTGGGGGGAGGGGCAGTTGCATAATTCAGACACTTGATTAAAGTTGGCATTGCAGTAATTTATTCAGAGAATCTAAATAGGCAACTAGCCTATTTAAAATTGACAGTAAAAAAAACTATTTCATGTGTCTGAATTGCATTTGAACTTCCACTACAGCGCATTAAATGATAAATTAAATGTTCTTTTCCTGCTGTTCATTTTCTTATTGCAACCACAACATACACAAGGGACTTGGTTGATGAGCTCCAATTTGAGCAAAATAAACTTCATTCCAGCCAAGCTTGATGAAATGCAGGCCAAGTGTGCCACCTAGTGACCGCGTAAAATAAGCTAGTGTATGTAACCAGGTACATTCAGTGAAAAAATTCAAAATCAAAAATTGTGGGGGTTTATTTCTCTCTAAACTCTCCCTTGATTTAGAAACATAAAAATGATGCCCTGCACAGGTCCTCTTATTTGGCCAAAAATTATCTTTGAATATACACCACATGCTGGAAATAAAAGTAAATATGTAAAAGTAACATACAAACCCAAATTCCGAAAAAGTTGAGATAGTATGTAAAATGCACATAAAAGCAGAAAGCACTGATTTGTAAATTCTCTTTTACATACACTGCCTGGACAAAAACAAAAAGACTTTCAATGGAGTTAAGGTCAGGTGGCCAATTCATGTGTGAAAATGATTCCTCATGCTCCCTGAACCACTCTTTCACAATTTGAGCCCGATGAATCTTGGCATTGTTATCCTGCAATATGCCCATTGATGGGATAACCTGGTCATTCAGTACATTCAGGTACTCAGTTGACTTAATTTTATTGCTGTATAACATTGCTGAGCCTAGACCTGACCAATTGAAGCAACCCCAGATCATAACACTGCCTCCAGAGGCTTGTACAGTGGGCACTATGCATGACGGGTGCAACGGCGACTTTTTTTTTTTGGCTAGGCAGTATATATTTAATTGAAACAAGCCTAAAACCATCACTCTGCTGCCAGATATGCAGTAGATATGGATGGATCACTTAAAGGGTTGTTTCTCTCGACTCATTTTCCTATTCGACTCTATGGAAAAGAAACAATCCCTCAAGTGATCCATCCATATCTACTGCATATCTGGCAGCAGAGTGATGGTTTGAGGGTCGTTTGATACCGCAGACCCTTGATGACTTACAGCCATTTAGTCAGCCATGGCTTCCATACTATTCCCGTGCAATTTACAGCTTAATCTAGTCCAACCCTGCCAATTCCCATAGACATCCATTCAAATGCAGAGGTTATAGTATTGCTTGTCAGAGTACCTGAAAATAAGATACCCAGTCATGATAGCGTCTCCCGTTTACCTGTGGAATGTTCCAAACAGGTGTCTTTTGAACTTCCCAGTCTTTTTTTTGCCTGTCCCAACTTTTTTGGAACATGTTGCAGGCATCAAATTCAGAATTAGCATATATTTACAAAAATCAATAAAGTTGATAAGGTAAAACTAAATATATTTTCTTTGTACTGTTTTAAATTAAATATATGTAAAATAAAATTTACAAATCACTGCTTTCTGCTTTTATGTACATTTTACATACTGTCCCAACTTTTTTGGAATTGGGGTTTGTACTTTTTAAAGATTAATGTTTCATTAAAAATTTAAATGAGCATTTCTGCTGCACCTGACATTTGGGCATTGTTGTTCTGACATTTTTAGTTAAAACTTGCAAACAGACTATTAAAAAAAGGCTGCTTACAGTACTGTGATATATTCGGCTCTGGACAGCACAATAAGACTGTGCCCAACCTTAGGTTGTACAAACCGTCCAGTCAGCAAGGATGCAGGCTGTGAGAATCTGTCCTTGGATATACAGCAATGTTTTTGAATTGTATCATCATATCATAAATCTCCCGATGGC
Source organism: Synaphobranchus kaupii (assembly GCA_029718625.1). Classification (NCBI taxonomy): domain Eukaryota; kingdom Metazoa; phylum Chordata; class Actinopteri; order Anguilliformes; family Synaphobranchidae; genus Synaphobranchus; species Synaphobranchus kaupii. The sequence continues at coordinate 100,080,413 of CM056376.1, forward strand.
AGTGGCTCCACACAACTTTGTGATGTTGGAATGACAAGGACACGAGAGCTGAAATGTTTGTGAACATTGAATATTACAGCAATTATTTTGCACTGAATAGGGAGTATTTATTATGAGTCTTTATACTACATCTTTATACATAGTAAATTCCTACCACATATAGTAGGACATTTTGTAAATCATGTCATTACATTAGTAAGAAACAATCAAGAATCGACAGACATAAAAGTGCAAATTTGTGAAGTAGTTCTTTTGAGGTCTTCTCACATGGTCTGTCTTCTTTCATGCTGAGCTGAAAGACATTTCTCATTTGACCTGATTCATGAACAGAGGCAGGACTTCCTATCTGCGTCCCCTTCCGTCCTGTTCTGCCTGTCACTCACACTGCACCAGATGTCACTGTAGGGCTGCAGTACATGTCACTCTAAGTCTTTTGGCAGGGGTCACCAAGCGATGATTTGTTTCTAAAGCACAGGAGGAGTCAGTCGCTGAAAGATGATTCGCCACTGGAGCTGTCATCATCTCCATCCCGTGCAATCTTCTTCCCCACATCAGGTACAAGTGCATTGGGGGTACTAGAGCAAGGCAGACACATTCCACAAGTCAACACCACAGATGAGTGGGGTGTACAGGGCATTGGCTCTCCAAATTTGCCAATGCCACTTAATAAGTGAATATATATTACCCACCGTTTATTAAAACTTAGAATAAAATATCTAAATATGGATTTCATTTTACCTTCACTTTTCAAATATGAAAAAACAGTCCATATACACTCTGACTGGTATAACTAGCAGTGTTTAATTTCATGTGTGCATATGTGGAGAAAATGGCTTTCTATAAATTATACATTTTCCATACCCATAGATGTACCTTATAACCCACCTCAACCTTTCTCACAGCCCACAAGTGTAGCAGGAATGAGAGGAAAATACATACACTACTCACAAAAAGTTAGGGATATTCGGCTTTCGGGTGAAATTTCAGGATGAACCTAAAATGCACTATAACCTTTACAGGTGAAATTAATTTGCCCTTCTCTAAACTTTTGAATGCACATGTCCAACTATTCAATGTTTCAGTACTTTTTGCACAACTTGCTGTTCTCTAACAAGGAACTGAACGGCAAAATTCACAACAGGTGTTTGATCCATGAATCGACCAATAAATTTCCTGGTTCAATTAGAATTGGTATTTAAACAGTCCTCTTCATCATGCTATTCACATTTTGACATCATGAGACCAAGACGACACCTAACAATTGATCAACAGTACCTCGCCATTGCGAGGCTTCAAACAGGATGTTCTCAGAGGGAAGTGGCCACTGAGCTTAGAGTGTCACAGAGTGTCATCAGCAGGTTGCAACAGAGATACAGAGAGACTGGAAGAGTCACAGAAAGGCATAGAAGTGGACGTCCTTTGGCCACATCCCACACTGATGACCGCTTCATTGTGAACAGTGCCCTGCGGAACCGGATGATGAATGCCACTCAACTCCAGGCACATTTAAGGGAGGTGAGAGGCACCCAAGTGTCACGTCAGACCATTCGAAACCGTTTACATCAGCGTGGTCTGCGTGCTAGACGACCTGCAAGGGTACCTGACCACACCACCAGGCACAGGCGTCATCGTCTTGCATGGGCCAGGGAGCATTTACGCTGGACGAGGGACCAGTGGGCCTCAGTGCTGTTCTCTGATGAAAGTCGATTCACGTTGAGCAGAAATGATGGCCGCCAACGATGTTGGAGACGTCAAGGAGAGCGCTATGCATCAGCCACTGTTGTCACCAGACGACCCTTTGGTGGTGGCGGTGTTACAGTGTGGGCAGGTGTGTCTAGTCAATACAGAACTGCCCTACACTTTGTGAATGGTACAGTGACAAGCCCATACTACCTGAATAACATCATTAATCCAGTCATTGTGCCCCTGCATGAACAACACAGGCCTAATTTCATCTTCATGGACGACAATGCTCCAGCTCATCGAGGTCGCATCATTAGGGAAAGGCTGCTGGAGACTGGGGTACCTCAAATGGAGTGGCCTGCACTTTCTCCAGACCTGAATCCCATAGAAAACCTATGGGATCAGCTGACTCACCGTGTAGAGGCTCGTAACTCTGTACCCCAGAACCTCAATGACCTGAGGGCCGCCCTTCAAGAAGAGTGGGATGCCATGCCTCAGCAGACAATAAGTCGACTTGTGAACAGCATGAGACGTCGTTGTCAAACTGTAATTGATGCTCAAGGGCACATGACAAGTTATTGAGACATTGACATTTTTGTTGTGGTATACCCACCACTGTTGTTGGCTTTTGTTTCAATAAATTGTTTGAGATGAGGAAATCACCATTGCATGCTTCTACTTAAATGCCCTACTTTCATGATACGTATAATATCACTGTAGCGTGAACTTACATTTTCCATAAATTTCACCCGAAAGCCAAATATCCCTAACTTTTTGTGAGTAGTGTATACAGGAGTAGCAGGAGTGGAGGATGAAGCATGAAGACTGATAGAGAAAGGATGAATGTAGGGTATAATCACACTCACTCCAGTAGGTTGGGATCCAAGCCATCATGGATCATCTTGGTTTTTATAGCCATGACTGGAACACCCTGGGAAGAGAGTTAAATGGTCAGAAGGGTGAACAAACCATAGCAGCGGTCAGAGTACCTCAATCAGAGGAAGGGCACATCAGAAAATGACAACACTCCTCCATCTCTTTCACATTTACATTAAACTCTGGCTGAAAGAACTCAAATGCAACAACAGATGAAGGTGGGGTATTTATGACCATAGCTTTATAAAAGGCAAAGTACTTATCATTATAGTTACTCCTTTTTTGTAATATAATTTCTATTGAGGTGTTACATCCAGAAACGGACACATTAAACATTTGGTGTGTATACCATCCCCTCTGTATCATTCCTCTTAATGGAAATATACATTCTGATTTATTATTAAAATAGAGCCAATGATACAATTTTCCCAAAAGAATAACTGCACTATTCCACATGACCTCTGACTCACCACTTGCACCATTTTAAGATATCTGGCATAACGTGGGTCTGTAGACACAGTCGGAATGTTCTCTGTGATCGCTTCTGTTCCCTGCTGGTCTAGTATCTCCTGTACATTTGGAACAGGGCAGTTAGCATGGAAAAAATAGGTCAAACACAGATGCTAAACTTGTTACAAGACTGCATGAACTGACTAGGAGCAGGAGCACAACTGTGCATTCACAGGAAAAGCATAATCTTGACCACCACTATGAACTTTTATGATTCTGTTGTGACATAAATGTGAGCCACATTACAGTATGTTATTTTTTTAGAGCAAGTGGTCAAAAACGATAAACTACCAACTGTCCCTAGTGTTGTACTCTGAAGAAGCGCATACTGACATTATTACATAGATCATAGGAAATCATAGTTTCAAAGGATGATCTCAGATGAGCTGGACAGACTGTTCCTACATTACTATACTTGTTTTCTATGTGAACATGTGTGTGTGTGAGTGTGTGCGTGCGTGCATGTACGTTGAGTACAGAACCTCAGGAAAGATGTTTGTGTATGTGCATGTGTGTGTGCGTGTGTGTGTGTAAAACTGTACATCAGGAGTAGAAGCAGCTGCAGGGATCTCTGATTGGCTGGTGACCATCACTGGACCGTTGGAGTCTACAGCTTGTCTCTGGCCTACCCCTTCTATTCTCACATCATCCAGACCAGGAATGGAGGACAACTGGAATAGGACATATAATATAAGCACGTTACCCAATAACAATATCATAGTTCAATCCTCACTGTACTAAAGGGATACAATGTGTGGTTTTGGATAGAAAATATTAATTCAAGGTAATTAATATTGCAAACCTTTGCTTCCAAAATACTGAGAGTGGTTTCAATTTGCTGAATACGAAGGGATATGTTGGCCAGTTTCTAGAAGATGGAGACAACAATAAAAACAACACCGACAATAGATCAATCATGCACTGCTAAATAAAAGTGAGGGAAATCAGTTAACTATTGCTTGTTAGTTACCTCTTCGCAGACGGTGGAGAATCGGTTGAGGAACCGGACAGTGTGCACAATAAACTGGTTGAGAAAGGCAACGATTCTCTTCTGCTGGATGGCTGGTACCTATATTAACCACAAATACGTTACAGGTTTTGGCGATGAGCTAGCAATCTTCATTTACTTAGCCAGCTGGAGTGGATAGCTGGCTACATTTCAGGATAACACTCACCTTTGTTAAATCTATTCCCGATCCAACTATGGGCAATCCATCCTCATCCATGTTTTAGTCCTTCCAGGTGTACTCGTATTCTATCAGTCAAATGTATTTGAGATTAGCTAGCTAAATTAGCTATTTACAGTTCCGCAGCTGGCAGCTGTATTTCACGTGATTATAAACGAACCCGGAAACACTAGACAAGGTCAGATATCTAACGTTGTCTATCCCCGGCTAGAGACAGGAATATCAGCCTCTCTCCTAACTCGCAGTATCATCCACATAATCGTTGTTAATGTCAGAGGCTAATAACAGTATCACTGTTGATATTACTATTACTCAAAACATAAAACTGCGGAAACCGTCATAAACGAGAGGGGGAAGATGCGATATTGTAGGCCTACTAGCTTGCGAAATAGCTCCAAACAGCAGCGCAGTGTGGTAGTTGTAGTTTATTGGTGGTTTAAAAGTTTTTTTCTACTTGGAGGATATATATATTTTAAATGAGTTTGAAACATATGTTTCTCACCATGGTCGAAAACATCGTCGTCAAAACGACAATCAAGCAGAAACTAATATTCACCTTCAGTTAATGAATGATTAATTAGCTAATATTCAAACGAACAGCGTGGTAGCCGGCTGTAGGACACCTCAAATAGGAGCTTCCTCGATGTGCGAAACTGAATGCGCCTGATTCTTATAGACGTGCACATTTAGTTTAATGCTTTAGGGAATTATTACATTTTTTGCCCAATTCCACTGACATCTCAATTAAAATGTATTTTATTAAACCTACACTAGATGGAGATAAAGTGTTGCTTAAGCGGTAGCCTACTGACTGAATGCATTAGTCCAGCGCACGGTAAGGTAGCCGATGATCAAGAGATCCCCAAAACATGTTGTCCATTCGTGAAGAGGTAGCCTACGTTTTACGGTACAATTGGATGTCAAACAATTCCTGCTTCATTCCAATAGTCTTTATGAGTATTTATTTTTTAAATAAATTGTGGGACATAGCCATCCGTTTTATGCTGAGGCTATCCTATAGGCTAGGCTACTTGATAACAGTAAGCTATCCCTCTTGCTACATTTTCCTTTTGAGACTGAATTTATTTTAGTTTAGGTGACGGTCAGTGTGTAACTTATTTCTTGGTTGGATAATAGGCTATATTGTTACAGATATTGCAGATAGACTTGGCTTGTGTAAAAAGTCAACTTTTTATAGAAAAGGAATAAATGCACCATGCAATAAAACAATTACACCGTAGAAAATAATACTACCCACATATTTCAAAATTCAAACTTTCATGGGAATATTTATTGTTTAGATACAAACATGGTTTGAACATTCTGGTCCTCTGTGCCCTATTGGGCCTACCTGACACATGTTAAGAGTTGTGTGTGTATGTTACTGGATTATGTTTCCTTTTGTCTGAATAATGGGTCGTGTCAAACATTTTCACAAAGGGCACCGTGAAACACTATGTACAAATGCATTGGAATGATATGGATGTGAAGCACTCCAAATTTCATCCAAAAGCTGAGAACAAAATTATCCTAATCCATTGTGGAAAAGGATATTCCTTGCAGTAAAGTTGGCTTTTGAGATGATGCTATATTGTCTGGAAGAGATTCACCAGTAGACCAGCAAGCAAGGCATTACAATAGTCAAGAAAATATTTTACCAGTCTTGTATAAATAGCTGTGTAGCCTTTTTGGTGAAGAAGGGGACGATTCTCTGCAGGACTGGATGGTTACACTTGCTGCAAATTCCAGACCAGTGGTTCTCAAACTCCTGGGGACATCTTTGTATGCTGGTTTTCATTCCAACAACAATTACAATCTCAGCCTTTTAAAAAGCTGTTCATTTTTCTTAATTAGAAGCTTTTCATGTTTTGAGGGATTGTTTACCCTCTTAAGCCATATTATGTCAGAAATAGCTATGCATGCCATTAAGAATAAGTTCCATATTCACATTGTGCTTATTTTGCTATATTGCAAATGATTACATAACAAGAGGTAAAACATTTTTAACTGATCAAATTAAAGACTGAGGTGAATCAATAGGCTCCTAATTGGTGTGTGGACACCTAAACTAATCATTTGGTAGATAATGAAGAATTCAATGACAAAGCAATTGATAACAAGGAAACCGCATGGTGTAAGTTTAAGTGAAAAATTATTTAAAAAACTTGTGCTCAATAACCTTAATTGAGCAATAAATTGGCTGTAACAAAAACCAGCATACACGGGTCCCCAGGACTGAGTTTGAGAGCCACTAGATAAAAATTAGAGGAGTGAGACAGGTTGTGAACATTCCTGGGTTCAGAGAGGGAGTTTTGAGGAGAGGAGTGACTCCTTCAAGGAAAAGGGCAGCTCCTGGTGAAGGCAATGGCAGTTACTTGCCAGCCTTGTGTGTGGGTGGGCCTTGGCTACAGTGAAGCTTAGAGACTGGAGGAGGATGAAGACAGAGGACTGTGAGGTATGGAACTGGAGGTTGAAGCCACCAAGAAGCTGAGCAGGGCATCAAGCAGCAAGTAACTGTGAAATTCAAAAGGAGAGTGCAAGGGAGAAGGAAGAGTTACAACATGAAAGGTTCATCATGGTGTATGATGTATTATGTATACACAATACATCATATGCTATATCCTCATATGTCATGCATATGAATGCATATACAGGCTGTATGCAAAACCCTATATAACCCCAAACTAACTTACCATAATGATACAATGTTTACAGTTTTGATATAAATATTTGAAATGGGATTGACATTGTTTACAGTACATAGTACATACATAGCATGTACATGTATGGTAAATGGTAAGTATTAAAATTAAGATTGCATTACTCTGGGGTTTGGTCTGGAGGGTTGAGACAGAACATACAAGTTTTCCTTTCTTGGTGTCCAGCAATGTATTTGAATTTTTGGGATTCAAATTAAAAACTTTTATATGCACTCACACAGTTGTGCAAATATAATACAGGCTCTTAATGCCTTACAGTGTAGCCTCATTTTAAGCTACAGGTTCAGCCTTTTAAAAAATTTTTAACTTGATTTTATAAATGAAGAGGTACCAAGGAATTTCCTTCCTCATCAAAACATTATGATGTCTGCTTGTTGCTACAGTAACACAGAATATCAAAACAAGAACCTTTCTCCACTCTGCTGGATGATGTCTTTATTCATTCCATATGAACAGAGATGTCACACATACATACAGACACACCCAACCACACATGCACAAACTCACTCACACACACAGAAATGCACTCTCAGTCCCTGCCAGTGTCTATTGCACTGCATAACTGTAGACCATATTAAGCAAGTACTGTAATTTGGGGCTGGCTTTGATCAGAAAAACACCCACAGTTCAGTCAGCTTAACCAGCAGGCATCAGTCTTTGTTAGAAGTTTAATACTGTTCAACTCAAAAGAAATAGTAACAGTTCAGTTATTGCAATTCCAAATTCTCATGCACATTTCAATCAGGGCTGATCTGAGACCATCTTCTGGTTTGGAAGGAGGGAGGAAGGCCTGGAATTGTGAATACTGAAAGGAAGGAGTTAAGGGACTCTCCCTGTCGGACCATGTCCTCATTTGAACTCCACTGCATGCCCAGACGGATCAGCAGCCCTCCTCCCTGGGTTTCAGGTCTCTGTCTACTGTGAGTCTGTGCAGAACATCACCTCTCTGCACAGGCAGGGCCTCTGTCAGTACTTCCTCACTGTCTACAATCCAGCGCAGCCAGGACACCTGACTCTGCTACTTCCCTGTAAGATTTCGGCAGCGGGGGCAGGGTCACTGGGTTGGAGCGGACACAGGATGCTGTCACACCCCCCTCCAAAGTCCTGTGGAGTGAAAACAAGCCCCTCTGAGGTCAGAAAATTTGAGAGAGAGAGAGAGAGAGAACGGCAACAGAGAGGCAAGGAGGGGATTGAGAACAAGATTGAGATCGAGGGATGAAACATAGGGAGACTTGAACAAACAGACCAAGGAAAGAGACTTGCTCTTGCTGAGGAATTTTAAATCCTTTGAGCCTTTATGCGAGCAGTAAAGTATTTAACATGAAAAACAAAGGATTTAAACTATAATGTACTTACAGTACTCCTGTAGGAAGCTGTACACCATATGGCATAGGGCACACACATCTTCCTGTTAGAGCTAATATGTAACCTCAGTAATATTATCATAGTAGCATAATATTACTCAATAGCTTGGTGACAAGTATAATGTGTTTGGTTTTTAATTGAGCTATATTATTACAATTTTATCTTAGAAGTGACATATGTTTTCCGTTATTTATATATGTCAATATGCTACTTGTATTGTGTTGTTTGTGTTTTAATTAACCACAAGTTAAAAATCCACTCATACTAGTTGAAGAGTTTACATGTTAAAGGGCATTATACAAATAAGACATGCTATACAGAAAACAACTTCCACCGGAAAAAGAAGAACCCAAAATGCAGAGAATGTGAAATTAAGAATATATCTCATTTGGTTCATGTTTCAAAACTGCTTACTTACATTTTCATTCTCTTTTTTAAAAAGACTGTGGCCTTTGTTTATAACACAATGGAGCAATGTAAAGTGGGACTGCTGGTTCTATGGCTCGGAAAATTCAATTTTTGAAGGGGTGTTGTCTATTCTTGGTATATAGTGTTATGGTTTTCATGGTTGTTGATTTGTGTTGATGTATTTACAAGTAACTGACTGCTTTGGTTTGCAACCAAATCAGTGACTGTTAAAACTACAGCCCTGGATATTGAAAAAAGACAACTGCCCCTACAACAACAGAGCCTTTGGAGCCAGAAATCTCACAGTGCATTGCTCCATTGTGTTTATAAACAAACGCTTCCGTCTTTTTAAATGCAAATAACAAAAAAGTAAGCAATTTTGAAACAGGATCCAAATGAGATATATTCTAAACTTATCTAAACTAGTTCAGGTTTTTTTCCCCAAGTAGAGATTATAGGTCATTTTTGAGTGGTAATGTAACTGTAACGTTCCGTTCCCTTCCTGTCCATTTTCCATGTTTTACCCTTTCCCCCCGTGTCATGTTGGATTTCCTTCGTCCGTGTTTTCCCCGTTGCTACAGGCTGGGCGTGCCCCTTCTGTTTGTTTCACTCTGTTCCCCCACTTCGGTTTCAACCTATCTCCTTTCACCCTTGTTGCATGCATTCCCCACCTGTCAATTAGTCAATCACCCTCGGTTACATTCCTCACGCTTTCTTTATTGTTTTCAATTTCACTCCCCTACTTAAACCTCCGGCTGGCTGCTATTCGGCGCCAGTTCGTTAACGTTCACCGTTTGTATCCTGGTCCTTTGTTTCCCTGTCCTGTGCGCCAAACTCTGCAGTGGGTTTTTCCCTGTGTGCTCCTCTGCTCCTCTGCTCCTCTGCTCCTCTGCTCCTCTGCTCCTCTGCTCCTCTGCTCCTCTGCTCCTCTGCTCCTCTGCTCCTCTGCTCCTCTGCTCCAGAACCTACTGTTTGGTATTTATCCATCCCTGTCTGTTGCGGCTTGCTCTGCCTGAATCCTGTCTGCTTTAATTACCAGCTTCACCTGTACCTTCCAGTCTGTAGCTGTAATGACTCCCTTTGTGTGTTGCGGTACCTCTGCTCCCAGCTAACGTTGCGCCCGCAGTTGGGTGTTCTGCTTCTCCACCCTACAGTGGTTCCTGTCCGGCCGTGGCTACCTCCATTGCTGCGGTTACGGTTCCAGCCTCCACTGTGGCCCTGCTGCCCCAACCGGGCCAACCTGAGCTCCGCTACACTGCTCTGCCCTGCCGTGTCCTGCCATATCCCTACCTCTGCCTTCAGTCCAGCACCAGTTCAAGTTCGAACCGCTCCGTTCTCGTGATCCAGTTCCTGTTGGACCTCTCGGTCCAGAACCAGTCCAGTTCCGGTTCGGAACTCGTCTCCCGTGTCAAGTCCAGTTCCGGTTTGGAACAATTCTTCGTTCCCGTGATCCAGTTCCTGATTGGACCTCCTGGTCCAGAACCAGTCCAGTTCCGGTTTGGAACTTGTCCTCTGAATCAAGTCCAGTTCCGGTTTGGAACAATTCTTCGTTCCCGTGATCCAGTTCCTGATTGGACCTCTCAGTCCAGAACCAGTCCAGTTCCGGTTTGGAACTCGTCCCCTGAACCAAGTCCAGTTCCGGTTTGGAACACTCCTTGTTTCCGTGATCCAGTTCCAGTTGGATCGCCCGGTCCAGAACCAGTCCAAGTTCCGGCTTGGAACTTCCTGGGGTGATCTAAGTCCAGCTCCGGCTTGGAGCAGTTCGCTGTGCCGAAGGACTTCCTCACCCCTCTTTACCATTGTGTTAACGTGTGTACAGCTTGGGACTACCCCAAAGCTCCTAAATAAATACTATTCTTTGTTCACCTGTCTCTTGGTCATTGCATTTGGGTTCAGCCCGTGTTTGGTTCGTGACAGTAACTTGACAATTCTTATAAGAATCACTATTTTGTTATCATTGAAAACATTTGCTACATTGGAATCGTCAATGCAACAGATCTACTGTAAATTGAATTCTATGTGTTCAATTACATGCATACAATTACACACAGACCACTTGCTGTTTTGAGATGCTGATGTGGTTTATTGCTGGATGTGCAGTGCACATTCTGTCATCTCTACAGTGGAAATGTGACATGAACAATACTAGTTTCTTCCGACTTGAGACATGCATGAATGGTTTCAATATTTAAGCAGCACATAATATATAGCAGTTACTTAAATCACATAACTCCTGCCAGGCAACTCCACTCTGCATCCTCTGGTCGCTATGCTGTCCCTTCCCCTTTGAAGTCCCTCCTCTCAGGCATGTCTCTTCTCTACCGTGTCACAAGTGTGTTGCAAGATCATATCTGTGCAGCTCTGCCCTTGATTGGTTTTTGGGTCTGCGTGGCCCCGGGGTAATAATCCTAACCAACTTGGTGCAGACTTCTGACAGAAATACAAGCAAGACTGTTTGAGTCAAGTTCAGTTCTAGAGACAAATCTATGTTTCCCTGTGTTCTCTTGCTTTCAAATCTTAGCAAAATGTCCTGAGGTACATTAGTGCCTCCCTGAGGTAGTCACAGTTCACTGTATGCCAGAACACTGTTAGGACATTGCATTGATATCAACGCTCAATCTGTGTATTTGAACCAAAGCTGGTCTCGGAGAAACCCACTCACCCTGAGAGCCCAGTCTGTCAGAAGCTGCCCTATCCAGGTCACAGTGAACAAATGCTGACATCACAACACTATACCTCCCGTGTTTTAATTCAACACAAATCTTCCCTCCATCTGCTCTGTTATTTTAGTGCCTTTTTACAGATCTCTCTCAATCACAATCCCATAATCTCTCTTCCTAAACATCCTGTGCATGTACTTCCTTTGATGTTATGCTCTCCTCTCCTCTAAAATCAACATGTGGACATAGAGTAGCTCTTCCAAACATGTTTTCTAAGCACTGTGAAATAAGGAGCCTGCTTTGAGCCAGCTGCATAGTTGAAACATCCTTTTGTCCTGTCACATGAGGCCTCCACATACAACTATGGCAGTGTGGCTGTAAAATAAAATACATGTATACATGATATCCTGGAATATAGCCACTACATTGTCTTAAAATGTCTTTTGAGCCATTAGTGAAAACCCAGTGAGAGCAGCCTCAATATGCCCTGTTAGAACTCCCTCTTGGAACTCCCTCTTCTTTTCTCACCAATGAAATCATGTTGTGGCTTTACAATTGTCTGTGTATAATTATTTTTGTGTTGATAAAATCTGGCTAGCATGATTTTTTTTGAGAAATCTCAGTTTGATTGGGATGAAACACACACTGTGGGGTGAGAACAATAAACTGCCATTATGCAGAACTAAATCTGAGGATAAGATCACTGTGAATACTCGATTCTTTATTACCTTTTCTAACCTCAGTGTTTGTGGGTCGGAGTGTGTGTATGTGTAATGACCTACATTTTCCCCACATGATCTTGTCTTTGCAGGCCATCATCTGAAATAGCCTTACTGGAATGATGTACCCATCTAGCTGATTGGATAAGTGATGTGCTACCCTATGATTGTTCTGTGGGGCCTCTGGTGCAGAAACTCTGTGTTCACATAAGATGTCCAGGAAGAATAAAACACAAAACACAGAAAGAACATTGTTCTTCATAGGTTCCACTCCATTCCAAAACTGAAAAAGGTTAAGCACTTAATTTGAGTGTGTAACAGTGCATGTGTCTAGTGTTACGTATTTTATCTGAATTGTCAATGGCAGTGAGGAACAGATGTAAACAGGATAAGGGAGCAGCCAGGGCCCAGTAGTTCAAAACTTTGAATCCCTATCTGATTGGATCAGATTTGGATTTTTGGTAGTTCAAAACCAAAAAACAGGATTGGGATCACTTTGATATCCAATCGAATCAGGAAATCAAATCCAAGCTTTAATCAGGATCAAATATTCAAAACGGGTAGTTCAAAACAAAGACATACGATTGGGATCAGTTTGATCCAAAAAAAAAAAATCAGGATTACCTTGATCCAACTGGAGGGGTGGATTACCAGATCAAAATGTACTATAAAATTAATTAAAACATATGTTTCAATATAAATAAGATGGTAAAGTTTGTAAATTGAAATACATAATTTTTAGCCTTAATGATTGCTACATTTTAATTTATTTTTGTCACATTTGCAGTGGTCTCTTGCCTACCTCTCAGAACTGTAATGGGGCGTGACGTGTGAGGTGGGAGGAGCCAAACGCAGCAAGGGGATTCTTAAAGCCCTAGGGCCACTAAGGCGGGATACCCCGCAGATAAGGGAGGAGACAAGACAACGAACAACAAACACCACTACAGACGCTACTAACCGGCTAACTGTCACACGCCAAGTAGAGCGCAAGGACAGGGGTCTGAATAGCCAAAAATAATACGCGCCCTGTCTCGACAATGAGACACATAAGAACGGGCGAGTAGCGAAAAGACACAAATAAATAAAACGGTCAACAAATATAGCAAAAATGATAAGTCTAAGAGGAGGCGAAAGAACGGAGATAACGTTCCGTAGCTACTTCCATAAGCTAGAAGTCACATGCAGAACATAAAGGAGGTAAACGCCCGATCTCCCAGGGGGAAGAAACACTTTACAGGCGAGCCGACGGAGCACCGCAGTCCCATAGCCTTACCAGCAAAATGACTAAGCTTAACATAGAAAGCCACGCCAAAGCCTCTCAGTAAGGAGAAATGCAACGAGGCGAAGGAACAGATAATTAACGTTCCACGGCTTAGATAGAGGCTCGCAGTCAAACGCAAACATGTCCAAAACATCGCCCGGCCACCCTAAGAGACGAATTGCACCGAAGGGCGAACAGAACTACAGTTCCGAACAGAATCGCCCAAATCTCCATACACGGAGAAAGAGCACAAAAGGCGAAAGGACAGCTGCACTGAAACTACCGGCTCTGACCAACACAAGCACAAGCCCTGCATCTCAGTAAGGGGAAATGTAATGAGGCGAACAGGAACAGAGATTTAATGTTCCATGGCGAGATTAATAGGCTCGCAGTCAAATGCAGAAAACAAAGGGGTAAACACCCGATCTCCCAGGAGAGAGAAACATTTCACAGGTGAGCCGACGGAGCACCGTCGTCCCATAACTTTACAATCCATATAGACTAACGCAAGCTTAATATAAAACAACCGCCCTAGCCTCTCAGTCAAAGAATATGAAACGAGGCGAAGGAACAGAGAACTAACGTTCCGAGGCTATTTTCGGAAACATGCAGTCACACACAAACATGTCCACAACATTGCCCAAACTCCACACAAGGAGAAACATACCCAGAGAACGAACAGAACAATAGTCCCGAACAAAATCGTCCCGCAGGTAAAAACAGGCGAACAGACAGCTGCAACAAATGACTACGCAAACTTAATCGAAAATAGCAAGCGCTGCCTCTCAATATAATACAAAACCCTGACTCACAACAAAGGGGAACGCAGTCCACGAGAAGGAGACAAAACAGGGAATAAACGTACCAAAGCTACTCACTGGCTCACCGTAACACGGAAATGAGTAGAAGCAAACGCCAGGACTCTCAGTAGGAACCAATAACAGGCGAAATGGAACAAAGAACAGCTACTCAATACTTCTACAAGCTAAGCAACCTAGTAGAAGCGAAACGCCCGATCTCCCCATGAGACGACATGCACCGAAGGGCGAACGGAACTACAGTTCCGAACAGAATCGCCCAAATCTCCATACACGGAGAAAAAGCACAAAAAGGAGAAATAGAGCAGAGATTTACGGTCCCAAAATTCTACGAGATAAGTAACTAACAAGCCAGCAAGAAATAAGCCCTGCCTCAACAAAGAGACGTTAAAATAGGCGAGTAGCCCAAATGGTACGAGTAACTCACAGCCTACAAAACAATGAACAATTAATGAAGCCCCGATAGAAGGAAAGGGAAGGCTTAAGTAGCTCTCAGTGACCACGCACAGGTGTAGACGCTAACAGAAGCTCAGCAGGGCGGAGCAAGCATCTACTAAAAGGGCAGCGCCCTCGCGTGGCCACTAAGGAAAACGACCGCATAGGGAAACAGGGTTAAAAACCATGACAAGAACAGTGTATTCAACCAAAGAATGAGTTTGTGATCATAAAATGATATATAAAATACAAACCTCAATTCCAAAAAAGTTGGGACAATGTATAAAATGTAAGTAAAAACAGACCTGTTTTTGACCTGTATTCAATTGAAAACAGTAAAAGACCAGATATTTAAAGTAACGGTCAAAGAAAATCCGTAATATGCTTATAACGACGCTATTTATGGCTATTAAGGTATGTAGCCTACTAAGCACCAATAAAGCGCAAGGAATAAATTCCATTGTAATCTCATTAAATTTCAGTCTATCTCTTTATTCGTGTATTCTGAAAAAAAGAGTGGATTTGAAAATGGGTCCATGGTGACGTAGACGTGAAACCTCAACCAGTATATACTTTGATCTCATTACATAACTCTTCCCATAGTTTGAGGCGAATAAAACCGTCCTGTCCCACTAATAAATTCTGTCTGAAGTCTCAAACGCTCGTTTGCCCCATAGACTGTATAAAAATATGGACAAAGTCACTGTGACGTCACCCATTGTCTTCCCACGGCCTCGTAAAAACCGAATTGAGTCTCCGGAAGTCTTTTTCGCCGCCGGTTTGTACAAACTGCGTCTGCTCCGTGGAGCCAAAGAGGACTCAACCTGTCCCTCTGATTGGTCCTGAACAAATGTTAATACCCTGTCCAAATGACACAATATCTTAAAAAATCAGCACATGCAGAGGCATTAGATGAAGGAAAGGCACCTATTGCAATTACATTTTTTTGTGGGAAAAATTTATTGACTGAGTATTTTGACCACATTGCTGCCATTGACTTACATGGTGAAAGACCTATACTGGAGCCAGTTGCAGTGGTGCTAGTGAGCAATGGCACAATTTCCGCTCCCAGCAAAATGAAAGCCCAGTCTTGGCCCCTTGGTTTGCCCTTGAGAATAGTTGTCCGCGTTATCAGCATTTGGATTTGGAATAGTTAGTTAGCTAAAGTGTTTATTTTTTCCCGCTCTCCTTATCCCTATACCAATTTTATCCCTCTCCCAATCTTTCACCTTTTTATCCATCCCTCCGTGGTGCTAGCTAGTAACTTTAGTTTGCGCCTTGCAAAGCTCAGCATGGAAACTAAGTAATCACTCACGCATCGTTTTTACTTGGTGCACTGCTCATTCGTCCGATAATATATTGAAAAGAATAGATAGTTAAGATTTTGCCAAATAAATCATGCCTTGGAAATGGTTTTGTCTTATTGTTCAGTGACAGGTTACAGTAACAAAAATACGAGAACCATTATCCACCGATGTGATGTTGTAGTTTTTATAATCCCTTGACCATCACTTTGATGTTTTAACAAATCAACTTTATAGTTTTTTTGTAAATATACGCTCATTCTAAATTTGATGCCTGCAACACATCCCAAAAAGGTTGGGACAGGGGCATGTTTACCACTGTATTACATCACATTTCCTTTTAACAACACAGTAATCTTTTGGGAACTGAGGACACTAATTGTTGTTTTGCAATTTTTTCCCATTCTTGCTTGATATAAGACTTCAGCCGGTCAACAGTCCGGGGTCTCCGTTGTTTTATTTTCAGTTTCATAATGCGCCACATGTTTTTAATGGGAGACAGGTCTGGAATTCAGGCAGGCCAGTCTAGCACCCGCACTCTCTGACTACAAAGCCACACTGTTGTAACAGGTGAAGAATGTGGCTTGCCATTTTCTTGCTGAAATAAGCAGGGACATCCCTGAAAAAGATGTCGTCTAGATGGCAGCATATGTTGCTCCAAAATGCATATGTAACCTTCAGCATTAATGGTGCCTTCGCAGATGTGCAAGTTACCCATGCCATGGGCACTACACACCCCCATACCATGACACATGCTGGCTTTTGAACCTTGCGTTGGTAACAATCGGGATAGTCCTTTTCCTCTTTGGCCCGGAGAACACAACGTCAATTATTTCCAAACACAATTTGAAAGGTGGACTCGTCAGACCACAGCACACATTTGCACTTTGCGTCTGCCCATCTCAGATGAGCTCGAGCCCAGAGAAGTCGGCAGTGTTTCTGGATGTTGTTGATATATGGCTTACGCTTTGCGTAGTAGAGTCTTAACTTGCATTTGTAGATGCAGCAACGAACTGTGTTTACTGATAACGGTCTTCCGAAGTATTCCCAAGTCCATGTGGTTATATTAATTACAGAAACATGTCGGTTTTTACTGCAGTGCTGTCTGCGGGATTGAAGGTCCAGATTCTCTGAATCTTTTAATAATATTATGGAATGTAGATGGTCAAATCCCTAAATTCCTTGCAATTGTGCGTTGAGAAACGTTGTGCTTAAACTGTTGGACTATTTGCTCATGCAGTTTTTCGCAAAGTGGTGAACCTCGACCCATCCTTGCTTGTAAATGCCCGAGCCTTCGTGGATGCTGCTTTTATACCCAGTCATGATAGCATCACCTGTTACCAATTCACCTGTGTGGAATGTTCCAAACAGATGTTTTTTGAACATTCCACAACCTTCCCAGTCTTAAGTTGCCCCTGTCCCAACTTTTTTGGAACATGTTGCAGGCATCAAATGCAGAATTTGCATATATTTACAAAAATCAGTAAAGTTGATAAAGTAAAACATTAAATATATTTTTTTGTACTGTTTTCAATTAAATATATGTAAAAGAGAATTTACAAATCACTGCTTTCTGCTTTTATTAGCATTTTACATACTGTCCCAACTTCTTTTGGAATTGGGGTTTCTATAATTCCCTGGTATTCAAATCACGGTCCTCGAAGTCCAAGACCTGCTGGTTTTCCACCCTCCCTTTACCTGGGAGTCAGGTGTGAAGGCAGTCTGGCCAATCAGTAGCACTAATTGTTCAGTTAATTACCTTGGAGAAAGAAAACCAGGGCCAGACTTGGATTTGAAGTCCAGATTTGAATATCCATGCTATAATTCATCATTATATCCTTAATAAATGGCTCTAAATTGCTATACTGTCTGTCTTCCTCGTGTTGTTCTTCATATCCAATAGGTGGAGATAGGTATGATTAAAGCACTGATATTCAGGATCTGGTAATCTTGAAAAGTCTGATCCTGGATCACAAAATATGGGATTTCTAAATCTGATTCGATCGGATTTTTGAACTACTGGGCCCAGTGGGCACTGCCTTTATGCAGCACTCTTGCCATTCACAAGCTGAGGGGAATTGTAATAACAAATCACGCATTCACAGTCGGACAGTGACTGGTGAAGCCATTGTCGTAGTGAAATAGGGAGGGGATGCAGCTACATTCCCCGGAAGCGATGTCAGTGGACCATTTGCTGCAGGTGAGCAGCAGGTGTCTCTGGAGAAGATGCTCCACCTCATCCGGTATGAAAGCACTCCCTTACTGAGGTCCTGAGGGTGGAGCTGCAGGGGAGCAAAGGCCCAAATTCTTGGTCACTGACATGGAGCACCAAGTTGGTGCTCTGTCTTGTGTTTGTTGTGAGTTTGTCTCATTTTTCTCTGTTGCGCTACAAGCCTTTTCTGTTACCTGTTTACCTGAGTACACGACTTTTGCCTGTTTCCTGTTTTTCCAACCATTTCTGGTTTTGACCCCTGCTTGCATTCTGATTACGATTACATCTTTTGTCCTGTTTTTTTGTCCTACATCTTTTGTCCTGAATCCCTAATACACCCTGACAGTACAAACTCGCCATGATGGACTCAGCGGACAGCAGCCAGCTCAAATCCATTTTGGACCGCCAAGGAGTGCTTTTGGGGCGTCACCAATCGCAGCTGGACTCTGTCAGCAAGACTCGAGACGTTTGCTGTAAGCATGAACAACCTGTCAGCTCAGTTCCAACAACTCCAGCTTGGGCGAGAGACCACTTCATCCACCCCAGTGATGGCCTCCCAAGGCTCTGCGTCGGCTCTGGGAAAAGAGCCCCGTCTACCACCTAATGAACCCTATGCCAGAGAGCCAGGTACCTGCCGCTCCTTCCTGTCGCAGTGCTCACTGGTGTTTGAGCTCCAGCCCTCCACCTTCCCCACAGACCGCACCAGGATCGCCTACATCATCACCCTTCTCACGGGCAGAGGATGAGCTTGTGACCCGCGATCTGCCTGCTGGCTTTGACGCACTGGTGGAGATGGCCATACGCATCGACCGACATCTGTCCGCTCGCTGCAAAGAGAGGTTGGTGAGGGGCCACCCCCTCCGAAGAAAGGCAGAGACCTCATCCGGGTTGTTCCTGTCACCATTGGCGCCTGCGCCCCTGCCTAATGCCCCCGAACCCATGCAAATCGACCACACTCGACTGACCTCTGCGGAGCGCCAATGCAGGATCAGATCCCGCTCCTGCCTCTACTGCGGAAAACCCGGCCACTTCATTGCCAACTGCCAACGCTCACCCATAGCCAGGGGATTACAGGTGAGCATTACCCCTCTTCAGCAATACCCTAATGCCCGCCCTCTGCTGTCTGCCTCCCTCCTTCTTGACGGTCTCATCTAGGTGGTCTCTGTGCTGATGGACTCCGGTGCTGATGGGAATTTCATGGACACGGAACTGCCTTCCCAGCTACACCTGGCCAGCATCCCCCTCCAGGACCCCCTGGAAGCCCTCGCCATCACCAGTGCCCCGCTAATCCGTATCACCCATGTCACCCCTCCGGTGAGTCTTCTGTTTTCCGGCAATCATCGGGAAGAGATTGTCTTTTATATCAATAATTCCCCTCGAGCGCCTGTGGTGTTGGGGAACCCCTGGCTAACTAAGCACAACCCCTGGGTTGACTGGGCAAACAGCTGTATCCTGAAACGGAGCCCCTACTGTTTGTCACACTGTCTCTGGGATGCTCAGGTTCCTGCTGCTCCAGCCAATTCCCCGGAGAGGGAGGCTGCTGATCTGTGTACCTGGACCTGAGGGAGGCTTTCAGCAAGTTCCGTGCCAACTGCCGTCTCACCACCCATATGACTGCGCCATTGATCTCCTGCCAGGAACGTCAATGACGTCCTCCGCAACATGCTCAGTCAGTTTGTGTATGTTTACTTGGACGACATCCTGATCTTCTCCCGTTCCAGTGCTGAACATACTCACCATGTCCGCCGAGTGCTCCAAAGACTCCTGGAGAACTGGCTGTTTGTGAAGACGGAGAAATCTGAGTTTCACTGGGAGACTGTCTCTTTCCTGGGATTTGTCATCTCCACCGATGGAATCCAGATGGACCGACGGAAGGTCCAGGCGGTGGTGGAGTGGCCTAGGCCCGAGTCCCGACGTGAGCTGCACTGCTTCCTGGGTTTTGCTAATTTCTACCGCCGTTTCATTCGCCGTTTCATTACAGCTCAGTAGCTGCCCCCCTCACCTCTATGACGTCATTGGCTAAGAGGTTAACCTGGACCCCAGCGGCCGACGACGCTTTTCAGGACCTGAAGGTACGGTTCACCTCAGCACACGTCCTGATCCAGCCTGATCCCTCTCGGCAGTTTGTGGTGCTTCGGATGTGGTGGTGGGGGCTGTTCTCTCTCCAGCTGATGGTAAACTGCACCCCTGAAACTTCTTTTCACATTGCCTAAATCCCACCAAGCGGAACTACGACATTGGGGACTGAGAGTTGTTGGCGGTCAAGCAGGCTTTGGAGGAGTGGAGACTGGCTGGAGGGCTCGAACACCCCTTTCCAGGTCTGGACTGATCACAAGAACCTGGAGTATCTGCGTTCCGCCAAGCGCCTCAACCCCCGCCAAGCACGCTGGTCACTGTTCTTTGCGCGCTTCAACTTCGTCCTCTCCTACCGGCCCGGCTCCAAGAACGGTAAACCTGATGCTCTGTCCAGGCAGGCTGAGGCCACTGAAGAACCTGCTGAGAGGGACACCATCCTGTCCTCTCAATGCTGGGTGGTGGCGGTGCTGTGGGACATCGAGACGTTGGTCCGCTCGGCTCCGCGGGTAGATCCTGCCCCCAGTACCTGTCCAGATAACCTTCTCTTTGTTCCCCAGTCTGTCCGCTCGCAGGTCCTGCAGTGGGGGCACTCCTCCCAGCTAGCCTGTCACCCGGGAGCCCGGCACACTAAGGCCCTCATCGCTCAGCGCTTCTGGTGGCCCTCCATGGATAAGGATATCCGCAGTTTCGTCTCCTCCTGCTCGGTTTATGCCCAGAACAAACCCTCCTGCTGGTCTGCTATGCCCTCTACCGGTCCCCAGGAGACCTTGGCCGCATATCGCCCTGGACTTCGTTACTGGTCTGCCCCTGTCTGACAGTAACACCACCATACTCACAGTAGTTGACCGGTTTTCAAAGGTAGTCCACCTCCTGGCCTTTCCCAAGTTGCCGTCGGGTAAAGAGACAGCTGAACTGTTAGTCCAGCATGTTTTCAAGCTTCACGGTCTGCCTACTGATGTGGTGTCTGATAGGGGTCCCCAGTTTACATCTCATTTAGGGCTTTCTACAAATTGTTGGGCACATATGCTAGTCTCTCCTCAGGTTTCCACCCCCAGTCCAATGGGCAGACCGAGCAGGCCAACCAGCAGCTGGAGACCGTCCTGCATTGCCTCACCTCCCATGATCAGGGGCCCTGGAGCCACCAATTGCCCTGGGTCGAATACTTCATCAACTCCCTGCCGTCCGCCTCCACTGGTCTGTCGCCCTTCCATAGGGTACCAGCCCCCGTTGTTCCCCTCCCAGGAGGATGAGGTGGGGGTACCCTCGGCGGTGGCATTTGTCCGGCGTTGCCGCAGGACCTGGAAGTGCACCCGTTCTGCTCTGCTGCGCTCTTCCCAGAGGATCAAGCGGGTGGTGGATCGCCGTCACTCCCGAGCTCCGCCTTACCGCCAAGGGCAGCGGGTCTGGCTGTGCATTCGGGACATCCCCCTCAGAGTCGAATCCCGCAATCAGCCCCTTCCCCATCACCAAGGTGATCAACCCTGCTGCGGTTCGACTCCAGCTTCCTCACACCCTCCATCGCATTCACCCCACCTTCCACGTCTCCAGGATCAAGCCTGTCGTCCGCAGTCCCTTGGGTCCTGCTCCCAAACCCCCCCCCCCCCCCCCCCCTTAGCTCATCGAGGGTTCGGAGGCGTACACCATGCGCCGTCTGCTGGGGGTTCAACGTTGGGGGCGCGGTCTCCAGTACCTGGCGGACTGGGAGGGGTACGAACCTGAGAAGCGTTGTTGGGTTCCGGCCCGGGACATTCCCGACCCCTCGCTCATTACAGACTTTCGTCAGCGTCATCCGGAGATGCCTGCTGGACCACCTGGTGGCGGTCATAAGGGGGGGGGGGGGGGGGGGGGTACTGTCAGTATGTGAATCTGTTATGTGTTTTTTCTGTTACTGTAGGTTCGGTTTTGTTTTTGTTTTCTGTCTCCCGGTCCATGTGCTCTTGTTTTCACTTCCCCATTGTGTCTGCCCCACCTTCCGTCTCAGCACCTGATTACCTATTTGTTTCACCTGCCTCGCTGTTCACCTGTTTCTCGTTTGCTCGTCAGTCTGTGTATTTAAGTCTGTTTGTTGCGAGTTCGTCTCAGTTGATTTTTTTTTTCTCTGTTGCGCCTTTTCTGTTACCTGTTTACCTGTGTACACAACTTTTGCCCATTTCCTGTTTTTCCGACCTTGGACTGATTTTGTACCTCTGCCGTGTTTTCCTGGTTTTGACCCCTGCTTGCATTCTAACTACAATTAAGTTTTTTGGCTACAATAAACTTAGTTTATTTTTACGTGCTGTCTGCGGCTGAGTCCCTACTGCACCCTGACATAATCTCTGACGATAACTATTATGCCCATGGCTGGCAAACCCCTAAAGATGTGACATTTCAACCCATCAATTACCCCAAGTTTGTTCCACCCCACAAATAATGATTGCAATGACAACTTTACTAATATTCATTAAAAAGCTACAAATCTTTTGGTATAAGCAACCATCTTCAATAAAATGGAAAATAGCTTTCTGTCCAGTAGGAGCACTGCTGAATTGCATCAAATCTTTTTTTTTTTATCAGGGGTTGAGTAAACAGCAGGTATTTACAACGATGTATACCGTATTTGATTGTTCATGGCTATTTGAACCTTGATATGTCTGTGGAACACAGACCATGATGTACTCTGATCCGGCTGAGTGCTGGTTGGAGATACATTCAAGTGTTACAGGCGCTTGTCCAGACAGAACACACTGGGCAAGCTCTTTTCTCCAGAGGTCAGCAGGACCTGCTGTCGCAATACTAGGACATCATGCAAAAACTCACCAACTCAATGTGATCCAATGCGTTTGTCTGGACATGCTTCACTTTTATTTTTATGGTACATAATCATGTAGCCTACTTCTGAACGTATCTAAAGCACGTAAAGATAGAGATGTACAACTTAAACAAAATGTAATGATCATTTAAATTTTAAGGAGACAATGCGTGCTAAATCAATGCTGCACTCCGACTTTTCTGTAGACTATTCATGCAATGGTCCGTGTGCGGGGCATTTTCAACGTAGGCTACTGCACATAAACCAAGCCTAAAGTCTGACTCTTACGCGCACAAGTGCTTCGTGCTGATTACTACTTCTTCCAGTTGCTCTTTCGCATCACTCGTTTTCAGCTGTATCAGAGAATGTTATTCTTCACCTAACAAGATTTAATATGCAGTGCGGGTGGCACGAGAACTCCACTTAATCTTGAAAGTCTTAACGAGATCAAAATTCAATCCCATCTAAGAAAAAGTGGAATGACGTTATTTGACAATGTGCCCAAAATCCTTAATGAATAACTTAGCGAGAGAAGGCAAATACGGCCCCAGCTGTTTCCTGTTGAAAACGTCAGTGTAATGTGGATAAATGTGAGGGATTTTCTCTCTAAATCCGTCTCCTGTTCGCTAAATCTCACTTCACCGAAACGAGCCTGCGCAATGGAACAAAGTCGGAATATTGAGATGTGACATTGCCTGCACCTCATCCTCTTCCTCGCTGTTTTTTTAATGACTTCGAACATATTCCTCTTTGCTGGGCTTTGGCGCGCTGAGAGACCCATGGGGATGTTTGACGGTTACTTCTTTCAGTGGCAACTGTGT
The DNA here is from genome assembly GCA_029718625.1 of Synaphobranchus kaupii. Classification (NCBI taxonomy): domain Eukaryota; kingdom Metazoa; phylum Chordata; class Actinopteri; order Anguilliformes; family Synaphobranchidae; genus Synaphobranchus; species Synaphobranchus kaupii. Next base: position 100,104,256 of record CM056376.1, read on the forward strand.
GATGTCTTCAAGGTAACTTTATTATTTTTCGTTCTCAGTGTTCACTTTTTATTCCCGTGTTGTAATTTATCTAATTGTTTTATATTTTGAAATAACACATTTTGTAACTGTATACATACAGCCAGAGTGCTGACATCATTAACGAATTCATGGGATATAGAGTATGATATATTACTATTTAACTTAATTGACATTGATCTTTTTGCCATTTGGCTTAACTATTAGACTTAATATATGTGTACTTGCAAGGTTTGTGTGTAGCCTATCTAGATATTTTGCACAAATAATGTCAATGGTATGTGTTTCTCATTTTAAAAATAAGACATGTATTAGATCTAAGAGGAAAGGGCGCGTAAATGTGGAGATATACGAATCATGCTTTATGTATATGCGTATGTATCCATGATGAATTACAAATACATAATGACGATTTTATAATAGGTACGTGCAAGCGTGCAATACATTTAATATGATGAAATGCGTGCGTTTGTGTAGACGTAAATGCAAAATGTATGGGTATTAGACAGGTGTTTTTCTACTCAGCGTGCTGCACGTAGGTCTATACGTTTCTGTGCCCCTTTGCAGAGGCATTTGGATCGGGCTTTCCTCTTAATTGTAAACCACTCACGTACAACGACCTGCTTTTCAAGTTCAACTTTGAAATTCGCTTAATCTCACTCGGCATAAATGAAACAGAAAATAAACTTTTGAAAGAAAGGAGAAAATACTTTTTTGGAAGTCTGTCTCTCCCCGAGGCGCCTTGTGAAAATAGGGAGTGGGAGTTCCAAAATGATGTAGGAGAATCTAGATACTCTTTATTATGTAAATTTGAGCGACTGAGCTTCCCTTGGGTCGCACTATCGGGTTTTCGCGGTTCTGCAGTTTCCATCTCAGGCTGAAGTGAAGTCCGCGAGACCCCCACTTCAGTACTTTACAAATTAACGATGTGGTGCTTTTGAGCTATAGCTAATAATGCGTGATTGCCTTCTCTTGTCACTTTAAAAGAATGATGGTAGGAGGGCAAATTTCTCAGGAAAACTGGTCTATATTAAATGTAGGCTAATGTTTTAAGATAACAATTATTGCACGTGAATTAGAATATTATTCTTAGTGCATGCTAAACGTAATGTTTAGTGCATGCTAAACGTAACATTTTGTTTTGTTTTACTTTTTCACAAACCGGTTGGCATAGCCTAATTATGTTTTTTTTAATAAGTATGTTTTGTGAGAATATATCCTATGTGCCATCCTGTCTTATATCAGGCGCACTTGGAGTTTGGATTAAGCATCTTGGCCTTTGGGCCAGATGTGAGATATTCATTCTCCTTGGAGGGGGCTTGTTCCGTCATCACTCAATAGATCTTAATATGATCTCACTGTCAACATCTTAAGACCCTGTTTTTGCACCAGACAGGCTGTGTGTGTGTCATCTGTTGGTTTATGTTAGTTTACACATTATGTTTTGTGAACTTAAATAATGATTTTCAGCCTCCACATATTAATGTAATTGTAATTATTTGCCTGTTTAGTCAAACACTATCAATCTCTGTTTAGCTACCTGTTTGTCAATGTGATGGCTTCAGAACTTAGGTGTGGACAAAACGACAATGATTACAATAAGATGATAAGAAGACTAAACTTTGAAGGGCAGATAAAACTTCTGCCAATTAGAATGATGTTATGTGGATGACAGCAAGAGTTTAAAACTGCTGTTACCCTGGCTGAATTATGCACAATCAAGCCAGTGTACTGTCTCCTTCTCCTATTGGTTTGTGTAAGATGTGCTGTTTCTCAGCCTCTCTCTCTCTCACTCACTCTCTCCATCCCTGTCTCTCCCTCTCTCACTTTCCTCCTCTTCTCCTGTTGGTTACATTATGTATGTCTGTATCTCTCCTATTGGTTACAGTGTAAATTGTGCTGTATCTATTGGTTATAATGTAAGATATCCTGGTAAATCTGATTCTATTATTTGGTTTATCTCTCGCTCTCTCTCTCTCTCTCTCTCTCTCTTTTTCTCATTGGTTACAGTGTAAAATGTGCTGTATCTCCTGCACGCACACCCTTTCTCTGGTGCTGTGTGTTTTGACCCTAACCCCGGTGGTGACAGCAGGGGCTGAGACCCTGTGTGGGGCAGAGCTGGTGGACACGCTGCAGTTTGTGTGTGGAGACAGAGGCTTTTATTTCAGTAAGTGCACTTTTTATTTATTCATACAGAACTGCTACTTCCCCCCAGTGCTAATGGACTCTTCATAAATAAAAAAGCAGCTGTTTCTCCTTGCCCTTATTTCCTGTGACTTTCTGTCTTCTTCCTTTCTCTGGATCCAGTCTGGCTAACAGAGGAGAGTGTGAGGGCACAGCTCTGATCATCTTGCTCTTTTCCCCTGAGTGTGATAGTGTTATTGTGTTATGGAATTCACTGTGGGCTAATACATGGATCTCCTGCAGGGGAAATCTGAAGGCAGTGTTATATTATTGGGTGCTGAGAGTTAAATTAAGTGTAGATTGATATTTAACAGCTAGATGTATATTACGTCTATGGTAAGTAGCTGCGCTCTCCTTAGGGACAGCACTTTTAAGTGGAAGTTGGCAGTCAAAAGGAGTAAAACTGTGAGCGCAGAAGTGAGCTGTTTTCCAGCGGAATGAGAACGCTTCCCAAAGAAAATGTTTTGTGTGGACTTAAATACCGCATTTTCCACTAAAAGCCCAGATTCCAGGCTAGTATTCGATACCCAGAGTGCCCGAGTGGAGACCCCACATCTCATCCTTCTGCTCAGTGGCTATCAGTAGTTACACTTTGGCTCGTTGCAGAGATTTCCACAGATTTTGTAATCTACAGTACCATAGTCCCAGGGGGGTACTTTTTTTGGGGCAAAAAGACTTGTATCAAGCCCAGGGAAATTCATATTATGGGTCTGCAGTTATCATTCAAAGAAACTCCTGCCCACTCCACATCCCCCACTCCCATAATGCCACCCTGCCACCTGCATTCACATTGATTTTGGAGGTCTTTCAAATGAAAACTGCACAGAATAACTTTTTTTGCTTGCTTAATAATAAGTGATAATTGAGTCTGCCAAGATTGGTTCGCTCATTCATGCTGACGCGTGTAGCATTCTGGGCTCGGCACCGCGGTGCACTACACCGCTTTAATCCATTTGTGTCATTGCAATTTTGTAAACTTCCCATTCATATCCGCTCTCACGCAGGAGGCACTTCAGAGCAATGGAGAGAGTTCAGCCACATCCTCCTTCTACTGTGTCTGCACACTCTCAGCACGGCCTGTCTCAGCGAGTGCTGCGCTCCCCGCCTAAGTGGCCGATAGGCAGCGGCAGCTGGTCTGGCTGCTAGCAGACAATGCCCAGGCAGCCCAGCCCACTGCTTCTCCCTGAAGCTCTAAAGTCGATTGAGTGACACTGCTTGGCAGGCTGGGGCCTCCGGCAGCCCGGGAGCCACTCTACCTCGTGGATGTGACCATCAAACTGAGGGGCTGAGTTTGATTGATCCTAGCAGTGCTAACGTCCAGAAGCTTATGCATTCCTTGGGTGAGCAGAGAGGGGTGATTCTCACTCCTGTCTGTCCAGTGCATCCGCCTGTAGGGAAGGGGCTTACTGCTGCTACCAGGATGGGGCAAGATCTTTTCTTGGTTTTGTGTAACCAACTGTGTAACACAGAACTGAAAGGGTAGTGCTATGTTCTGTGCTTCTAAAGAACCGTGGAACACTGCTGTGGAGCGCAAGTCATAGTTAAATGAGCCGCTCTAATATTTCAGAACTTTATATGTCATCACCACTACAGATACGTGAGAAATTACCATGTGGAAAAAAAAAATATTAGTAAAAAGCATAGGCTGAGAAAAGTCCCCAATCAGTTTTTCCAATTTTTCACATGACCTAGAAAGCCTGCGTTCAAGCAGATGGATATGTGTTTCGGCAATGTCTTATCCACAGTGGCTTGTCTAGAGGGACTATCTGAAGTGGCGGGCACTCAAAAGGAATGAGATAGTGGGTTTATACTTAAATCAAAGCCAAGTGGTCTGAACAACCACAATGCAAACCTCCACTCTGTGCTGAAACAAAAGAACCTGAGTGCACTGCATGTCCTATTAGCTATATCAGGAGGAATACTGCCGTAATGGCTACTCCCATGCCTACAAAGCCAAGGTCTCACTCCGGAACTGAGGGGGACATTTCAGTATTCAAATGTATAGCATTATCTCCACATTACTGTTAGAAGCTCTATTGCCCTGTGCCTAGGTACTTCAGAACCAATTCCATGGAACATCAGCCCAAAGAGATTATTCTCTTCAGAGAGAAGGAAAGATTCTGATTGTGAGATACAAACTGGTTTGAATGGTTTGAGATGCAATGGCATATGGCATTGAAGGAGCTGTAATGTTGGTTCTAAGTGATGTTCTCTCCACAGATTCTCAGAAACTGATTGACTGTTTCTCGGGTTCCATTGCTAGTGAACTAAGTGGTAAATTTTAAAGAACAAAAATTATTCTTGAGAAAGGTATCTCTTTCAACACACCAGAGGAAAAGTAGTGTAGTGGGAATGAACCTCCCTTATTCTCCAGAGAGACCATTAAACATTAGTATGAAGAATGAGGCAGGAAAGAATATAGGAATAGTAGTCAGCAATAAATGAAAAAAGTGCTGAAACAGCTGGAGACAACTATAAAGAGGACGGTGTGTAAAGAGGACACCTGTTGAAACACAGGTGAGTGTCTTCCCCAGAGGAAACAGAATAGATGAGTCTCAAGCCCCAGCAGCAGGAAATTGTGGGATTATGCGAAGACAGTGGTAGCATCTCTCATCTCTAGTTTCAGTAGGGGTCTGAACACTCAGCTCCAAGCAGGTGTTTGGTCATATGCTCCTCCGCCAACTTACTTGCAATAAAAATGATCACATTCTAGTTAAGACTTAACAATCTGACCATTAATTGGCACACAGCAGTAGGTGCCTGATAAAAACACCCACCCCTTTAAGTGATAATTAGAAGACAAGGGGGAGAGCAGAAGCATTTCCAGGTGGCGCGCTCGCTCGAGTACAAACTGAGCCAAATAGCTCAGACATCACTCATGAAAGAATGTTCTATGTCATTACCCAATTATTACAGGGAGTTGACAGTGGCGGGATACGACTGGCTTCATCCTCCTAGGCCAGTGGTTGGCTGAAATTGTCCAGGGGCTCTCAAAATACAGCTGAATTAGCACCTCCTGCCGACACTCCAGGTGCCTGCAGGTTACTATTTATCTTTGGTTCGAGATGCAGAGTCCTGAGCATCAGGGCTATTGGCATGAAAGGACTGCACGTGCTTTAAGCCAACGCTTCTTGTGCAGGTGTGAGAGATATAGTGGTGAGCGGAGCAGGACATGGCTATTTGCCAATTCCAACTCATGCTGAAAAAGGGGGGAAATTCCCCACCTCAACAGACATAAAATTAATAAAATGGGGGGCCAACCGTGGTTGGATTTCAATTGCATAACAAATGAAGACAAATCAGCGTGTAAAATGAGAAGGAAATTTAGTTTGGCTATAAAGCTTTGTGGTACCAGTGATAAAGAGGTAGTTTCCAGGTCCATTGCAGCATTTTATAGTCCCCCTTCCTGCCATAAATTGCCTGGACTCTCTACAGGCAGTGGCCTGCAACAGCTCCAGGAATCCACTGATTTTATTAACCAGCAGCAGCCTGTAAAAGCCATATGCTTGCTGTGGCACTCTGGTGGGGAATCAGGTCCTTTTTCCACTGCAGCTCGTCGGAGGAATGTGGTGCTTCAGCAGAGAGCTGCTGAGATGCAGGATGGACCAGCATCCTATCTCCACATACCTCTCCCTGACAAAAAAAGATTCTATAAAACCGCAACTGATTTTAATAAGAATAATGTCATGTTGTATGTGAAATTGAAGGTATCAGTAAATGGCAAAGCAGGTTGTAGTCACATGGATTTAAATGGGAATTGTTCATTACCAGTTATTCATGTCTGAGAATGTACTTGAAATGCTGGGATTGGGCAGATTTAAGAAAGTTATGAAAAACAGTTTTTTCAAAGCTAAGCACAACTGGTCGCGGGTTACTGACAAGATGAAATGGGGTCAGTAGGTTTCTTTAGTTGTCCAATGTGCAGTGGGCTCTCCAGACATAATCCATGGCCCTCCACAGCTCTAGAAAGAAACTTTCCCCACTCACTAGAGGTGAACTATTGTTAGCTCCACCTCCTCACAGAGTGAACCCTGTCAGTGCCTGGAAGAGCCTTTACGGTACAGAGACCCTTCGCCACCCTATCCTCAATTACACAATGGTACACATTGAAGGGCAGGCCCTGGTAGAACAGTTCTAAAATAAAAAGACACATGATTCAGTGTGCCCCAAATGCCTGTGATGATATAAACAGGGTGCATGCACCCACATTTTTACCGAATGACCACAGCCAGATACGCAAGACATTATGCAGAATGCATGATACAAACAAAAGAGAAGTATCCTAATCTGTGAAGAATCCTTATTGCTAAAGACTCAAGCGAAAGCTGTTATCCTGCACCTGCTGTGGATTCTGGCACTGGGCATGGCATGGTGGGCGGTGGCTTGAAAGGTTATATTCTGTGTTTGTTTACAAAGGCTCTTGGACTTGGCCCTTTGTTTACAGGGATTAGAAGCAGTAATCCTTGTAATGGCCGTGCTTTAAAGCCTTCTCCAGCTGATTACGCTCCCCACTCCAGCTGTTTGTGTTGCAGGTTTACACGTTATTTGAAGGAAAACAGAGGATGATAATTTGTGGGGCTTTATTTAGAAAGGGCCAGAAATGCATAGGCCAGAAACCTGCCCACGCAGCAGAAATATGGCTCCCACAACTTGTCTGGTTGCACAGTCACACGCTGGGGCTGGAGACCGTTCCCGTCTCTCATGAAACCCCATTGTTCAGAGGCTGATAATGGTCAAACCAGCTGACCTGTCAGAATTATGTACAGCTTGAATCCACCAGGCCTAAACCACTAGGTTAGAGATTTGGAAACAGTAATGGAAAACCTATTTTAAAAAACAGCCTGACGGCTCTGTATTGGTTGTGTGCGTTGCACTTGTTCAAACACATGGTATCTGTGCGAGTTGTGTGTTTGGACGTGTACACATAAGCAATGGTTGTATACATGTTGACGGACTGAATTGTGTGACATTTGGGTGCTGCTGTTATGATCTTGCATAGCTTGCACAGAGTGTTTATTTAGACTGTCTGTTTTCAGGGTAGAGCCCGTCATCCACTTTCTACTATTCCATTCACAAAGCAAGTAGTGTCACACTGCCCTCTTTTGTGTGAATGGTTTGGTTTGGACATGGATTTTTTTGGTGTGTGGTTTTGTGTGATGAAGTTTAGTCTGTGACACAAAGGAAAAACCTTATGTTTTGTGTTTGTGTGAGGCTGTAGACAGTCTAGATGGGATGGGGAGTGAGGGGGTGGTGGTGGTGTTTCAGATGCAGTTCATGCATTGTGGTTTTGGAAGTATGTAGAAATCCAGCATAGGTGCAATCCCACACACCTTATTGTCATTTGAAGCTCAGATTTGCAGGTCTCAGAAATGTTTTTTTTTTCTTCATTTTGCCACACAGATGGAGTCCTGGAACAGAAACATTGTGAAAATGTTATATGCTGATGGAGTAAAAGATGTAGTGCTTTACTCCATCAGTGTAGTGTAGGAGTTGTAATGCTAGAGAAATTATGTGAAAATGTTGTATGCTAGCTACAGTATAAGAACACTCAGAAAAATGTTCATACTGTAATGTTACAGTAATGCCGTAAAGAATCAACTGTGGCAGCATATATTTGCTCAGCCGGAGGGCTACACATTTTTACTTTAAGCTTGTCTTGGTTTTTTTTCCCATTCATGAGAGGCTAGCAGGCTATCGGGTGGCTGAAGGACTCATTCTCAATGTAGTAATGCACCGCTCAGTCTGGAATCGACCCCTCAGTTTGAATGGGCACCAGCGGTCTCCCTGCTGCAGATGCACATGAAGTTTAGTCCTCCGACAGAAGGCCTGTACAGCTCAGCTGGCAAACTACAGAGTGAAAAGAAGCACCAGCTGGCAGCAGGCGCTTCAGAGGATGTATCCTAGTCTGTGTCTCCAAAATTGACAGAGGACATCGCAGCAGTGAGAACAAGCCTATAAATATAATTTGACATTCCAGATCATGAAGAAAAGGTTAAAAAAAGGTATGAAATGTGGATAATAATAGATGGCTTTAATATCAAAGGCCACAATAATGTCTCTTTCATTGTATGTCTCACCCTTACCTTCTAATTGCAGCAATAGCCATTGCTCCTTCACCTCCTCATTGCAGCAACACCCACTAAATCCCTGCCAGGGTTCATAGTCTTTGGACTAAACTGTTCCACAGTTAGGGCCCCTCTTTGTCCTGAATAACGTTGTCGGGACAAGGTGAGCAGAGAGCAGAAGTTAATGCACTTTGTCAGCGCTGGCAGCATTTTGAGCCAAGAGCTATTAACTTTGAAAGAGAAAGGCATTTCCTCCTTGTAAATGCCATGTTAAATTATTATTTCATTTGGTAACAGGGAAAAGTCTATTGGAGCTATATTGCTCATTTTGAAAAGTGTGCCGGGTGAGTGGGGAATTGTAAATGGAGAGCGGGATATTTCATAAAGGGTATTGGTTGGAGGTCGGAGTCAGGATTCAAGTGAATGGAACAGAAATAGGGAGTCAGATCTCCCAGAAACTTTGCCACAAAATCTGTGAAGGATCCAAGATTCCCCCTGTAACAAGGGCTGACCTTCTGTGGGCTGCTGTAGTGAGGGTAGCAGGCAAAGCTCCATATCATTCTTAGAGAGGTAAGTGCAAGTGTGATGAAAATCTAATTCCTCCATACCTTCTAACTCTTACTCAGATCTGCCACACCGATTATTACTTTCTTTCAGATATGTAACTCATCTGTACCCAAATCTGACTGTCCTCTAACTCAACAATAAACTTCTTGCAGAGCAAAACTTTTCACAAAAATTTAAATAAATAAATAAACAGTGCAAAATCCAATGTGGCACACATCATCGGTCCTTTTTGGACCACTGTGGCATGCTTTATGGGCAAATGTTTTCCTTGTGAGGAGAAGGTTATGCTTTCAAAGTACATTTTCAATCAACTGCTATGCGCCGTAATTTAGCCAATTGGAGCCATATGGTTGGGGAATGTACTTGACAAAGTCCTCTACAAACCTATCAAGTTTGGTGAGTTTTAAGCCATTTATAGTCATTTTTATCCAAAGTGGTGGAAGGAAGAAAAATAATAAAAACCAGAACAAAAACAATAGGCTTCCAGCAGCTTTGCTGCTTGAATCCCTAATAATGAAACAAAAAAGAACACGGAGTAACAAAACAAGGAAAACGATGTACGATAAGATATAATAAAAACAACCTTCAATATTAAAACAGGAAATAATCATAAGCAGAAAAAAAGAAGTAATCGTCTTAAAGCCAACTTAAACAGGTATGTTTTATGTTTGGTCTTGAAATTTCCTATTGATTGTGCCTCTAATATTTTGTGGTGGTGTGCCCCAAAGTTTAAGGGCATGAAAGAAAAATCTGCCTTATTCATTGTTTTAGTTTCACTTTTGGAACTCAGAGTAGGCTTGCATTGGATTAAGTGAGATTGCCTGTGGGCTGGTAATTACTCAGAATTTCAAATATAGATACAGTATACTTAGGTATGGAACCATTCTGTGCCTTTAAAACCAGTAAAAGGACCTTAAAGTCACTTGTAAAACTACATGCAACCAATGGAGGGATGAAAGGACAGGAGTAATATGGGCTTTATTTTTTGGTTTGTGTCATTGTTCTGGCTGCATTTGTAGCTGTTCAATGCTTGAATTAACCTTTCAGCAACAGTCTGTGTGAGAAATGAGAGTCAGTTTTGTTATGTTTTTAACATAAGTTATATTACAAGTTATATAGTTAGTTATATTACGCTGAATTCTTAACGTATGGTTTATTGTTAGAAACGAGAGTTGCTTGGCTTAAAAGTAACATCATTTAGATGTTCTCTGTTTTGACACAATTGCCAGAACCTACTTTTTTGTTGAGTTGCATGTTCAGACTTCCAGAGTTAAATGTATCTCAGGCAATTCTTCAGGAGTTGGTTCCACTGCTATTTGCATGTAGAACAGATAGTTATATCTGAAAGTCATTGGCATAATTATGGAAGTTAACCAATATTTTGAGGTGGTGCATTAAAATGTTAGGATCGACAGTATCAAAAGTAGAACTGAGACCTAACAGATAAATATCCCATCAGTGCCAGCATTCAGTTGAAGGTTATTAACATTTACTAAAGCAGTTTCTGTGTTTGGAAAAAAACCTGGCTGGAATTACTCTAAATTGTGTTTTCATCTATTGAAGTCATTGAGTCACTGAAAAAATTTCTTTCAGAAATTTGCTTTAAAAAGGAAGCTTAGATATGGATCTAAAATTACTTAAAGCAGAGCAATCCAAGTTGGTTTTCTTTAGTAATGCTTTCACATTCTTCAGAGCCACCTTAAAGGTTGTATCAGCGATTTTGGGTGGAAACATAAATGATCACATTCATATGATTTTTCCTCACGATCCGCTAGCTGCCCGCCCCATAAGCAGGCCGTCAAAAAACCGCGTCTCTGTAGGCAGCCTATGCTCCGAGATCGTACACAAAAACAAATGGTACTACCAACCACTCAAAACCAAAATAAACAGTATTCCAACCAATCACAATGATCTGCACAAACGCTAATACTCTTATCTCGCTGAAATCTTGACGGATTTACAAACGGTTTGGTTTCTTACAAACGTTATTAACGTGGTTATAATTCTGGATGCTTGAACACTATTTTATTCATAAGTATGTTTGTTTGGGATTTCGCTTCAGAAGTGACGTCACCCAAAATCGCTGATACAACCTTTAAAGCCTCCCTTAGCAATAACTAATGCCTCTCCCCTACTTCATGTGTGTCACTAATACATACAACTTCTCAATGCAATGATACTACCCTGTGACTCCCCTGATTCAGATTGCACTCTGAAAAACATACTAAACATCAGTGGTTTGAGTTCAGGCTGTGTCATTACCTCACCGTGACGGTTAACTTCTTCCCACCGGGGTGGGGTGAGCTACAAATGAGAAATACACCATTCCTCCAGATGGCAGCAGCTCTCCTATACTATGCTGTATTGCATGTGTAGAAAAAGGTCTGCGGGTCAAGGGCAATGGTAACGAAGAAGTGCATAGGCTCAGCTGCACCACTATTTGTAACAGGTGTAGTGGTATCATTGTGATACAAGAGCACAGTACAATAAGGGTCCTTAGGGAACTGCCTAAGAGTCTGTGCAATGCAACCCCCAGTACATTTTACACCATGTCATTAAGGCTGTCCGTGTCGTAACAATTTGCACAAAGGCTGACTGTAAACACGAGCCTGTGACAAATATTTACACTACTTTCACTTTTAAATGCATGCCTGTGGCAGCAATATTTGTTTACTCTAGGGCTGTAAAATGACAACAACTAAAGGGTGTCATTATTTATATGCACTCTTTTTATGGGGAAGACTACCTGTGGCTGTTTTCAATGCCTTACATTATAGCTGGTCCTGTGGACTGCGATTTGATACAAATGTCAGTGTATTTATATTCTTCCTTACATTCATTACTTTTTGTTCATTGTATTGATAGCATTTTAGCAGAATTCAGCATGCAGGTTTTTTCCATGTAATGTAGTTCTACAAGTTGAGTTGATCTTCTACCTCATTTCCATCTTACATTTTACTGGCAGGGTTCAGTTCTGACAGTACTGCACCAGCCCTTGTTCTGTGTGTGACAGAAGAACAAAGTAATCTGTGTAGAGCAGAAATTCAACCTGTATGCTACGTAGAGTCTGGCAGTATAATTTGATCTTCTTTAGGACATTGTGGTCTTTGTCCATCTCCCTCTCTCTGCCAAGGAAACCCACACTCGCTTCCTTTATTTTTCTTTCCTTCCTTTGCTCTCCCTGCCAGGTAAATCCACCATGTGTCCTTATTTCTGTCTCCCAGGTAAGATTACCCTCTCTCTTGCTCTCTCTCACTTGCAGGTAACCCCTCTCTTCCTCTTTCCTATGTAAACTCTCTAATTCTCTCCTCCAGTCCAAGATATTCCCACGGACGCTTTCTCTCAATCCCAGGTAAACCCTCTCTCTCATTTCCTTTCTCAGGTAAACCCACAGGCTATGGCTCCAGCTCAAGACGGTCACACAATCGTGGCATAGTGGATGAGTGCTGCTTCCAGAGCTGTGAGCTACGACGCCTGGAGATGTACTGCGCACCAGTGAAATCTGGCAAGGCTGCCCGGTCTGTCAGGGCACAACGCCACACTGACATACCAAAGACCCAGAAGGTTAGTGACATCCTGTATAACACAAAACACTGTAGTGTAGGACATTTCCTGGCTGTGCCTGATGCCAATACGGGTGTGATACTGATTGTGATTACAGGGGTTTTAGATACTTCCAGGGGGCCAGATGATCTCAATCCAAAATATTTGTTAGATCAATGGCTCTGAACATTTTTGGTCAGTTTACCCATCGGTTTCACCGTGCGTGTCAAGTACCCGCTCTCCATAACAACTCAATACCTTTTTTAAATTCTTTAGAAATTTAAAGAAATAGATTATCACAAAATCTATAACCTGAGAGTTTATATTATATTGTCTCTGACACAATCATGGATTGGATTGGTATTACATGATCAGTAACATTAGTTATTATATGTGAATTATTTCAACTCTGCTCCTGCAAATGACTCCCATGTTTAATAGGACATATGATTCCCCCTCTCCTCCCCTCAAGGGTCCCAACCATTGCTTTTTTAAAAATCTATTTTACAGAAACAAATGTCTGGTAATAGTCAGCCATCCTGCAAGGTATGTTTCCCTCTTGCTGATGAGTAGAGGCTGCATGCCTGGGCTGGAGCTCAATGCTCCTAGTGCCATTTTACATGTGAGGCATGCCAGCATATTCTGTTCTAACTCTGCACTGCATGTGTTAAAACTTTCCTATAGAAACAACCTTGAGCCTAAGCAGTTGTATTTGATGTGATGCATTTGTTATTCACTCGATGGTGGTTGGCATGCGGTGTGATCAGTTGTTTCTTTGACAGGCCTGCAGACTGCAGACTGCAGACACACTCCCTCTGGGTGCATACTGTTTCCGTATTTCATGCTCTGACTCTATGTTACGGAGTCTCACTGGGACTTGCATGCCAGACGCCATTCTGGCTTGGTTTCTACAATTCTGGGTTTCATTGAATTCACGCTCTGGCTCTGTATCCTACGCATTCTAAATCTCCACTCATTTATATGCTGGCTGTTCTGTGCATCATAAATCCTCATTCATTCATGCACAACCTTTGTTTCCGATGCAGTATAACATTACTATTTAATCGTGTCACAGATGCACCTTTACAATCTGCTCCTACAAACCTCTGTACCAAGACCTTTTGTTCTCTGTTTCAGGAGGTGCATCAGAAGAACTCCAGTCGAGGGAACACGGGAGGAAGAAATTATCGGATATAGAACAAAGCAAAGAAAGAGTGACTGACAGAAATAATTAAATTCTGGGGAAGGGAGAAGGACTGATGGATGGTGGGAGATGGGTGGCATGTTTTGTGGGTGGGGGGGGGGGGGGGGGGGGGGGGGGGGTAGGGGGGTTTGAGTCAGCCCCAAGTGGAGCAGTTGGCTGTCAAAGCAAAAAACTAGGACTAGGGGTAAATCAAAATGTAGAGAGAGAAATTAATTTACGCAATGCATCATATAAACTGGGAGAAAGTAAGCTGGGGGGTGGTTATGTCCGACCAATACACTAAGCCAGTATAACTGCAGAGATTGGAGAACAAACAGTCTCTTGGCATTATAGATCCTTGTTTCAATTGTACTATTTGCACACCTATGTGGTTTTAGGGAGGCCATGTGATCAGAAGCTTTTAGACTTTCTTGCACCCAAGACAAAACCAGCCCCTCACACACCTCTCAAAGACCTCAAACATAAGACCAAGGTACACCTGGTTTGATCAATCGGCATAATATTGCGATTGAACAAGTGTACACCTGCCTCTGATGATTGAAATTTGGTGCTTATGAGCCTTGATTGATTAGCCACTTGAAATACCCCCATATAAAAATGTAATTATTCACAATAAAAATACTCATATCCGCATATACAGTGAACATGTTCACAGACAAGGACATTGTTTGTATAATATTTAAATGTGCAAACAGTCTGGAGTCTAAATAAGAGTCTCCCCATGCTTCTGGGGCAACAGGAAATTACCATGACATAACAGAAAAGTGGTAAGAATGTTGTGTACATAAGGTAGTTCCAAAGAGAGGCCAGAAAGGTTTTCTATCTCCATTGTCTTTCAGTGGGCCAGACTTAGTGTCCACTCTCCAGTAAATTTCATCAGGCCAGACATGAAGACAGGTGTCTGCATTTTAGCGTGGATTAGATTGCAACTGGCGCCTTGTATTTAAAGGGGTTATTAATCTGGACACCTAGAATTTAGTCACGGCTTCAAACGCTCTTTCTTGACCATCAAGAAAGTGAAGTTGCAGTTTGTGAGATCCACACAAAGAATCCTGCAATCTCATTGGTGCTACCAACATTTAGTTGGCCAAGTCTCCTCCCGTTTCTCATTTCACTCTTCCCCCTGACTTGACCTCTTGACCACTACTAGCATCACTCGATTGTAAATATGGAGATTTCATAAGAAGTCTACTATTTCAAAGGTGTGCTACCATCATTCCATCCCATTTTGAAGTCATTGCAATGCCTTTTTCTAAAAAAAAAGAAGAAAAAATAAGAAATTGGTTTCAAATCGAGTATCTAATTTGCCATAGCTAACCATTAAAAGTAAAATCACATGTCATGATTTAGTTTTGTGTTAAAATTGTATTACATGGGTCTCTCATTTTGCACAGTAATGAAGTAATACCAATGCTATTCTCCCCATTTTATGAGTGAGAATGTGTACTAGCTACCTAGCTGGTTAGCTAGCTGGTGTAATCTGGCCTAGCAAGATTAGTCAACTAGCAGCAAACAAAATTTACTGGAATGTTGTCTGCGATGGAGGTTGTTTTCTACCTAGCTAGTTATTGTTTGCTGTGTGTATTATGTGTTGTAAATATTGAACCTTTAGGTTTGCTGCTGACTAGCTACACAGTAATACTGTAAATCATGCTCTTTTTTGAACAGTTGGAGGCCTACTTACATGAGACTGTACAAAACTATTGGCTTATTAGCAAAGAACTTTCTCAGATGTTGGTCAGACATATGACGTGTATCAAGTTGGTCTGGCTAGTACCATAAGTAAGGAACCTGACAAATAAATACCCAGAGGCAGACCGTATATGATTGATTGCACTTTTTGATTGACTGAAGGTATAGGATTGATTTGTGTTCTTATATTCTGCGAGCATAGGGAAGACCCTTTGCTTTCTAGATTCAACATGCTTTTTTCATCTGAGAAAAAATAACAGAAATGGTAACAGCAACCAAACCAAAGTACTCTCACATATATCAACTATACTGAACACAAGGTTCATGTCTCACATGCAAAAACATGTATATTCACACAGTATTGCAACTCAGAACACACTTTTGTGCACAATCAGACACACTCACCATACTGCAATGCAAAACTAATTGTGAGCTAGATTCATGCAGTAACTCCTAAAGCCCTATTTTGAGAACAACCTGATCTGGCTCACTTCCACTTCCCTAGTATTTCCAAGTGTTGCAGCAGTTTGCACAATCTGTCACACACTAATAAGTGTGCAATGTCACAATAACCTAAGATTATATCACATCCCGTCACACTGCCTCCTGCGTGCCTGTGTATATTCCATCAATACTCCCACTTAAATTATTTTATGCATTGTTCTACTGTCATTGTACATGATGGTGTCATATAGCAAAACTGTATTAAGAAATTTTATCCACTGTATAATGGTGCTATTTTGTAGTGTGTTATCTGCAAGGGTTGGCTAAAGCAGTGAAAGAAAGTGAAGGTGGAGCTGGTGGTTGGAGCTCTTCCCTTTTGCACAGCCGCGTGGCCACGATTTTTAAGTTTTTTATTATTATTATTATTATTTCTAAGCTATTTCAATCAGTTAGTTGTGTAAGTGAGCAAATGTATTTCTGTGAAATCTGTGAATGCATGGAAAACATATCTGATATGATCCCTAGAAGGCTAATTGCCTTTTTTCTACTGTTTGTAAATTATTATTATTATTATTACTACTACTATTATTCATAATTGATCCCTATGCCAAATGACTTGACAAAAAGTACTGTGAACTGTAATCTTCAATTGTTACCAAGATGTTTAAGGTCATAGTATACTTTTGTCTGTCCTGTAACACATGTACTGCAAGAATTGGTAATGTTGACTTCAGTAAATGTGTGTAAAACATGCAACAAGCATAATATGCACTGGAACTTCTCATTGCCATGTAAGATGTGGCCAGCTAGACACCAACGATCGGTCACCCGTGACAATGATTTGTTTCCGAGGGCAGTCTGATCTGACATATTTTTTTCCTGAAGCAACAGAACAGCTAATTTATGTGGTTCGAAATGCAGCTCATCCGTATTCAGCTTGTTGTGTGGGGTGTTGGGTTTATGACTCAAGTGTGTGACACTGGAGTCACCGGAGCTTGGCTTGCCAGACTGTTTGTCACTTTTTAGTTTGTAGTTTGCTTCAGAAGAGATCTGATGCTTGTCACATTGTCCAGCATTGCTGGTACAAGAAGCTCCGTTTGCTCCTGTCAGAGAATCACATTACTTCACACGAAGCCTATTGCATAGCCAATGAAAAATTTAATCTCAAGAAACCTTTTAAAAGTGGCTGTAAGCAGAATAATAGGGTTGAATCAATCATATTTCTGCAGGAATTATTGAATTGTTCATTTGTTTGTTCATTTGATTAAAAAAACATGTCTATGAGTGAATTCACAAAATTTTACACAGCATAAAATAAAATGGTTCTTGAATTTAAAGAAGCACAAAAGTGAGAGTTTTGTCTTAATCACGCCCTATGTTAAGAAAAGTTTCAAAAGGAATTTTAAAGCTGTCTATCAGAGGACAGATGATTGTTTGATTAAAGCGCTTATTATTATTGGTGCTCCATTATATTCTGTAGAAAATGTTTAAATACTGACAGATTGTTCACAATTCCTGCTGAATAAACCACTTGTCAATATTCCTCATTTGACTGGAGAGTGATTTCAAACAAACTCACACGCACAAAATATATATCCAGGCTTTAGCACTTTACAAATTAAATCAAATGAATAGCCAAATGACAGATGAACACAGATATTACTCTTTGTTTTTAATCTGTGGGTCGAAGCAATGAACAATATGTATTACAAAATTAGCATTAATCAGTTATACTGTTAATAATTATCCCCTCTCCTTTGTGCCATGTGTAAATGCAGGGCGTGGTAGCACAGGAGGCACTTTAATGCAATAACATAATCAAATTATGCCTTTATGGCAGCAGAAAATAGATGTGGAGTTACCAGACTGGAGATGACATATACCTATATATGTCAATTCTTTAAAAGTCTTGCCCTGAATGAATGCACACCAGTACCTGGCGTCCTAGAACCCTAAGTTAAATTCAATTACAAGCATGGAGAGGCTCACTCCTCTCACTGTTACCTCATCGCCCCATTATCCTTTACCCACTTCTAGGCATGTTTATCTCAAGACCTTGACATCATACAAGTGGTTAGGATTTCATCTCTTCTGGTATCAGGGTGAGCCTTGTGTTTCTGATCAAAAAGCCAAGGTGAAACGCAGCCTTAACTATGGAGCACAGATGGATCTATGTCTGCCCTCTTGAGAGTTTGGAAAAAGAGCCAAGTAAGAGAGAGGGAGTCTGAAAGGGATAAGAAGGCAGAAAGAGCAGGAAGAGCTATGGGAGGACAGCAGACAAGGAGAGAGAGAGAGAGAGAGAGAGAGAGAGAGAGAGAGAGAGAGAGTAAGAGACTCTGCTCAGAGACAGGAAGCAGAGCATAAGTGCACAATGAATGGTCATTAATAAATCAATGCTGCAACAAAAACCTGTGATGAAAAAAAAAAGCCATCCTTAGCTTTTAATATTTCCTGTGTCCTCCCCCTTCAAAGTGGTGCCCTCACAAAAGCATATGAACTGAAAGTGGAAAATATTTTTAATGTCATTTTTACTCCTCTCTTCATTTAAAGTTCACGGACATTAATTAAATCTACATTCTACAGGATTCCTTAGTAATTGCCACATAACAAAATGATACTGTGTATAGGTGTGGTATACACCATTCAACATCAGTCATTAAAAAACATATTTGATGATAACCACTTTGTAAATTGATATTGCTATGATCATACAAATATTATGCATCAGTTAATATTTTCTATAATGGCATTTACATTTAAATTATTACACAGCACTTGCATCTTCCGTATGGAATTTAAAAAGAATCCAAGAATTTAAAAACCGAAAGAATTGTTCACTGACCAAGGCAATCGAGTTGAATTCCTGGAAAACAGTGGGATGCTATCTACTGAAAAAAAGCATAATATCAAAAATCAATCAAGCATTATCATAATGCTAATAATAAAAGAATAAATTACCATATATAGACATATGTACATAAATATAAAATTTAAAAGCCAACATGATAAAGACAAAGACAAGCCACATCCAGGTCCCATATAATTTCTCTCATTTTTCATAATGCCTGGATGACACAGATAACTAAAAGGTTAGTTGAAGAATGTCACTTGGGAAAGCTAATGAACTCAGCTGATTCATGGATCTTTAGAGAGTCTGTGTAAAAGGTCTGACGGCAATTGGAACAGAAGGCAGAAGGTTGATGTTGACTGGTCAAACAGGCCCAGGGTGGAGTACATGTTCTAATTACACTCATTAATTACTCAAAACGTTTGCACCTTATTCTAGTCCATATCAGATGATGGTGTCAGGTGTGTAAGTACTAAATAGGGTCAGTTGTTCTTAGAGACATCATAACAAATTGTTGAGTGCTGATTACAGCACAGTGCTCAGTATTAATGAAAATCCATAAGGATTAAAACACAATGTTTGGATTAAAACAGATATTTTCTTGCGTGTGACTAATGCAAATTTTCGGAGCTAACACACTTTAGAGCAGCCTAAAATGTAGGCCTGATAGCTTTTATCCAGCGCGAAAGTGAACTCGCTCACATTGCAAGATAATGTGATACTTCCTAAATGATGTGTTGTTCCGCCAAGGTAAATAGAGCACCGTGTGGGATCACTGAGGGTAGAGAGGCTCAGGGGGAGAACGGCACACTCAGTTTTCCAGAGAGCAACAGGTCAAAGCTCTCATTCACTATGCGCATATTTGAATGAACGCACAGAGGAAAAGCCAAGCCCCTTTCAAATATACATTAAAGAGGGCTCCTGGCTCAGTGGCAATGTATATTATTATTTAAATGTGCAGGGAGGGTACTACTCCTAGTTTTCATTCCACCCACACCTTCTATAACCAAACATGGAGCTAATAATTATATACAATTAGACCAACTGATGGAGAAATATTTGGGATTTAAAGGCACGACAATGCGCAAGAGCCTTAGAGCTATGGCCAACAGTCAAGCAACTGTGAATCACACAATTATGGCACATCACAATGGCGTGCTGCTCAGCTACCTGTGCATTTCTGCTTCAGTCTGTACTTCGAACCAGATCACATGAATGTGCACGGTGGAGCAAATCTTAAATTGTAATTTTAGGAAACTCCTAATGAGCTTTTATTAAAGACAATCCAGTGCTAAACACTACATTTCAATTATGGGAGGTCCACTCTTGCATTTGCAGTGTGGCATAATGTGCTAATCTAATTTAATTGGGCCTCAGGTAGAATGTTATCGCTACAGATAATGGCTAAATACAACAGAGTTACTGCTCAATATTATGAAGTCACCAGAGAGAAACACACTACTGTATGCTATGAAACTGCGATATGTCTAATTGTGATGTAAGATTTCTGGATTTGCACAGTCATTGCCAATGACTAACGTGCATTGACCGCATATTTGTTCAATAGATTAGAATGTCCTGGGATGAGACTGAAGTCTGCACAGATAAAGATCTCTTATGCAGGAGCAGTTCATGAAATGAAGACAGCGTGTATCCAAAAACGAAAGCCCTTATTTCAGAGGAGAATTTAGACAGATTCAAGGACAATGCTGTTTTCCAATATTCTTCCCCGTTGGGTTCTGGGCTTGGTTCATCTGAGGACAGGCTTCCTGGATCCGGCTCTGAAACAGAGGCTTCACTGCTTACGCACACTGTTGTCTTTAAAACGACCTTGCGGTCTACTTTAGCACTCTCTCCAGTTTCGCAAGTTCTCACTTGGTTGTTTTAGAGGAGAAAAAGAAGCTGGCAGAACCTTGCTTTCTCTGCTAATGAATGCCAAGGATCAGTTACTTTACCTGACTGGCAAACACATTACCCATTATTTTATGTGTT
Source organism: Synaphobranchus kaupii (assembly GCA_029718625.1). NCBI lineage: Eukaryota > Metazoa > Chordata > Actinopteri > Anguilliformes > Synaphobranchidae > Synaphobranchus > Synaphobranchus kaupii. The sequence continues at coordinate 100,124,813 of CM056376.1, forward strand.
GTCCTTTACAACCTGCTCAGCACATGAAAATCCTGTGTGTTGTATCTCTACCCCACATAAGGTATTAGGTCAAGGAAGACACCAAGGAGATTTTGATGTTCAGATAGATGACAAATGTCAGCAAGGACTGGAGGAAGATCATACCTACATATGAAACACATGCTATTTATTTTTGGAGGATGACTTGTGTACATTACTTGCTTTGGATGAGTCAATCTTTATATGTCACAATGTGAAACAGGAGGCCCATGTAGAAAACTGTGTTTTGGGGCAAAGTTTCTTAGCCCATAATTTTTATATGAAGGAAGGCTGATGCATTGGTCACTGGATTTAGGGGGTAACCTGTGCAGATGTTACAGGCTTTGAAGGGAGGTCTGCATGCACATGACCAGTTCTGGAGCAAAATCTATATTATTGTCTAATCACTTTAGAGGCTTCTGTACAGACTATGGAGGCAAGACAGAAAAAAATAAGGATGTTTCCACATCCTAGATTTACACGAGCACTGCTGATATGTTTCAACAGCATTCTCCCAGCATGCCAGAAATCTTTTACGTTTATCAGAACTGTCTTAGTGGAAGGCAGTGCAGGTGGGCTGTAGAGCTGCATGCCTAATGTGATACTGACCTCCAAGTGAGCCGGGCTCAGTTGAGTCCAGTGGAGTAGTACCACCCAGCCTCAGCCCCTCTTTTTAGTTTCCCTCCATATTCCCTGCCCCCGTCCCTCCCCCAGCACAATTTCTGTCTCCCTCCCTCTTTGCTGTAGTGGAAATTCACTGAGAGCTGATTGTGGCAGGAGAGTGCTGGCTCAGCTGTGGGCTTTAAGAACCCATGATGTCAGATGCAATATTTTCCTTGGAGCCTCATCAGCTGCATTGTTCCTGGAAACTATGGTCTGTTCTCCAGGCAACAAAGGAGCCTTCCCCATCTCAAGCCCCATGCTCAACAGGACACACAGAGCATCCTGGAGTCACAGTGGTGAACGCTCACATGCTCTGCTCCCTCTACTACCACTACGGCTGTGTTCAAAACACAGTCCAGGGTCAGAGATAGACTAAGAACATCTGGTGACACACACCAGAAGAAGGAAATAATGTTTATTACAGGAGTTGAGGATCAGTTAAAATCCCAGTGATGTCACGGCAGTGGTATTGATGGATTTGCAGTAGGGGGGTCCAAGGAGATGTGTCTCATGATGTCATCCATTTGGCTCAGACTTCTGAGGGGTTCACTGGCCCCTTAAGGATAGCCCCATAGAGCTCATCTGGTCAGATGGAAATTGACATGAGATAAAGTGGATCCAAAGCAGTTTATCACAGAGTGAATAAAACTGCATTCAGATTCTGATCGACACATAAGAAAGTCAACGATGGTAGAACAGCTATCAGGGTTATGGCCTGTTGAAAGGAGAGCCCTGCTACATCATTAGAAAGATAGTCGCTGTTAGAGACATGAACTCAATATCAGTGGAACAATTATGCCTTTCCATGGCTTGGTACACTTTAATCTGATTGGGCATGTCCAATCAGAAGAATATTCAGCTAATGTGCATTGCGACAACACAAAATAGCCACAGAACGAAACTGGAGACCGTTATATGCCTCCTCCACTAGCTACCTAGGGACAAGAAAAACCCAACTTTGCCAAAAGTGATCAAGTTAACATTAGAAGAGGATTTGCTTGAGCGTTTTCTTTCAGAGGTATGCAATGTTCATTTAGTGCAAGCCATTCACTAAATTTGGAAAGGATTAATATTGGAAAGACTATTTTCAATTTTAGATTTTGTAGATAATGACTGGCTATGGAAAACAAGTTTTGACTCTGTTGACTCGGTGTCAAACTAAATTCCCAGGGGGCTGCAGTGCCTGCAGGTTTTTGTGGCTTCCTTTCAATCAGCTGCCAATTAAGGCCTTGAGAACAAGGTGTGTGGATTCTTTAGACAATCAATGACTTAAATGAACCGCTAGTGCCAAGAACACCCCGAAAACCAGCAGACACTGTGGCCCTCCAGGACTGGAGTTTGACAACTGTGGTTTAGAGGAGCAACAAATTCATTTTCTGATTTGAAACCCTCCCTACATATCCATGATTCGTTAACAAAACTGTCAGACATTTCTTGGATCAGCAAATTCCCTCCCAAAATATGAGCAGTTCTATCCCGTTTAGGGTATATCCATGCATCAGGTGGTCAAAGAGCTAGAAGCTAGCAAAGGGAGCCTATTACATACAGTAGTTCCTGCAGTACAGGCTTACGTTGCATTGCTTGCCATTGAGAGAGGGGTTAAGTCACCTTCACTGCTGAGAGGATTGCCAGTTCTCTACAAAACTCTAGACGATGTATTACATGGCAGAGACAGAGGTCACCCCAGAGTGTAGGGGGTAGGCTAATTAGAGTTTGGCAAAGACCTGAGGACCAGCCAGCCCGAAGGACACAGGACTCCAAAACGACCAGACAAGGTCCAGGAGGGATTGGTAGCGCAGTTAGGAGAAGTGGATGCTCACAGCCGGCCGGCCGGCCAGCGGCCAAAGGAAACAGTTGGGGGAACCAGCTAACACGCTAACGTTTGCATCCCCTCCTCACTTCAAAGGGGATCCGGCAAACACAATCTGCCAACACGCGGAAATCACATCCGGCCACTAAAGATCATCTTGCAGTCTTCTTCTTTGCTAATGTTCTTCTGTGTGAGAATTATGGTAATGTGTTCTTAGAAATTTATCTCAGAGAAATAAGGAAAACCGCAGGATTATGTGCCTCACCCTTTGTAAGAGTTCACTATAAAAGAGGAAGAGGGGAGGACAGAGAGCAGTGAGGACATCTGGCATCTGCACACAAGTACAGCACCAGAGTGAAACAGAGTGTTTGGCACCAGGGTCTGGGACAATCCAAAACAGTGTAGGGGGAGGGGGGTCATCACAGTGTATGTATTGTAGCAGGTAAACCAGTGAAAATGTGTGAAGAGATTTTCCAGTCCAAAAATGGCTCAGTATAGAATGTTCAAAAACACTGTCAGCAGTGCTGGTGGAGACTGTGTGTGCCAGTGTGCGTTTGCATGTGTAACCACATCGGCAAGTCTTCATTAAAACACATGGAAGCTGTCATACCCAAAGGTCACAGCAATTACTGAAACCTCAGGAAAAACAAGCAACCTGTTCCAGAAGAATAATGCCCCAGTAGTTGTGTTTAATTCAAGGCTCCAGCTGGCTGAATGGCCCATCTGCAACCCAATCAGTGTCTCAAATGGCCTCCAGGTGATCTCCTATGTTCTACTCTGAAAAGTCAGCTGCCAGTGTCTTTGATTCAGTGCTGCTGATGAAAATCATAGCTTTGATGCTGCTCCCCCTGTCAGTTTTCCTAAGGAAATACACATTAATACAGGTCTGGGTACAGAACTGTTTCAATCCCTACAATACAACAGGCTAGACCTCCAACAGCCACTATCATCAATGACATCACTATCCACCAGGAGACCACCAGTACGATAACACACCAAACACCACCATTAAGTTTCTGTGATGAGACAATTGCTCTCGTAAAGAGGTGCAAGTTTCGGGTGAAAAAAATGGAGTTAATCAGAGAAATGCTTCTAGGATGTGGAGGAAAGCTGGGAAAGGAACAAGAAGAAAAAGGAGCAGGGAGCAAAGTGATATGAAGAGGAAGACGGAGAAAAAACATGGAAAGTGAGAGAATAAGCAGGAGATAGAGATAGAGTGAAGGAGAAAGGGAATAAGGGGTTAGAACAACAGAGCTTGGTGCTCTGAGGTTCAATGTAGCGGCTGCTGGAACACAGGCTCCCCCCGAGGACCAGTTGAATCCTTCAGTAGAGCTCCTCGCTCTCCAAAACAAACACTTACAGAATAATGGTCCAGCTCTCCAAGTAAAATCACTACAGCTGAGCTCAATGACTGTTATTCATGTCCTTTTCCCTTTCTCCCTGCACTGTAGCTCCTGTGATGTTAATAAGGCAAACCCTCTTGTTTTCCTCAGAACAGAAAAAGGGTCTGGGGAGAGCCAGAGAGCTGTATCAACAGGGCCTTTTGTTTTCTTAAATAAAACCCCTCCACATTCACCTCCTTAATTGATGACTGTCAAATCATACACTTGGGGGGACAAGAGGGCATGTCCGTGCCAACAGGTGCAGTCTCTGTGGGTGTCACAGTCGCTGCAAATTGACTATAATAAGAAACCATACCTTGTAAGGCCCATGGCCTGAAACCCACCACCAGTAAAGACTGTGGCCAGTAAACCAACCACATTAAAAACTGTGACACATAAATTACACATTAGCTGTCATCAGTAAAACACCATTAGCAAGGACTATAGCCACTAGCCAGTTAACCGCCATCTGCAAACACCATGGCCTGTAAACTAGCTTGATAAAATAAAAAGGATGATGACTATACCCTATTCCCTGTCATCGTCAACTCGACAAAGGACTCCAGTTGATTTGTGTAAACTACAAATCTGAGTCAAGGATTTTACTTATCAGACCTCTGGACAAGCTAAACTTATTACTAAAAGCAACGCAATATACCAGTCCTTGACCCAAGACCACCTGATGTAACAGGGATTTTACATGGGCTGGTGGGGGAGGGGAGTTTGGGTTCTAATGATCAGTGATAATACAGTGAATACAAGATGAAATTGTTATAATTTTGGAGGTAGTTACTCCATGACAGCATGAAGGGGGCAACAGTTCAACATTTCACCCCTGGGGTCAGCACTTGTCTCAGCAACCCTGCTTGAGGAGATCACGAAAGAGTGATTACTCTCCTAAACAACCTGGCAGACAGTGGGCATCATGTCCTTTCCTCTCTGTAACAGCAGATGACTCACTCGGAGCCCTTCTGTGAGTGTGTCTCCTCCAAATGCCACACAAAGGCGTGACCACTGATCTTGGAAGGGCCATCCTACTGGGGGGGAGAGAAAAGTTGTTGTCCCCCCCTAGACCTGCATTCACCAGGACTATGAACACATTTGAAGCCTTTCCCCACACAAAACAGCTCATCTCCTCACAGGGGGAAGAGTTCAGAAGTAGATTATATCCATCCCTGAATGGTGCCTCATTCTCACCCCTCAAGGGTGCAGCTACTCCTCACTCAATGGAATGGCCCAGCATGCGGCCCCAGACTCGCCTGCCATCATTCATCAACTAACCTTCTTTTGACCCGGGGTATACAAGGGGCAGATATCTCAGAATAGTCTCCATTCCCAAAGACACCATTATCTGAAGACGGCAAGATGGACTCTCTCCTCTTACTGTTCTTTTTCACTGTGGCAGTGTTCTCCAAGTGCCAAATAATGGCCGTCTCCAGTGCTATACCCACAGGACAGTAGGACAAAGGTGGGGCAGAGCAGGACTCCAGTTCAGGCATAGGTGGAGGCAATGGCTGAGAATTGCATAGGTGCCCAGGCCTCCTTCCAGAACCCCGCTTGGGACAATGGCCTGGGGTGCGTTTCCCAAAAGCATCTTAATTTAAGATGCTCTTTGAAACGCTCGTAGATTAACAATTACTCCAGACCAGTCTTAGACTGTTAAGTGCGTTTTAGAAGCCCATAAATCATACTTTCTTTGATTTTTCGTGTTAGTGTTCATTTCATTTTAGTTACCATAACCACTGATTGTTTTTGTTTTTTTATAGTGATGTTAGATGCAACAATATTTACGTTTATTTATTTTTAATTTACTTATTTTTATATATTTGGAAATTACCCATACAAGCCATTCCTTAAATAGCCCTATAAATAAATAAGTTTGAGACAAGTAAAATCAGTGGGAAAAAGATTTTATTTCAAAAGAAACTTTGACGTGCCTAACCGGCCATGTATTGGGCAATACAGTGGGGTTCCCGTCTCCCAATCTATCGCCCCTCCTCCTCCCGTATCAGCAGCACCACAGACAGAAGTACAGAGATGTAAAATCCAGGGATCAGAAAGGAAAAGTCCTGCTGTGTTTCTTCCACCCATGAACTGAGCCAGCTGATTTCACTTCCTGGCTGAAGAATTATGCAAATTAGAAAATCCAGGTGATTGGAGCTAAATACTGAGGAGGACTTTTTACTTTCTGAACCCGGATTTTACACTTCTGGTTAAGTAGCACTTAAGAGGTGACTGTACATTCACGCTTTAAGAACTGTTTTGGGAAACGCGTGTTACAAATTAAAGAACCATCGTAGAATCGCTAGTTGAAATCGCACTTAACCCTAAGATTGATCGTTATCGGGAAACACACCCCTGGTCAAGGAAAAGGGGAGGGCACAGAGCTTCATCATCACAGTAAGTTTCAAATAACACCATCATGTGTCTTCTAGTGAAACTGAAACACCAGCATCATCCTCATAACCACCTCCAAAGTATCTTCCAGTAAAGCAAGACCATTAGCATCAACACTGCCACCATCGGTTTCCTTCAGAAGACATTCAGAAGATGACTTGTGTGAATTCAGGGGCCTCAAACTCTTGATAGAACAACAGGAAGGAAGTTGCACATAAAATTGGCTCTCATCTGTGTCAGTTTTCTTTAGATTATTTGCTTAATGTGCATCAGTGCATATCATATAGCGGTTTTTCTTGTTTTTGTTGTGATCATACAACCGTAATTGATACTAGTTTGTGCAACCCGCTGTTTTACATTGGCATATGGCAATGCACTGGTGAACAGGTATATCACCCATTTCTGCCCAGTTGAACTTTGGTCTGAAAGGACGCTCCAGGGATATTCTGAGCCCGGCCCTTCAAGCTCTATGCTTCCCCCAGATCCAGGAAGAAAGAGTCACCTCGCCTGAACAGATCAAGGTCAAAGCGCCCAGAGGGGCAGATAAGCATATTCCCAGTGAGTCCCTCACCTCTCCCTCCCCCGTTTCCTCTTCTTTAGACTTAATGTCATAGATCAGATTTTGTTGAATATTACCAAATTATTTTCTGGTAGAGAGGGGTCAGTAAACCATGGTTTATCTCTAGCCATGTACTATAACGACCAGGGTACTGGACTTCAGGCCTGCAGCACTACTGGACTGTAATTCAGAGATGGCAGGTTTAATTCCCAGTTGAGGCACTGTCATTTCACCCTTGAGCAAGGTGCTTCACCTGAATTGCTTCAGTAAATTTGCAGCTGTATAAATGGATTTTTGTTAAACAGTGTGCTGTGTAAGTACCTCAGGATAAGAGCATCTGTTAAAAAGTGCACAACTATTACTCAGCTTAAATCTCCTCTACCGGTTACACTGGTTAAAAAGGGAAATAAACACTAAACCATGTCGTGAGTGACACCGGTTTTTTTTTTTTTACCCAATGGGCAAAGATTTTCATTGCCAATATATTCTTCCTCTTAGTGCACAAATGCATGCTGGGAAGAATGTACAGACCCTGCTGGCAGCTGTAGGAGATGAAGGTCATCGGGCAGCCCGTGCCTGGCGCCCATTATCTCCTTATAAACAGACACATGCTAATCCACAGAGAAGTCCTGACAACGTAGTCAAAACTGGACATGCAAAAGAAAATTTGAAAGTTGAAAGGTTTAATAAAATTATTTGGAAATGTGCAAAGTTGCATTGTATATTGATTAAAACAAAGCTTCAGGTAGTGCAAGCCTGAACAACATGTTGAAATTATCCCTGTAAATACAGCAAGCTTCTCCACACATCCATGATTTTAAAAAAATAAAAAATTTTTAAAAAAAAACTTCGGTCCATACAGTATTTCTCAGCTCAAACAAATCTCGACTGCAGCATTCACCCCAAACACACTACTCCCCATTTTCCATACTAATAGAGAATGGTAGAGGACTCTTGTGCCTCAGTATGCAATGTCACAATTAAAAACCTCAACTATTAAATGCTCGGGAAGAAGACCACACCACTTACACGAGAGGGGGAGCATAGTCTATCGCTTCCAAGCGAGCGGGAACACAGCCTGTAACACCATTCTCCGTTCCCAGCCCCACTCCCAGACTTACAAAGAACAACTGTGACTGGGTTATGGAGTGTGCCGCTTGAATTACATACCACGTCAACTACCCCAGTCCTAATAAGTCATCATTACGGCGTAAAACGGAGTGATGGGACACCAGATACACGCAGAGGCTGTTAGACTCCCCTGAGTAGCTCTACAGTCTGAGGAAGCCCGTCAGAGTGGCCTGGCCAGGGATCAGCTTCCTCTTCTTGGCCGTGTTGGAGCTCCTCCCCATTGCTCTGGGGGGCGGGTCCATGCCCGGGGCCTTCGCCGTAGGCCGTCTCTTCTGAGGCGGACGATTCTCCGCGTCACCGCTCCCGTCCATTTCCTTTCTCTTGCATGCCTTGCTTCCCGTCTGACCACCTGCTCGGGCACCTCCCGTACTCCACGCGTGGTCCTGGGCCCCCCGGCTACCTGCTGAACGAGGGCCGGCACAGCGCAGCCGCAATGCTGGCCTCTGAACAGCACCTTTCCTCTCCACACCCTCCGGCTCCACAGTAATGCCCCCTGGGAAGAGGGGAAGAAAGGAGACGCGTGTTTATAAAAGTACAAAATGGAACGCAGAGTGAGAGAGGCAGCAAGTCGGAAGAACAGTGCAGAGAAAACTGCCGACGTCAGCATTCGTGGCTTAAAGTGGCATGTTTATTCTACAGACCCACAACTGAACAGGTGTCATATAACCTGATGGAGTACAGCCTGAATCCCAGAATAGGAGAGGGAGCGGATAGAGAAGGAAAGAGAGAGAGGGGCGAGAGATCACAATGGGAGAGAGAGTTTATTACGGAGGTGGAGTGGCCAGGGTTTACAGGATAGGGAATGGGGAATCGTTTAAAAGGTTGATGTAAAGGTTCAGTCCCTGGCCGGGGGGCTGTGGTTGGATATCTGGGCACCTGCCCGAATGTGTGGCGTCAGAGGAAGCAGAAGCCATCCCCAGAGGTGGGGGAGCTCTTAAGAGTCAGTGTGAATGGAAACCAGACTTTCAGCATATGTTTAGTGGTAAAATTAAGGGGGGGTGGAAGGTGTGCCATATCTTCTGTAGTGGAGCAGGACAGGGCCTGTACCTGCTGCTGTGGCTTTAATGGAACCCCTACCTGCGTTCAATTCCGTGTCGTCCTCTCCTCTCGGGATGGCGGTGCGTTTTGGAGCTGGGTGCACACAGGTCGGGGCCTGACTGGCACTGGGAAAGTCCAGCACGCGGTTGAGGGGCGGTTCCTCGTCCCGGTACGTGCAGGCAAACTGAGACCTGATGGGCCTCCGTTTCACCTGCAGGGTGGAGAGGTACACAGGTCATTTCACTCCTGCCTAATTATCAGCACAGAGATTTCACATCGCAGTGTAATGAATCGAGATGTTTTGGCAGGAGAAGAAGCCAGTTTTACACCCACAAGTACATGCCAATAACTAGAATTTGTTGGTCTTGGATCCACTGAAAATGTACTAGGGTGCAATTTGCCTCTTTCTGCTTGTGTGAGAATAGTTGAGGTAGAATAATATGTATATACAGTATACACAGTGAGCACAATTCGAGCATAATTCATTGGACAGTGACACATTTTTTGTTATTTTGGTTCTGTCCTCTAGCACTTTGAGTTTGAAAGGATACATCTGCATTTGAATGAATCTCTCTGGGAATTGGGGGGTGGGACTAGATTTAGCTGTAAATTACACTGGAAAAGTATGGAACACATGGTTGGCTAAATGGCTCTAAGTCATCAAGGGTCTGACGTATCAAACAAGCCTTAAACCATCACTCTGCTGCCAGATATGCAGTAGATATGGATTGATAACTTGAAGGGTTTCTTCTCCTGACTTAATTTTCCATAGAGTTCAATAGAAAAACTTTTCAGGAGAAACAACCCTTAAAGTGATCCATCCATATCTACTGCATATCTGGCATATCTGGTGACTTACAGCCATTTAGCCAACCATGTGTTCCATACTGTTCCAGTGTAAATTACAGCTAAATCTAGTCCCACCCCGCAATTCTCATAGAGATCCATTCAAATGCAAATGTTCTTTCAAACTCAAAGTGCTAGAGTACAGAACCAAAATAACAAAAAATGTGTCACTGTCCAATGAATTATGGTTCTCACTGTATATATACACACACAATTTTTTTATTTGACCATTTTTCACTTAAAATAATAGCTAAAATAGAAGCTGATACCGACACAAGACACGCACATACGGCATATGCACATACGCACACAGCATTCCAACTCCCCAAAAAGAAACACCACAGCGTTTCTCCCCAGAGCTTAAAGATTCTGATCTCTTCAGCCTCCATCAGACTTCATTGCCTTTCATCCCGGATTACTCAAAATCCAGGATTTCTCACATTGAGTGCGTCTGCAGAAGAGTCCCAGACATGAACCAGGAGCAGACAGAGGATCGATAGGCTGAGAGCAGCTGGATAAAACCACTTTTCAAAGGAACCCTGAAAAAATAAATAAAACGTACAAACAGATCAGAGCACGGCCCTGAGGCCGGCTGCTCTGCCTACCCGGTAATGAAGCAGGATGGAGCGTTTCACAGAAAATCACTGACGTTTTTGTTCATCCCAATGCTCTTTCACATTGGTTGAGGATATCTGTTGACAGCAGAAGCAACTCCTACAACTGCTTTGAGGTGCCATTTCCAGCCCAGGTGAGAACCACCATAGAACAGAAGACAAAATAAATTGTGGGTGTTCATTGTTTATCCTTTAAATGCTGAAATGATAAGAAGTAAGTAAATGTTCACACTGTTATCAACGTGGTTAAACATTAATTTTGCCACGCTCACTCTTAGGATACTAGAAAACAAACCACAGAGGTCTGTTCAAATACTTCCACTTTAAAGTACAGGACTCCAATTCCCATCAGACTGTTTGGTTATGTGGTGCTCTGCCTTTTGATTGAATCTACCAAGGTGTACCACGGATGGGGTTTAATTGACCTTCTTTACATGGTGGTGTAAAGGTGTATTGTTGGCAAGTTAAATTTGGCATTGACTGACTATGGTGGCTGTGTATAGGAGACAGCAAATAGATGTGCAGGTATCATGCTCAGGAAACATTTCATAGGTGGAGAGCATTAAGCTACCCTTCTTATAGCCTTTCACCTTAAACTTCAAGCACCAAGTTCTTGGATCTATTTTAATATAGAATAAAGTCGTATCACTTTTTGAATTAGCTCAATCAATGCTATCGCACTTTCTATGCTACAGGGCAACCTACATAACCAGCGGTCTTTACCATCCACAGCACCATGCAAAATATTTGTATTTTGCGTGAATTTAAATTTCTTTAAATGATTAAAATCAGTTAAAGAAATAAACCAATGAACAAATGCACCACACATGTGGTTATTAGCCATTTGTAGAAGGGGAGGGGGGGAAAGAATGTTTTGCCTTTCAGAAACACTCAGCAGCAGTAAATATAGTATAGTGCAGAAACTAAATCTCAGCATGTCTGTGCAGTTTGACGTCAGCACAGGAAGAAACTACTGGGACTTCTGCAGAAGTAAAGATCATTTTAGATTCTCATGCTGATTGAGTTACTTGGCTGATTAACGGTCTTCAAAGGGAACCAGGATTCTTTGCTTGGGGGTGTGGAAAACTGCAAGAAGCTCATGGCCCCTTACAGAGCACTAAAACAGTTTGGTCCCTTTCAGCACATGTGAAGTGCCAAAGGCCCACTACAGAGCAATGGAGCAGCAAAGGGCCTATTACAGAACACTGAACGGGTCAAGGGTCCATTACAGAACACTGAAAACGCCAAGGGCCCATTAGAGACCGCTGAAAGTTATCGGTTTTATATCCACATTTAATACGTAAAGGAAAAGTGTCAGACGCAGGTTTTATTTCTGAATGAATACGGCAAGTTTTATTAGCAGGTGTTGCAGGCAGATGTGCGAATACTTTTACAGGCCGAGTATGATACCTCTCCAGCAGCAGGCTAGTCTCCAGGCAGTAGGAGCATGGCTGTCTGCGCCAGATGAACTGGAGGGAATGACTGAACTCTAAGGACCTTACATCTGTGTAACTGACACCCCCCACACCACCACCACCACCAAAGGTAGTCCCAACTAGTTTGTGAAAGCTAAGCCAGACCAATCCTTTCAAGAGTCAGTATTCAGCTGGGAGGCGAATACTGCAGTTTTAATATGGGTTTCCGTGCAGTGTGTTATGGGAGAAGGGGCACCAGTATCAAAGGTATCATGGGTTTGATTTGGGATTATGTGCAGTGTGCTGTGGGAGATAAGGGACCGGTACCGTGGGTTTGGCTTGGTCCAGTTGGTCTTGGATGCGGAGCTGCAGGGCTTTGGGAGAGGAGCCAGTGGGAGCCTCTGGGGACCTGAAGAGGCCAGAATACAGAGGAGTGGGATGACTGCATAAGGGCCAGTTTGCCAACTGCTGCTTAGAAATCTAGGGCAAGAGTTTCAAATGGGAGGTCTACCATCCTTAATATGAGAAATTAGAAAAATCATTGTGTACAACAGTGTTGTAATATAAGTTGTAAAATAAGGGGGACGAGCACTGGCTTACAGCAGTGATTTTAAAAAGGGGGAGGAGCCCTGGCTTGCAGCAGTGATTTTAATAAAGGGGAGGAGCCCTGGCTTACAGCAGTGATTTTAATAAAGGCGGAGGAGCCCTGGCTTACAGCAGTGATTTTAATAAGGGGGAGGAGCCCTGTCATACAGCAGTGACTATTAAAAGTGGGAGGAGCCCTGGTATTCCGCAGCAATTGGGAAATGAGGCTTCAGACATATTGAAACCACCTGAAGAAGTTGTAAAGCATCTTTATTACCATGACTTAGCAATAACAGGGAACACCACCTATGGCCATCTCATTGTCAAGGATTCAAAAGGCCTATCCGTGAGTAAGACAGCATGTGAAGTGGAGAAGACATGGCAATGGCATACCGGAAAAGCATGAGGATGCTGGTTCCTCCTGCCCCATTGAAGGCATCAAGGTCTCCAGATAGCAGTGCTGCCTTGTTCCTGCAAGGTGGAGCCAAAGCTTCCTCGTCCAGCAGGGCCATGAACAGCTTCACTGCCTCCCGCCCTCCATACGCCGTGGCGTGGTTAATGGCGTATGCCCTGGGCTGAGAACAATGGCAAAAACAAACATTAAACCAGCAGTGCTGCGTTCTCCAAACCAAGGACTCAACGCGCGGGCCTGCTTGCACGATACGCAGCTGGCTCAGACGGAGAGGAGACCCTGTTACCCGTGCAGGGCTGATCCCAGTGCTGCAGGCCGCCTCCCTCTGAGCTGCGTGGATCTGGATAATGCTCTGCTTCAGATCCCGGGCTACCTCCTCAACGGCGCCACCTACAGGGTCCACACCGCCCCGCCCCTTAAGCAGAGCTGCCCTTATGCTGGACACGACACTGGACCCCGCCACACTGTTGAGAGATGAGATGGAGAAGAGCGGACACTCACTCACAAAAAAACTATGTTAAGACACCTCCCGCCTAGTGTGTACCTTCATGAATTGATGGAAGATATTGAAAGGATGGGACAGGCCTACATAAACAATGGGGTATGCAACATTGGGGGAGCAAAGAAAATTATGGTAAAAAGAAAAAAGGAGGTTTTAAAGGGTCAAAAAAAGTAATTGTACAAAAATGAGCACTCCGTGTATCACAAGACTAAATATGTTCAAAAGAAGAGTTTCAAAATGATTCTATTCTTACTGATAGAATCCCCAAGCCTCATAAAAGCCCCATGACAAGAAGGGAAGGTGAAATGATAGCATCAGTCCAAGAAAAGGGGGGATATCCGAAAACACATGGGGAAATTGAGTAAGAGCCGAACTGGAGATGTTAGGTGCTTCTCCGGGCTACTTTTGCATTGCGACAGGCCATGTGTTGACCTGATAACACTGCCTCAGGATCAAACTGAATCCAAAAACATTATGGAGGATATGGGAATAATCATGAAATAGCTTAATGTCTTTGGAGCTATCAGTTTCTTGAAATCAAAAGAAAAAGAGGTTGACCAAAAGAACATGTTTTGTTTAAAATGTACTTGATGCAATTCAGATAACTTTGGAATTGCTAAAACGTGCTTATCAAAAGACTGCCACTAGAGTCGGCAATCATTAAAGGTTATTTGAAGAGAAGGGGGAAAATAAGCTATATAAAAACAAAGGTGGGGTCAGCCTGCAGCCAAGGGCTTGGGAGAAATAGTTCTAAAACTGCAGCCTCCTCAGCAGACAGGAGGAAAGCCCTGCTTGTGTTGGGGTTAAACTGTGTGGATGACTGACTAATATGACAGACGGGTGACAAATTAAAGGAAAAACCAACATAAAGTGTCTTAGTAAGGTCACCAGAACAGCTTCAATGCACCTTGGCATAGATTCTAGTCTCTGGAACTCTACTGGAGGAATGGGAACATCATTCTTCCAAAAGATATTCCCTCATTTGGTGTTTTGATGATGGTGGTGGAGAGTGCTGTTGAACACGTTGGTCCAAAATCTCCCATAGGTGTTCAATTGGGTTGAGATCTGGTGACTGCAAAGGCCATAGCATAGGATTCACATAATTTTCATACTCAAACCATTCAGTGACCCCTCATGCCCTGTGGATGGGGGCATTGTCATCCTGAAAGAGACCACTCCCAGCAGGATAGAAATGTTTCATCATAGGATAAAAGTGATCACTCAGAATAACTTTGTATTGATTTGCGGTGACCCTTCCCTCTAAGGAGATGTGTGTGTCCGTCCGTGTGCGTGTGTCCAGTGAGCACCATAATTCATTGGACAGTGAGACATTTTGTTATTTTGGTTCTGTACTCTAGCACATTGAGTTTGAAAGGATACAATGACAATGAGGTTGAAGTGCAGACTGCCAGCCTTAATTTGAGGGTATTTTCATTCATATCGGATCAACCGTTTAGAAATTATAGAACCTTTTGTACATAGTATCATGCATCAAAAAATATTGGACAGTTTAACATAATGTAGAATAAAGTAATCATTTTTAATATTTGGTCACATATCCTTTGCATGCCATGACTTCCTGATGTCTGTGACCCAAGAACATCAAAAGACTCTTGATGTCTTTTTTTCAGGTACTCTTACAAGCGATAGTATAACCTCTCTGCATTTGAATGATATCTATGGGAATTGGGGGGTGGGACTAGATTAAGCTGTAAATGACATGGGAATAGCATGGAAACACATGGTTGAAGTCATCAAGGGTCTGAGGCATCAAATGAGCCTGAAATCTATGTACATAAATGGCTACAATTGCTATACGGTTCACCCGATATGGATGTAAATACCCTCACATTTTACAGACTGCCCCTCTGTGGGACTTGGAACATACATCTTGTGTGAACTGACTCCTCGACTCCTTCCCCGACATACAACCAAACCCTACCCATTACTACCCCAAACACCTAAATTCCCCCTACATCTTGCTAGAATCAAAAGATGCACTCCTCCAGCCTGGAGTAAGACTACGGAATTAAAAGGGAGGTGGAAAGGGTGGCAAACCTGGGGTCAGGTATCTCTCCAAGAAGCTCTTCCAGGTGGTCGGTGAAATGCACAAAGTCTGAAAGACCCTTCACATGCCTCCTCAGGGGGTCCGAGTCAGGGGGGGCGTATCCCTTCCCCCCCAGCTGGATTGCTCTCACAAATGATGTCGCTGCCTTTCACAAGAGCACAACTAAATGTTAGTGATTCATCACTGCTTTTACAGACCCTTTGTAATCACTTTATTCTTGCATTCAAAGTGTTAAGCCACAAGATATATTTTTATTACTTTTTTCAAATACTGCATATAAACAGGAAAATAAAATTGCCTGTTGGTGCAGTGTTATTTCTAAACATGAGCACTGGAGATCTTACATGAGTTGACCGTTCTGTATGGGTATGTAATTTCTGTTCAAGTTAATTTCACACCGCTGATTGGTTAAAATATAATTGGCATGCTGTATACACAATAAACATGGTCTCCAAATGACAAATAGCATATCATCCTGTAGCAAGCAGCATAAGAACTTTGTTGCATTCCGATAAAAAAAAAAAAAATCTAAATAAGAGCCTCAACTCTTTGGCAATTAATGATAATTAATGTATAATAGAACCATTAAAAAAAAGATCATTTTGACTTCCAAGGGACTTTATCAATTACAAAGATAACAGCCAGACAACCTTAAACCTTAAAAGGTGTACAAATATTAGCCAATTCATTGATTAGAAATTGGGAAGCATGTGAATTTAAGCTGCAAAACCATGACGAGGTGCACTGTATTTAGTAAAGCTGTGAGGTGGAGTTTAAAGCTGTGCAGTTAACGCCATTACATAATTGCCAGAAAATGTTTGTGGACGGACGAGTGCGTCTTTTTGCCTTCTTCGTACCATAATCTTCTTCCATGAACGACACCATTATTGTTCGCATTTTGTGCAGAAAATGATGGGAAATGTTGCCTACAAATAGGGGTCGGTACGCTTTGAGTAGGCTTTGAGTACGCTGGACTATGACAGGCAAAAGGCCGCCAGACTGTCCGTTCGCACTGCTCCCTCTTTTCAACACACTGTAAGCACCTTTATTCTACTGTACCAATCCTGACTCCAGGAATCACTGTTTAAAAAAAGGTCAAGAAACTCCTCATTAATCAGCATCATAAACACTGCCCTCAGTCACACGCCTACACCTTCACTCCCAGGTCAGAGATTAAATGAGCACAATTAATGACCTAAATAATTAATTCTGCTGATTTATATAGCACATCAAAATGTAAATGAAAGACATCTGGGTAGAGACTGATCTGAGAGAGTTTGGGATGTTTGGGATAGTTTTTGGGATGCTGTTCCAAAGATCCCTTCCCAAAAGTCACTACTGCTTTTCACTTCACGGGCCGACTGCAGGGAACCACTGCTTCCATCTACAGACACGTGCAGCGCTTAACATTGGGGCTCTCCCAGCTGGGACTCCCAAAATGAGAGATCACGTGTTTATGGGATAGCTTTGGAACCGACCCAACATCTCCAGTGTCCCCCTCCCCAAGACGAGGCATCAATACTCCCTCACCAGGAAAAGAGAGGTGCTATTGGCCCGAGCAGCGCGCTTCAGGTCTGTGAAAGCCACACATCCGAGCCCTCTGTTGGGAACGTCTAGTGCGCGTGCCAGGGCCAGGTCATTCCTGGTGTTTACGAGCAGGTCCAAGTACGAACAGAAGAGCCTCTTCACCCCCTTATGTAACGGAGAGAAAACGAGTCATGAAATGCATTCACCAGCACACATAGTAAAGAACAGCTCTGCCACCACCCTCCAACACATCCAAGGCTATCCCCTCACCCTAGAAACACAAACACTGCCTGAAAGATGTGACTTTTCATAGAAAATAAACCTGAGGGATTGACACTGCATCAGTCCCCATCCTAGCACCATAGCAGTTTGCAAACAGTGACTCCAGCCACTAACACATTATCAATACCATTAATATATTCTTTTTTTTTTTGTGTCATACGGGAAAAACAAACACTGACCTTTGGCAGTTTTTGATTTACCCCATTTGCGCAAACTGCTGATCAAACGGTGCAAAACCACAAATAAATCATCGGTTCGGCCAAGAGCAGGGGAGACTGGGCAGCGGCAGCCCCCATTTCGGGCCGCCAGAGCGCTGCGCTTTAAAATTATCCACCACATAATTGAATTCACATTTCCCTCTTAAATCACAGCAATATGATTTAAGGTTCCAACTAATAGGAAGGAGATTGTTTCCAGAGTGAGAGCGGGTGTTGGCCAGCCAGGGAAACGAGAGAGCTCAAAGGACCAGTATTCTCGACAGTTTCACAGTTCAGAGCCCAGCTCTTTACGATTGAGAATGTTCAGTTTCGGCACTTGACACAGTTCAAGGGACTGTGAAAACTAGCTGTGTCACAGTAGGTCAAACCAACCCTTGAAAATCCACCCAACGCAGCGTCTACACATACTGACATTTGGTGCTATCACCAGCAAGTGTAAAGTCAACAGGCGTCTTTGTATTATCAAATGGTAGAGTATAAAGTTATTTAGTCACACAGCCAAGAACAGTACCAGCAACACATTCTGTATGGGATACCTATATCACAAAATGGAACAATACAGGTTTTTCCTGCCTTTAACAGACTGGCTCAGTATGGGGCTTCCTGTAAAGTGAGCCGTCTGCTATGGAGTCCACCTGGTCGCCTCTCGTCAGGCTATCAACTTTTATGCACTATGAGTAGGTAGGTTTACGGGAAATAATCTCTCAAATTTCCCTTTCCAAACCCTGGAGAGTGTGTCTGGGATTGTGATTAACCTGCCTGTAGCATGAACTGTGAAAGGAAGGGGTTAGAGGCACCGAATATGTATTAGAGAATAACACAGGGCTGCATGCCAGTAAGGTGGATTGGGAGAACATTGAGCATACAGTACCAGTCTGTAACACAGAGTGGATCCTATGCATTTGAAGTTCATGTAACATGGCCTGGGAAAGCATGGGCTTTACCTGTGAGTTGCACTGGCTTGGCTTGCTGGATGGAGTTGTCGGACAGGGGGGAATGGATTCCTTCTCGTCAAAAGTCTCCATGTCACCAGACAGGAAGTGCAGCAGCTGCACCTGGATGAGGAGTTGGACAAAGGTATACTCAGATCAGGTTTGCAGCTCCATTGCAAAGGATGGTAGGGCTGTCAGCAAATCACATAGGCACTCACAGAGGACAGCGGGTTCTCTGGGTCATGATCTCCCCTGAGATGCTCATACATTCCATGGACGTCGAACAGGTCCACTGTGTTGGTCTGCTTCAGGAAGGAGTCATACTCTTTCCGGATGATGTCATACTTCAGAGGACAAGGGCACCCGTCTTGAGGCAGGTGGGATTTATCCCACAATAAGTGTTTCCAGGCACCAATGACATCACTCAGAGCTACGCCAAACTCTCCAGTCTCCTGTGGTAAAGGAATGGATAGAAAACATAAGACACTGGATATTTCCTAGACCATTAAGGGCAATGGCAATAAGGAGTCAATGTAAAAGTTAAGGAAACTCCAGTGAATCTTGATAGAAAATGGAAATACAATAAATTCATAGAAATGTATTGTAACAAACATGTTATTTATTTATTTTTTTAATCTCCCACATAACAGTAGACTAATTTTCTAAACAGAAAGGAAAAAATTGAGATGGGGAAGTAAGAAGATGGAGTGATTATTCTGATGGATTAAAAACATAGTCTGAATTTGTACTTAGGAACATTCACACACAATAAATCCCCATCACCAAAGCTATTACCTTCATTTTCATATGATGTGGTAGGAACATCAGTGTTACTTTTCTAAGGTTATACTGTAGCGTAGCGAAATTGTTTGATTTGTAGCAAACTTTGACACATTGATGTACTAAAAAATGCTTGACTCTCAACCTTTCATGGAAAGGTCACAATTTTTATAAATAGGTGCGGAGGTGAACATTAGTACTCAATAAGGAATGATTGAAGCTGGTTTCAAAAGTGTGCAACTTAATTGACGAACAAAACCCATTGATATTGCTACTTTTGTAAATACTTTACTAACCACGTAGTGCATACATTTAATCTCCAGTCAATCACTAGTAGCTATAACGGTATTGGCAGAAAAAGTAACTTATACCTCTTTGTTTAATTCTGCCATCACCAGCTGTAGGATCGTGAGCATCCCGTCTGCCCCATGAATGGTAGTCCTCTCTGACTCCAAAATTCTGTGACATTCCCTTCTGAAAATTCTAAGCACGGTCTTCAAGTTTTCTTCCAAACTTGCCATTGTCCTCTTATGATGACCTAAAGAAGAGAGGATAAGGGCATTTAAATAACTAGCTGGTTATCAATATATTTATTAAACAAATTTTTTTTTAACGTACTGGATCCACAATTTACGGTAAACTGGCTCCAGCTAGTTTGTTAAATAACTCCTATACAAGCTTAACTGTCTGCATTTTCAGTGTACAGACATAACATTAAACCTAACGCTACAACAAATGATTAGTATAAAAATTATGTTATTAGTCCTAGTTAAATCAACACGTTGAAAAGTAGCAAGGTGGTCCAAAAATCTACTTGAATGCTACAAACCTACCAGAGCAGAAACAGCGGAGAAACCACAGAGATGAAAAATGTTTTGAAAATTTAAATCTCTCGGCCTCGCGATGTATAGCCAATAAGAAGAGGGTCTGCTGACCCGGAAATGAACTAGCGGACCAATGACGAACCTGCTATTTTGAAGCATGAATTCCAGGCGCGCATGGAAATAGCTGTTTAGGTTAAAGTAACGTAAGCTAACCAACGATGATATTTAATAAAAAAAATAAGCATTTATTTCCTTGCAATTAATACCAGAAAGTTTGATATTAAGGTAATCGTCTAACTAACTATTTCTTGTTAAAATAATGTTATGAAAGCGTGTTGTTTAGAACATGACTGTTGATGTTAAAACTAAAGCTAGCTATAAACATTCGCTAGTCTAGCTA
This sequence comes from Synaphobranchus kaupii, assembly GCA_029718625.1. Taxonomy (NCBI): domain Eukaryota; kingdom Metazoa; phylum Chordata; class Actinopteri; order Anguilliformes; family Synaphobranchidae; genus Synaphobranchus; species Synaphobranchus kaupii. The sequence goes on from CM056376.1 coordinate 100,145,216, forward strand.
GCTAGTTAACTTACTGAAGTTAGCTAACTTGTGTTGGTTTTCTGTGGTAATTATTTGGCTAAGTTGATGACCTACTAATACACAATTACTTATTTCACATTAAAATACGTTCAGTGATCACAAACGCTGGCTAAAGAAATAGTCGCTGTTAGCTAACATTACCTAAAAGTTCAGACGCTGTGCCCTGACCATTGCTTTTGATCCTGTGTTTTAACTGTATTGCAAATGGTATATTGTGATGACATGTTACTGTTACTAGCGTTAAGTTAAATCATGTCAATCCATTTTATTGCTAACGTTAGTTGAGCTAGATACAATCAACGCTATAACGTTACAGTATCACTAACATTACTGATACAAGCAGTTCTCCCGCACTTAATGTCCAGGAGTAACGTATCTGATTAACTTAGGTTATCCACTTTTTGGAAGACCCACACACTAACTGTTAGCTAACGTAACTAAAAAGCTCACTGTCTCGTTTGAACCGTAGCAATACAGGTTAATTATGCTCACAGAAACGTCAGGAGTTATTTGACGTTATTTGGCTAACGTGTTAGGGTTAAGCTGTGCAGGTTGTTTGCTTAATGAACGTAACAGAGTATTGTCTTGTTTAAAGAATAATTGTTACTGTCGCTTTTCTTTCCAGAACGTGATACAACATATCTGTGCCCCCAGATATTTCCACTTTCCCTGGAGCTTGTGGAAAGAAATCGGCTTTATACTGAATTGTAAGTGTTGATACAGGGCCATTAAGGGTCATTAAACTGTATTATGAACAAAACAAGGTTGTGAATAATATACACTATATGGCCAAAAGTATCTGGACACCCCTTGGTCTGGGGCTGTTTTTCATGGTTCAAGCTCGGTTCCTTAGTTCCAGTGAAGGCGAATCTTAACACTACAGCATACAAGACATTCTAGACGATTCTGGCTTTCCAACTTTGTGGCAAAAGTTTGCGGAAGGCCCTTTTCTGTTTCAGAATGACAATGCCCCCATGCACAAATAGAGGTCCATACAGAAATGGTTTGTTGAGATTGGTATGGAAGCGCTTGACTGGCCTGCACGGAGCCCTGACCTCAACCCCATCAAACACCATTGGGATCAATTGGAAAGCCGACTGCGAGCCAGGCTTAATAGCCCCACATCAGTGCCCGACCTCACTAATGCTCTTCTGACTGAATGGAGACAAAACCACACAGCAATGTTCCAACATCTAGTGGAAAGACTTCCCAGGAGAGTGGAGGCCGTTATAGCAGCAAATGGGGGCCAACTCTATATTAAAGTGATACTGCAGTCAAAAACTGACTTTTCCCGTTGAAAACCCATGTTTTTGGGTTAGATTATGATCATACACAACTGTTTTTGTCCGAAAATCTCATATTTAGTCAAAATGCGTGTTTTCTGAGTTTCTGTGTAGGCTTACCAATATGCTGGTTTCCAGGGGTTCGTGACGTCACGAGATCCTTAACATAAAAATAGGTGGAGTTGAGGTAATCCTAGGGTGGTCTCGGCTGGGCACGTGGTATAAAAGCAGAGACCAACGTTTTTTTTTTCCCTCTTTGAGACTGAGACCCTTGTACTGCTAAGTAGCTAGTTCAAGTTCAAATGCGAATTGCTTTGTATTACTGCTAACGTTAATATTACGACTTATATCGACACACCCTTTCTCTCCTTGACCGTATGAATATTCATAATATGACTACGTGGCCTCATCGTCATATGACCACACCTACTCACGAGTTCCAGTTCAAATTGAAGCGGTAAAAAAGGTCTTAGAAAAGGCTCTGCAGTATCTCTTTAATGCCCGTGATTTTGGAATGAGATGTTGGATGAGCAGGTGTCCATATACTTTGGGCCATATAGTATGATCATATGTAGTGTATGATCTGTATGTTCATAGTATCAGTCCTAGCTGTGCCTGCCTGTTTTTTGTTGTGATTTGTCTGGTTGTCCTCCCAGACAGCCTTGGATTTTATGTAAATCTAGCTCATGTGTCCTCACTAGCCCTCAGAACCATACGGTATCTCAGATGATATCTCAATAACACATGTTAGGCTATATTGTGCATTTATAGTTTTTCATAAAGTGGTATCCATGGCTGTGATTTGCGCATTTTTGCAACCTCACACATCATCTTGGTGCTTGTGAGCTCGTATTTGCATCATTATATATCCAGTGTTTAATAAATTTCACAGTTCCTACTTTTTATATATTGTATAGGCGAGTGTCCACCCATCCACTAAGGACTATGTTGTATTGAGTAACTGCAGTTTGGCAGGGCAGGGAGATGCACAGTGCTTTTTGTTCCTGGCTGGAATGATGTCACATCGTCAAATGACCTCATCAGCTGATGCTTGTGACACTGTTTCACGCTTTGTAAAAGCCTCCATCTGCATGACCTATGACCCCCTTTTGTGGGAAGAAAGCGGTCTCATTCCGTGTGCCTGGGAAAAGTTTCAGTCAGCGCACGTGTGGGTAATCGGTTCCTATGGCTGCGGCTCAAAAAGACAGGCCGGTGCCTGGTGTCGCTAGGCGGACCTTGCCTCGCTGTGCAGTGTTGATAACTCTCCATGATTACCTCGCAATAGTGGTCCTGCTTACTGTCGGAGGGCTGAAATGCAACCCTAGTCCTTGAGACCTGGAGGCTCAGCCGGGCCCTTCTTCTGTCATTACTCTGAGAGTGTATGGAGTCCTCAGTATATCTAACATAACACAGCCCCACCATAATGGTTTGTTTGACACTTAGAGCGAATGGCGAATGATTTGTAATGGATTGTTTTCCCAGTGATTGAATCAGGAACTGTCAGAGGAATTGGGCCTGTGTTTCCTTACGAGTCTGAACCAACGCACTGGGGCATGAGAAACAACAGGTCATAAATGCGGGGGGGGGGGCGGGGGGATCAGTGAGGATGCAGCTTCTCCATTTGACCGCACCTACGTCGAGCCAAGTACAGAATGCAAATTGCAAAGTGCAGTACCAAAGTCATTTCAGAATTAGCATAGATTGCGAAAGTAAGAGGGAAAGCATGTTGCTTGAACTGAAAGGTTGCCTGTTAAGTGTCAATGAGATGAATGATTTTTCAGAATAGAGTTGAAGTGTGGATGTGACTCACCAAAATGTAGATCAAAGATAAACCAATACCTAGTTTGCTCACGTTGTATTTGTTTCTCTGAGTAAAAGTTAGTATTGAGAGGTGAGTTTAGGACTTGCAGTGTTGGGATCAGTGTTAAAGAAGGTATCGGCTAATGGATGGAGGTAGGGAGAGGCCCCTGAAGTTCTGTGAGTTTAATCCATCAGGTCAAACTGCCAGAAGAGAGCAGCTGTTGTCTGAGTGAGTCAGATACAGGGTGTAGAGAGTAGGGGGATAGCACCGAGGTCTTAGCTTAGCAATGTGAAGCAAGCGAATGGCACCTGGATCTTGCTCAGGAACTGTGGAGTGTGAAATTCGTTTTTAATGGGAGATTAAACGGGTGTGTTGTTCCACGTCACAAAGTAGTAGAAAAAATGCTATTTTTTCCCCCGAGGTGTGTAAGACTGAAGACCAAAGGGCATATGATGTAAAGGAAAAACAATGTAATTTCAACAAGAAATATTAAAGATTGCCAAAGTAATGCCAAAATAAAAAAAAAAAGTATTTTTATTCCAAAGTTAATAGCAGATATAAAGAGCAGTGAGTGCAAGATATCAGTTGACAATGCCTAACAATACATTTTTGTTGGAGAAGCGCTCTCATAGCATTGCTATAGAAGTATCAGGTTGCTTCATCATTTATATAATGTGATGTGGTAGCTGGGTTGTCGTTGCTGTATCAGGAGTGTCAAGCGAAGCAACTGATACATTGGGCCGTGTTCCTGTGGTCTGACCAAAAGATGGTCTGCTTGACCAACTGCATTTCAGCGTATTCATATCGTGGTCTCGTTGGACTTCGGTCAACAGCCAAAGACGCCTTGTATTCATTTCAATGCTTTATTTTTCATCCTAGCCTTTGGGGAGTTTGTGACATACCGTAACTTCGACATAAAAAATGTTTGTTGACCAATCTTGGATCCAATCAAATTACTGCTGCCTGTATTCAGAGGTCACAGGCCAACTCAATACCTTTGGTCTGAAAACTGCAATGTGTTACCGAGCAGCATTAATGACTTAGTCACTGAAAATTAAATTGTCTACGAAACGACAAAGGCGTAGGCAGTATTGTGCACCTCATTAAGCCATCATAGAAAATCCCTGTTGATGCCTTGGAGACTTATCTTGTTTCTGTAGTTCACGGTCTTGACCATTGTTAACTTGCAGAAGCATGTCCCTTATTGGGTGGAAATGTGGATGTTTTGGAACGGGTCTCGTCCTAACTCTCTCGCCCTGACAGGTGCGGTCAGGTGATAGGATGAAGCAGGAGGACGTTCGCGGTCCCAGCTACACGGTGCCATGTGACGATTACGTGCACGCTGTGGAATTCAACCCGTTCGACAGCGGCTCTGCCTCCTCCCTCCTGGCCTACGGAGGGAACCATTACGTGGTGGTGGGAACCTGCCTGTTCCAGGTGTGTTTGAGGGGAAGCATGGTTGCAGAGGTTTGGAGGTCTTTCTGATAGAAACGGTTGGGTTGGACGATCCTCTTCACTTGTTGTTCTCTGCGTGTGTGCGTGCGTCTGTGCGTGCGTCCTTGTACAGGAGGAGGACACGGAGGTGGATGGGGTGGAGTTTACCGTTTTGCGTGTCTTTGATCATGGGTTACGCGTGGACGCCCTTGCTTGGAGCCCTGAAACCCGGCTGGACCAGCTTCCCCAGGTCATCAGGTACCGCTACCCGACTGCAAACTGCTCTACACACCCGGCTCCTCGGTTTCCACTATTCCACCGCACATGCTCTCATTAGAAACGCTACAGCAGTGACTACAGGTATGTCTCTACACGCCTGTAAAGCCCTCAGAACAGAAATGGACAGAGCATTCCTTCGATCTGAAGTTGATAACTGCTAGGCCCAGCGCGGAGAAGTGCCAGCAGGATCCATTAGCTACATGATCATGGGAAGCTCAGGATAATGGTGCTGTTTGCTTTCAGAGAAGGGACACAAGCTGGTATACTTCCTGTGACTCAGCTATTAAGCCCTCAACAGACAGGCTGGGGCTTACTTAGTCGCTGTGGATAAATCTTCAACAGAGTCTTCAACAGAGATGGCTGAGTCTTGAGGAGAGAGGCTAGGGTTCCCTGTGGTTAAGTACAGTTTGGAGAAATTCTGGTAGACCTCCCTTCTTTGAAAGGTTAAGTTTGCCGCATCACGGCGGTTGTGCGTAGCGTGCGCTCCCTCCTTGCGGTGATGGCGCCCCGGTCATGTTCCTTCCAGGAAAAGCGCAGCGTTCCCGCAGGCATGCCTGAGGCTTCAGGGAGGCCTGCCGCTGGGGGAAGGGGGCCCAGCAAGGGGGGAACCTGGGCCGTGGCCAGCTTCCCCCGAGCCAGCACGATGCACAGTCCACAGCGCTGAGCCACGCTATACTGCGGGAGTCAGGAGGGGAGAGGGCTGGGAAACCTCCGCTTCTCATATGAACCAACAGGTTTGACTGCAGCAGGACCAGACCAGCTCCGAACACAAACCAGCAGCAACCTCACCTTAATTCTCTCAGGACCACCAATGTTGTCGTCCGGAAAATAAATGGTTTAAGAAGCTGTCACTAAAGCAATCTGGACAGAGCTGCACCCTGCAAAATATACCGTACAAAAAATGCACATTGTGAAAATGTGTTTGTGCGATCAAGCAAAGCGGGGAGTTGAACAATCAAATAAACACTGCAGCTTTGACGATGTGTGTTTTCAACTGTCCTGCAGAATGCTGGAGGAAACTGAAACTGGGTTTGAAGGAGAGTGAGAGGGTGTGCCTCTCAAAGTACAGGCCTGTATCTCCTTCAGTACCCGTCCTGCCAGTCCTATATTCAGACATTAAACATGCAGAAAGACTGAACTCGTTATTTTGTCAGATGTAAATGTCCTATGTTCCTGTAGTCTGGTTTGGCGCAGGGTTTGAAATTTACAGGACCGTACGTATGGTGTGGTGTCTGTTTGATGAGTAGTGTGTGGTGTGGCGTGGCGTGGCGTGTGTTTGATGAGCAGTGCGTGTGCTTCGGTGCGTGTATGGTAGGGTGGGTTTGTTGTCAGAAGTCAATAATAGTGTGATTCAGCGCTGACTAAGGCTGATTAGAGGAAATGGCACCGCCATCATGTTCATGTTTATCTCTGCAATTACAATCACTGGGGCGGCGTTTCTATTGATATCCTCCCAAGTCTCTCACACACTCTCGCACGCACGCACGCACGCGCGCGCGCGCGCACACACACACACACACACACACACACACACACACTGCAGATGTGAATAAGCAGCCTTTTGAGTGCCTATATGGGTTGAGTGGCCCATTCTCAGCCTTGCGATCTCAGGCTCTTAGGATGAGCTTTCTCATGTCCTGTGGATCCGAGGCCTTGTTTTCACCGCTTGTTCGGCACGCTTTCCCCTTTCAGGTTCTGCACTGCCGGGGCTGACAGGAAACTCAGGCTTCTCACCTCCGATCTGCAGGACACGCACGAGATGAAGGTGAGCAGATCGTCTTCCGCAACCCCCTCCGAACGCCTCCGGTAGCCCCGCGCGCCCCCCCCCTCCCCCCCCCCAGTTCGGCACTCACCTTTTGAACCGTTCACACTCGCGCTTTCCAACCTCCTGGAAGTGCAACTGTTGGCGTTTGAGCGTTGCGTGTGAGAGGCTTCGTGGGAGTAGGTAGCGGTGAACTGCCCGTTCCTGGCCGCGCCGGACTGCACATTCCTGGTCACGCTGGGCTGCACTTTAGGAGAACAATGTGCCGAGGAATTACACGCCCTGTTTCAGACCCTCCACAGGCAGGCGTTCGCTATATCCTCCCCCTGCTCTCCTCCTGTGTCCTGATCTTGCCACAACCTCCACAAACATAAAGTCCCTTTTTTTTTTTTGCATGCAGTGACCTCTCGCTGTCATGGCTTCAAAGTGAAAGCCAGAATGCCTTGTTTTTAGTGTAGCTGCTGTGCTCATAAATCATTTGTGGGCCTATGCGGAATACAGCGCAGCCTTTTTAGATGGAGGTTTTTTTTTTTTGTCTGCTGATGCATAATTGTACCGTTGTAATTCCAAATAAATGCAATCTCCAGAAATTAAGTCTCATGCAGGATGTTATCCATACTGTAGTCTGCGGGGCGCTGTGTGATGGTGACTGTTAGACTTAATGTGATCACAGTGCACATACAAACACCGCACAGAAGCGCTGACAAACGCTGTACACTGATTGACACACTGGCACAAAACAACGCGAACACCATAGATGTACAAACACCATAGATGTCCTGAGCTGTGTTGTTCTGTGCATTTTCAAGTGTTGCTCTTCTGACTAATCTATTCTGTGTGTTGTCCTATGTTGTTCAGGTGATGGACGGCCACACTGGTTATATCAATCATTTAGTGTTTGAACCAACAGAAGGGAAACAGATCGCTTCTGTCAGCGATGACCACACCTGCAGGTCAGTTCCAGCTACGCACGCTCACGGATGCACCCAAGCACAAACAAAGTCCAAATGCATGCACGCACACACACACGCACTCATGTGCACGCACACACACAAGGTGACCCGGAGGAGGGTGTGGTGTGTTGAGTGTGTGTTCTGTTGAGTGTGTGTTCTGTTCTCTGTTAATGGTCCAGAAAGCCCTAACGCTGCTCCTGCGGCCTCTCAGCGCGTCTGAGTCATCGCTCACACGTGGAAACACAATCGGCGTCGGTCGCCCTCCGGCTAATTGTTACCATGTTAGTTAGGGGCAGTTTGCATGGAGCCGGAGTCGGAGCAGCGAGTCTCAAGCACCAGTTACACTACATTGTAGTTGCATTACATTGCGTTCGTTTAGTAGACACTCTTATCCGGAGCAACTTACAGTGTAGCCAAGTATGTGAAACAATTCAGGAGGTAACTAGCATCCGATGGACTACAGAGTGAATAACAAACCCTGGTAAAGGACCAAAAATTGTCCTGGGCCATGCTCTCATTATAAGAGTACAGTTGTATTCTTATCACAAGTTATCAAATTGCATGTCTGTTCAACAGATATATTCTTTATGGGCCAGCAGTACTTTTTTGTTTGTTTGAGCATACCACGAGGTGTGGAAACTACATTCCTCTTCTATTTGCTTTTTCCGCGACTGAGTAATATTTTGGCCCAAACTGAAACGGTACCTGTTAATATCCCAGTCATTTTGGCATTTGCTGAGTTTTTGGTGAGATCCCTTTTTGGAAGTGATTTAATTTGGATCACTTTGCACTGCTGTGTCCAGATGTTATACGGGGTTAAAGGCATGCTCAAATGAAGAACGGAAGACGCCTGACTGGTTTAATTTTACCTTGATGAGAGGTTTTTTGGAGAAAATATTTTACCGTATTCAGCAGGTTTCACTTCTCGGTAATGATCGTACAACATGAGGCACCAAGACACAGTCCCACTGAAAGGGAATTTATCCTGCTACACAATTTCTGCACCGCCCCTGCCGACAAGAGACTGACATCAGCAGCAGCCACGCCCTGGAAGGTCAGCTCTCTGCGGCGGTCTGCTCAAAGTCCTGCTGTTCCCCTATGTGTGGCGTACTGTGTTTTTGCCAGAACTGCTAGCGTAGTGGAGTGTGTATTTTTTTGCACTTGTCACCCAGGAGGTGCGGTGTGTGAAGCAACTGGAGACAGTCTTTGCTTATTTTATTTGTTGGTGGGGTGAAAACATTACAGTTAACAAGTTTAATTGAGTTCCCCAGTGATAGCAGCTCTCTTGCTCTTCGGTGGTCTAAACGGCTCTGTCCGGGACATGCTCTCTCTAACGTGTACATGCGCAGGTACACACACATACACACAAATAACCATAAAAATACCCATAATTACACTGTCTTTCATTTTCTAGTACTTTCTGACCCCGTAGCCTTTCACATGACTTCCGCACGTCCCCACAGATTGTATTTAGAGTTTCCTCAGTGCTCCACGCAGGACATGGTTTGGTTAGAGTTTGTGGAGGCTGAGGAGGGGGGGGGGGGGGCGCTCTCACCGGCAGATAAGAGCTCAGGGGCGGGGCAGTAGACACTCCTTCAGGAAACACCCGTTCCCCGATAAGCCACGCTTTCCCCTCAAGGCCAAAGAAAAGAGAGGACCTTTCCACCTGCAGGGGCCTTTAAACCTCTGGCATCATGAGAAACTGCGGGAGGAGGGAGAAGGGGAGGCGAGGAATCAAAGACCGATCAAGTTTACAGAAAGGCTTCCAACCTGCCCACGAAAATAGCTTTTGATATGAGTGAAGAAGCAGGCCTTACAATGTGTGTGCTTGTGTCCATGTTAGAGACAAACCATTTGTTTTCGTTATTTACTGTGTACTCAGTACAGTGGGTACTTGCTATACGTGCGGAGCAGTATATAGTATCAGTCAGTGGCATCTGGCATAGATTCAGCTTAGTCTTAAACTTTCATCTCAGTGTTTACTCTTGATCCAGTGCAGCTCTTAGTTTTTAATGCACATACTGCTCAGTCAGTTGTTACCCTGGATTCAGCAAGACACTAGTTGTTCTATTATATATTAATGTACGTACATTTTCTCATTCTTTCTCATTTAACCAATTCCTACAGTAGTGACCTGGAATCAGTAGAACCAGTCAGTACTTGCTACTTCATTGTTTAAGCTCTGGCAATATTTGCTGTAGAGGAGTGGTTCTTTGAGGATTGTCTATGCTGGCTTCTGTACCAGCCGCCTCCATTCTTTATTGCTTAATTAGCCTCACCATTTATTCAGTCATTTATTATTTTTTTTATTTATTTGTTTGTTAATTTGGAGCTGCAGGACAGTTCTTCCTCTGATTCTTATTTGGTTTTCATGTTTGTAAATGCTAAAGTGCAGCCTTGCTTGGGAAATGAAGTGTATTTAGGAAATTTCATAGCTGTAAATGCGTATAGCTAATTAACTAATTTAACCAGTTTGGCCTGTAATTGGGTGGAACAGAAAGCATTGCGCACACAGACCTCCAGGGACTGAGCCTCAGACCCCTGCTGTAGATCTGCTCAGGCGCTATTTGCATTAGATTAAGCTCAGCCGTTATTGACTCGCATGTCCAGCTCAGTGAGTTTAAGGGATGAATTGATGAAAATGTGTTTTTCATTTTCGCTTCGGTCGGGGGTGGGCTGTTTAGATTTGAAAGAGCAGTTTGAGAGCAGCTCTTCTGCCTCACAGAAGTTGGACGGCAGCTCCTTCTGGGAGCGCTCACTTTCCCCTGTTACATCAGGGAGAAGTGGGTCACCCGAGGCCAAGTTCAGTGGGTTCATAACCACACAGAGTGCAGCGCAGCACTGCCTGGTGGTACGCCGGGAGAATGCACATCGCTCGCTGAAATCAGATAGAGCTCTCCGCATTGGCTTTGTATCACATGCGTTTCTTCTTTTTTATTTTTTTTGGAACCTGAGCAGACTTATGATTTGTTTCTGAGACACAGCTCTGAAAATGTGAATGTTATGCTTCTGATCCGATTGGTTTGTCTGCTGCGCAGCTTTGAGTCTGATTGGCTTCCGTGTTCCACAGCAGTGATGACAGGGGTAGGGTCTTAGTTTATTTTTCCACTGAAGGTCTTAACTCTTCTGCGGAAAATGGAGAACTCTCATTGACGGCAAGTTTTGTAGGAGAGGAGAATTAAAATGATTAATGTGGAGGATATTTAATGGTGGGCCAATCAGAATGCTCAGCCTTAACGATGATGGATGCTGGAGCTTCATGCGTGGCCCCTGTGTGAATAAGTTATGAATCTTATATATCTTGCTTTGTCAGATAAATCAGATCACTCACATCCTACATAATGTTCTCCTGTTTCTTTTTATTCTGGAAAACCATTTATGCACCAAACACCTGGGCCTTAATATTGTCTGGCCTCCAAATGTTCTCAGTTCATTCAACTTTTGCATGTGGAAGTAATACATTATTATTTGGCTCATTGTATGGAGATGATAGAAACAACACGTTATACAGTGGCTCGCTGCGAGAGCTGATTGAAGCAGTATGTTACTGTGGTATAGAGGGTGTGGTTGAAGCGGCATGTTAACGTGGTATACAGTGAGTGGTTGAAGCAGCATGTTATTGCGGTACAGACTGACTTGTTAAAGCAGTATGTCACTGTGGGACAGAGTGAGTTATTGAGATGGTGTGATTGACGCTGTGCATAGCAAAGAGAGAGATGGCTATTGGCTAATGCTGTAATTATAATATTGTACTGTGTGAGTCATTTTTGAAGTAGTATATTTCACTCTAAGGTTAAAGACCAGTCTCCCAGATGTAGAATCTGTCACGGCTTTGGGACCAAAGCTTGTTGGCCTGTCTGTGTTTGCATATTTATCTGGATTGTTTACCTTGTTTGGATTTATTTGGCGAGTCCCCCTTTTGGTGCATGTCCTGGTTGTGTGTAATAGCTGTTGTGTGTTTAATGTTTATTGTTCTGCTTTCCCACAAGTTCTCACCATGATTTAGGAAGTAGTTTTGGTCACACATTCTATAGACTCCAGATCTTGTAACAATAGGTTTTTACTGGCAACAGTTTTAATTTATTCAAATATTGCTGCAAGCAATGAAGCACAGGATCCAAGCAAAAGGTTGTAATTTGGAAAAAATAATCATACTACATTGTAATAATCAATCAAATTAAAAAAGGTGAAAATTCAATATGACTGGCATTATGGTCTATTGAGGCAAATTTCTTCTGCAGTTAGCACCTGCTATTGGTGTATTCATATATAAGCGATACTATAATGTCTGCATTTGAATGGATCTCTATGGGAATTGGGGGGTAAGACTAGATTTAGGTGTAAATTACACTGGAACAGTATGGAACACATGGTTGGCTAAATGGCTCTTAAGTCATCAAGGGTCTGACATATCAACCAAGCCTTAAACCATCACTCTGCTGCCAGAAATACAGTAGATATGGATAGGGTTTTTTCTCCTGACTTATTTTTCCATAGAGTTCAATAGGAAAATTTTACCAACCATGTATTCCATACTGTTCCAGCATAATTTACAGCTAAATCTAGTCCCACCCCCAAATTCCCATAGAGATCCATTCAAATGCAGAGACGTTATAGTATCGCTTGTAAGTACCAGAAAATAAGATATCAAGAGTCTTTTGATGTTGTTGGGTCACAGACATCAGGAAGTCATGGCATGCAAAGGATATGCGACCAACTATTAAAAATGATTACTTTATTTTATATATAAATGCAGGGGTGCCAATAATTGTTGCACACGTGGTTTTGTTAAAAATAATTATTTCTTGAGGGATTTTTTTTTTGTCATTAAAAATTTACTTCAATTAAAGGTTGGATTTTTCTCATTTTTTCAGTGTGAGATTAAACTAATTCACCAAACGGTGAATTTTTTTATAACCCTTTTTACTCATCTTTACCAGGGGTGCCAATAATAGTGGAGGGCACTGTATGTAGCAAATTTCAAAATACTTGGACCTCATAGGTCTGTCCAATGAATGCTGAACTTTGATTGGCTGATGGTGGCCATGTTCTTTTTTTTTCTTTTTTTTTTGTGTAAACTTGTCCATGCAGCAGCCATCTGGGGCTTTAGCTAAGAACAACATGCAAAATGTCAGGTTATTTACTCAATTTGGGTTAGGATTTCTGAGAATGTTCACATTTTCCCTTGCAATAGCGCCACCTATTGACCAAGCATAACCAAATTTGACAAACCTTGGACTTTCTTCCTGATTACATGTATCAAGTTTTGTGATGATCAGACATTCCATTCAAATTTATTAGCATTTTTTTTTATGAGCCACGCCCACATCAAGATTTATTGGTTTACTGCAACCATGTTTTTTTAACATAGAAACTTTCTTTATGTAACGTTTAAAGATCTTCCATATTAGATGCTCTATACCATGTTTTGCGCAATTATATCAAACCGTCAAGGAGGGGATAGATTTATGAAGTTTTCCAAAAAATAAAAAATGGCTGGAATCCAATATGGCAGGCATTATGGGTTAAGACACATGCATTCTCCAGGCAGAGTCATGTATGGGGATATAAAGTTGATGATGGTCGTTCAAACACAGTGAGAAATAACCTTGTTGAAAACTCAAAGGTTTGATGAATTACTGTAGCGCCCCCTATTGGCCGATTCACAACCAAATTTTGCAGGCTAGTGCATGCTTGCCAGTAGTACATAGGTACGAAATTTCAAGATGATTGGCAAGACATCCCATATAATGAGTGAATTGCCAACAACATAATTTGGATGAGGATGAAATTTCTGTGATAAAATCAATCACATCATGGTTGTAAAGAAATAACAGCATTGCTATTTCACTAGTCATAAAGTTTAGTCTTGGTTTTGGGTTGGAAAACTTTGCAGTTTAATTTTTGGAAGAGGAAAAAAACTCTTTGTCCCTCATTATTTTTAGCTGGTATTAAGCTGTTTAATTCTTTGTTCTCTGGGCTGTCAACACCTAGCCCAGCTAACGTCATCATCCTTCCGCAGAACCAGCCCTGTCTCCAGAGTTTATTTTTAGCTGCGCCAGACTGTCCCCGTGGTTCTGTTAGTCGAGTGCTCCTTCATTTGCTGCTTAACATTTTAAATAATTTTTTTCTTTTATCAGTGTCCAACCAGCGTGTTTCTACGATTTACAGACTTCCATTGACTTCTTTCCCACAGAAAAACCTATACAGTTGTACACTCAGATAATTGCACTTGATATATGCTCTCATGACACCTGGTTGTATGTACGCACTTAGCCTTTATTTGATGTTACAGGTTTCCTGGTTTATACCTGCATATAGTTACCTGCACAGTGACAAGGAAACCGTAATGAAGCTGTAATTTGTTTGCTACCTTTGGGGGCAGCCAAATGGTTGTGCACTGTCCTTGCAAATAAAGAAATAAAGAGAGAAAATGCATCTCAGCTGTACACATTTTCACCTCTATGCGCACACTTGCACACTCCACTTGTATTGACGCTAGTGCACTTACGCACTTGTATAGACTCATGTATACTTTCTTACCTGTATACAGTTAGTTGTAAATGTGCTCTCACACCCATATACCTTGACTCTCAAGCATGTATACTCTTTCTTGCCTGCATAGTGCATACATGCTCCAACCTATATAAATGTTCACACCTGTATACTGTCTCATACATTCACACCAGTACATACTCTTGAACTCTCTTCTTTGTTCTCTCAGACCTGCATACTCTTGTCCACTGTATATTTTGTCTCAACCTGCATGTTACTACCGATTTACATTCACAATTGTTTTTCCATCAATGCACATTGTGTTCTCTTTTTAAACAAGATTTCAGATTTTAAACTATCTATGCCGTGCTGTTTTTTCTTTGCTTGATAATGGCATCTACAAAAATGAATTAAAAGGTACAATATGCAACTTTGAGTATCAATTTTGGTTATATAGTCCTATATTTCAATTGGTTTAACTAATTCTAGTCGCGCCACCTGACAAATTGGTCGCACCACCTCACTTTTCAAACTCAATTAAAATCTAACAGGAATTAACTTGGACACCTATATACATTTTTGTCCTTGAACTCAACCTCACCATTACTCAAAAACGTCAAATTATGTAATATTTGTGGGAGAGTTATTAACGTTACTGCATGACAGGGGTCCTGTGGGGTCTTCTGTGCGATGTCACACCCTGTGTTGCATCGTTTTCTTACAGGTACAGTACATAAAATGATGTTTTTATGTCGGTCGCGCCCCCCCCACCCCGACATTTGGAGAAGTCAATTTCTCGGACAAAGGTTTTTTAAGTAATAGAATACTTTTGAAATAGGACTGTTAAACTACTTTCCGTCATTTAAAATAAATCTAACATAAAATCATGCCAAACTATTTGATTAGGAATTTTATTGAGAAAATTATCCTTTTTATTGCAGTTTTGGTCTCTGCATGTATGTTCGGACGGTCGCACCACCTGACATTTTGGGACTTTAGAACACCAAAACTCGAAAAATAAATTGAATTTCAATAAAATGAGAAAGGTTTCTCATAAAGGAGATATTGTAGTGCAATTTGATATATAACATGTTTTTTTATTTTTTATTGTTTTTAGGAAAGTAATGAATTCGGACACAAAAAAATCACTTTCCCTTATTGACCCGTATAACACTTGTTTACACTTTCCCCTGTGCACATTGTCTCCCTGGAACTTTTATCTACAGGTTGTGGGATTTGGACGGGAACCTGACCACCACCTTCCTGCTGCGTTCTCCTGGGATGAGTGTGTGCTGGCACCCAGAGGAGATCTTCAAGGTGGGCATCGTCCACACTGCTGCCAGTCCACCCTCCTGCCCCAAGTTCAGGAGCACAGCGGAAACCCCTCCCACACAGTCCGTCTGTCTGTCAGCGCGGCGTTCACATGGCAGACCTGTGTGGAACAGCCTTGTCTCGTGTGGAGTGAAATAGACTGCGCTGCTACCATTTCCATTTGTGTCTGATAAGACAAGAATGCACTTCCTATGAGCTCTGAGTGAGATCTGTGGCAGGTTTACAAATCAGTATTTATTATAGCATTTAATGCCAACTAGTAAATTGGTGATTAACTAGTGATGGATGGTGGCTACCATGGTAACTGATGATATACACACACACACATAGGTATAGATTTCTATGGGTACACAGGAATCTTTCAGGTTTTCAGCTGTTTGCAATTATCTGACCTGTGTAGCTTTGATTAGTGTGTGTAACTGCTTGTGTGTCCCCATCTCTCCTCTGCAGTTGATGGTAGCTGAGAAGAACGGGGTTGTGCGTTTCTATGACCTGGTTACCCAGCAGGCCATTCTCTCCCTGGACAGTGGGCAGAGCCCTCTCATGTCTGCTGACTGGTGCCTTGCCAACACCATAAAAGTGGGCGCAGTGACAGGAAATGACTGGGTCATCTGGGACATTACCCGCTCCAGGTAACCCCATCATTTCTACCTGAGAGTGCACCTGGCTTATTGGCTTACGTGATTTACACAGTTATGTGACAAGCTGATTGGGTGTGGTGGGGTGTAGTGTGGTGTGAGTGGCTGTAACTTGTTCCTCTGATTTTCTGCATTTATCCCAGTTATCCACTGGAGAAAAGACCTGTTCATGTGGATAGAGCGCGACTCTTCAGGTAAAAGAACCATTTCAAAAACATTCTCTGCCTGGGTGTTCCATGGGCAGTCCTGTGTCTACTGTTGTGTATGTGATTCAGTATTGCATGCATGAGAGTGAGTTGGAGAAGAGCGTGGGCGAGTGAGTTGTTAGTAGGATATGCATTTCTGTGTGTGCACTTCTGAGTAGTGTATGTGTGTATTTGTATGAGAGGCTACGCATGCGCTGTGTTGTAGATGTGATGATGTTGTTGGTTCTCTTCTCTCAGGTGGTGTAGAGCCAATGAGAATCTCTTCTCCACCACCGGGTGCCCTGGAAAGATCAGTAGCCAGTTATTGGTGCATCACCTTGGTCACCCGCAGGTCAGTGTTCCGTGCCTGTGCCTGTGCGTGTGCGGTGTGCGTGTAAGAAATCTACCTCAACTTGCCTTTTTCACCTTTGTTTCAGCCTGTGATGATCGGAACATCCTCTGTTGGGGCAGGGCTAAGCTGGCATAGAACCCTTCCACTGTGTGTGATTGGTGGAGACCAGAAGCTGTCATTTTGGGTGACAGAGATGTAGAGTGACCTGTGGAGAAATGTTTTACTTAGAATTGAAGGACCAAAATGTATAAAGCTTGTACTGATTATTATTATTATTTTTTCTTCAATAAAGTGTTATTTTCAGTAATCAGTAGTGACTGAATGTATAATTGTGAAAATAAAGTATGGGTGTATGGACACACACACACACACACACACACACCCAGTGTGGTTGGGTGACCTGTTTTTCAGAGAAGCATGGTTCTCAGTACTTCTCAGTGATGTATTGCTGTACCAGCACACTATGTTCTACAGGGTTTATCCTGAACCAGTGATGTGCCAACAAACGGAATACTCCCACCCCACCAGAAAACGCAACACTAACACACACCCCCCCCCCCCCCCCCCCCCCTCCTCCATCCAGAGGTGCAAGCCAATCAATACAGTATCTGTGTTTCGGTACTCTTCAGGCTCATATGGTTTGTAGCATTGTAGCCTTTCTGTGCACAAAATGCAACCAAGTTAAATTAAATCACCCATTGATGTGATTCATGAAACACACTGCAGACATTTCAATCCGGAAGGTAAACAAGAGGGTGGCTCTGTGACAGTTCAGTGAACAATTGTTGATGGTTTATCTTTGATTAATGAAGATGTGTAGATTGGTGGAAAGGAAGTGATTTTAAAAATCTTATTTTCCATAAAACACAAATGTGCAAAGCTTACATTCACTTCAGCATAGCCTCTCAATTCGGCAAAGATTATTCACCAGAAAGCTTGCCCCACCTTGAAGGAAACGGAATTTATTCCTGTACGACTAGAAGACGAGACTAGATCCGTCAATGTTCTTACATTATAGGCATTTAGCAGACGCTCTTATCCAGAGCGACTTACACACATTATCCATTTATACAGCTGGATATATACCGAAGCGATTCAGGTTAAGTACCTTGCTCAAGGGTACAACGGCAGTGTCCTACCTGGGAATCGAACCTGCAACCTTTCGGTTACAAGGCCAGTTCCTTAACCATTATACTACACTGCCTTCTTATCAAGGGACAAGTCAAACAGACCTGTGGGTTAGTCAACCAACTGTAATAGCACCGCTGTAGACACTATGACCCTGGCATGCCAAACTGAACCACAGTGGGAGACCAGTAGCCTACAGAAAGAGGGTGATGTGCAGGCATGGTTGTAGCGGCGTATTTTTCACATACGTGACGGTGCTGTGTTTGCAGCATTTGCTTCGGACGTGTTTGGCAGCAGTTAATGTTTCAGTGGCGTTAAACGGTATGTCTCACACCTGTTAGCGGTGTATGTCATGCATGTTAGACCGCACTGTGTTTTTCTTGGACCGTATTCACAAACCGCCATGCATATTTATGACATGCTATCATTATTCTGATCAGTTCTCTTTGTTTGAACAAGTCTAAATGTGATCTCTGTTGAACATTAGAGGAGTTGGCATGGACCAGAGCTGAATAGAGTCCGTTGACCACAAAGGGAATCTGCATCGAGCGTCAACATCTCTACGCACACACGGAATATTTTCCAATGGGTATAATAACAACTTTTATAGAGATTTAGAATGGGGTAGAGGGATCTTTTCTCTGAAAAATGAGTCATCAAATATCTGTCTCGATCAATGTTTCCAGAGACCAGCGTCTCATCTCAAGATTGCCATCTGGTGGCACTTTCAGTCATTGACAGATCAGGCCATTTAACATTTTGTCTTCATCACATATGCATTGCTTTTATTTCTCAAAATTTCTGTCGTCGCTTGTAGTGGCATTTGTCACCAATCATAGACGTATAGATTCTTTGTTAATGGGTTGTGTTCTCGAATGTGCTTATAAAAATATATAGTCCACATATTTCAATGAGTGTATGTGCTGCAGGTTGGTCTGATGATGTCCATGTCTATGGAAGAAAAGCTATGCACTTCTGGGCAGAATTTACTTGGATTTGAGCATGCATTTTAGATCCAAGATTTTTTTCAGGAACATACGGTGGTTATCTTATTGCTGTGGCAACATAAATGTTTTTGGAACTCTGCAACTTTGGTTCCAAGCTGCGGTTTCAGAAGGATTTGCAAATTGGAGTGAACTGTATTTAAAATATAAAAAAGGTGATGTGTTAGAAACGGGTTTTGGAAGGCCTTCTTGAAGCGTTAGAAATTCTGCATCGAATTTTAAGCGCAGGCTTTTGACAGATCCTATGTGAACGAGTTGCAGACTACTTAATATGGCCTATGTTTGAAATACATGATTGGAGTTTGGTCAATAGCTCCATTCCTGTTGCACTGCTGTGTTTTACTGTCAACACAATTCATAGGAACAGACTTGGACTGTAACTGTAGAAGTTTTTAACAATGTGAAGGGGTTGAAAGCTTTGAGGACATTTTCTTCAATGGGAAACTGCAGCACTGATGTAACCTCATCATTGCTAAATAATCATCACTACAGTCTTCCCCCAATGCCCTACTGATCTGGATCACTGCTGACCCATAACCATTGGGTCTGACCAGGGCCAGCAGAGCTAACAAAATGCTGGAATAAATAATAAGGAATAATAATTCCTTTTGCTTAATGAGACAAATTGTTCCAATGTAATTCCTAAGTAAATATCTTTTCTGGAAAGAATTTAAGGACTGTTTTCTAGTGTCCTGTTTCAGTCTCACACACATTCACAAACCACACACTAACACACATGTACATTGTTTTTATTGTGATAGAATGTGACTATTGATTCAGGGTTGACCAGATGATGTATGGATTCTTCAACTAATGGAAATGGTCACGTCAGCTTTTCAAAAGATTTTTTTTTTTCATTTTCTTGATCATATTTATACAGAATAAGATAAATTCATTTGCAGCTTACAGTTTATACACAGTACAAGTGTATGTGCATTTAGGGCCTGATTTACTAAGAACTTTAGCATGCGCAAATCCTTTTAACACACGCAAAATTAACATGACCAACTAGATTAACAATTCCTAAAGAAATTGCAGGTGTGGTTGCTTCACAGTGGTATCAATTGCTGGAAATGGTATAGAAAGATGGGTAATATGGTATAGTGGGAGGTGGTAAATAAAAGGTGGAAATGGTATGAAGCCATAATGTGGTATAAAGGGATCTGAAGAAGGTGTTAAAGTGTTAAAATATGGTGATGTATTTTGTGGTAAGTAGACTAAAGAACCTGGAAGTGATACAAAATGTAATTAATTGCGATGAAAGCACAAAAAGGTAATGTAATCATCTAGTAGATAGTATTGTTAGGTCATAACAGTGTTGTAGAGGAAGCGTTGTGATGTCATAAGCAGTGTAATATGTTACAGCATCCACATTCTATTGCATCAGTTTTGAAAATGTGCCCATTGACTCCCATTAATTCTTTTGGCGATAAAAGGTCAATTATCTGAAAAAGTGTATATGGTATAAAGGTAAAAAAGTAATAGCAACCTGGAGGGTGTATAAAGGTATAATATGAGGTATGAATGGTGTAGGAGGAGATAGGTTGTCAAAAAGTGGGGGAATAATAACTAGATTAACAATTCCTAACAAGAAATTGTAGGTGTGGGAGATCAATCATTGGTTATGTTAGTAGTTTTGCGTGTGCTAAAGGGTTTTGCAAATGCTAAAGGTCTTAGCAAATCATGCCCTTAGTATATACAATATATTACAACTTTTTAAAGTACAACAAAGTCATTCACTACCTTGAAACTAAGATGCAAGAACATAGCAACTGATCAGGCATTCCCTATGCTGAAAGATTACAGTAGATTCAAGATTTAAAGCATCTTCAAGGCTTGTTGCAAATTCAGTCTTTCATCAGTCATCAGATTGAGCTTATTCCAAATTACGTCAGAGGTTTGTGCATTTTGGGCCCAATTCAGTTCTGATTCAGACCAGTTTCTCCAAAGCACTTTGCAGTATCTTCAAATCCTCCCTCATCTGACTCAAAGCGTTCTGGATCTTTCCTGGCTGGTCCAGGACCTCCATGCTGCATGTAAATGGGTCGTACCGGACAGAGAAGGCCTTCTGGATTGTCAGTGAGTAACGCCTGCAGAACAAAAACAACTTAAACTATTTACCCATCATATGCACTTAAACACATTTTAACCTTCTGGAGTCAGATGTTTTCATAGACGAGTATTTATGTATTTGGCTCTCATAACAGCATCTCATCATGCACCAGCGTGGAATATTTGTACATTTGTTGTACATTTGTACAACTGCTTGTATATTGTACAAGTAATTGTACATATCCCCTGCACGGAAATGGAAGTGAGCATTTCAATATGCCCCAAAATGGAACAAGATTGAGGAGAGATAGGCTACAATATTTGAACACATAAAAACAATTTGTTTTCCCTCCTGTTTCCAAGATTGTTGCACATTGAACCTAATAGCAGAACCCTACTAGTAAAGAAAGGGGTTGTCTGAACTAACAAATTCCCATGCAACCGTACCTTAGCGTGGCCTTTGCATCTTCAAAGCTTTCTGACACAAAGTATACTGGCTGGTAGGTCTGGTCTTGATATGGTTGGACTGCAGCCTCCTCAGCCTTGAAGGGTTTGTACTCTGGCTCATTGGAAAGAGCATACTGAAAGAGGAGAGACCTCCAGAATTATTTCAAGCACCAGGACACTACAGAGCCAACATTACATTACATTACAGGCATTTAGCAGACGCTCTTATCCAGAGCGACTTACACAACTTCTTATTACATTTATCCATTTATACAGCTGGATATATACTGAAGCAATTCAGGTTAAGTACCTTGCTCAGGGGTACAACGGCAGTGTCCTACCTGGGAATCGAACCTGCAACCTTTCGGTTACAAGTCCAGTTCCTTAACCATTATACTACACTGCTGCCGCCCCAACACAGAGGGACAGATCTAATTTTGTTCATGGTTGAAATTTCATGTGCATGTGCATAGTGTAATTCATGTAGGATCATTCCCTGTCCTAGCATTCCATGCTTAATACGCCCTCAGGCAAAACTCTAGACTACAGGCGCTAGTAAGAAAAGGCTAGGCTAAATTCTTTACCTTAGAGCATCAAATGTACTTACTCTAGTCAACATGCCATTCTCAACAGGCCATCACCATGTGCCTTGACCCCTCATTATTATACATGGAGGTAATGGTCTTTTGTAGTAAAACAGTATGTCAAGTTTAATGGAGATTTAGTGTTAGCTTCGAGAGTTATGGTAATCAACAGGTTTCACGATAAACCTCTTCTGTTTGTGAGCAATGAGTGCATTCCTTTTGCTAATTGCTTAGATTGTCTTAAGCGGGGCACACCTTGAGTCCATGTTAATACTGCTGCAAGCCTAGCTCAATATCAGCAAGACAATCATAGCAAAAAAAAATATGATTATGAGTGTGGATGGTCATTTATGTTGCAACTAACCATGAGCTCTCCGTACGACGACAACAGTCCAGCGCCATACGCCTTAACTGTTCCGTCCTGTTTACAGAGTCCAAACTCCACTGTGAACCAGTAGAGCTGAGAGGGAGTAAGGGAGAAACCAGATTTTATTTTTCACTTTAGAGCGTACAGTTATGGAAATGCAATGCAGCAACATGACTCACAAGGAATTCAAGTTGTATGGATAGGCTATAGAACAGTTCACCGGTTAAAGCATCATATATGCCACTAGAGGGCGCTAAAGGAATATTATGGGCTGAAGCTGAAAACTTCAAACTCTTGAGCTGTCACATCTGGCTTTTGTGAGTATCTTCAGCCTGTTGGAGTTTATTGTGTAAATGTGCTGTAATAACAGACAGACTCATCCCCTGGGACATATTAAACCACATTTCACATTTGTAATTGAATACCCACACTCACCGTAGACAGCCTTTCAATGTCCTCATCCGATGCTCCCAAAGAAGCAAGACCAATTTCCTTTAAAAAAAAAGCACAGGAGGTCAATCTGACCACAAAACAGACTCCATGCTGCATGCACATTTCAAGACTGCGTGCTAATCATAGCTCTCTGTGGAACAATAGTCTTAGCATAACAAAACTGTTGTCTACACGTCTTATCAGTCTGCCATTTTCTTTCATCGGTCCATAATTTTGATACGATTAAATTATGTATTTTAAATGGAAATAAATACATTATGAATACCGGATCATTGTTTTTACCTGGGAAAACTGAGCAAACTCCTTGTTTGCCAGCATGGGGATGTGACCGAGTAGTTCATGACAACAATCACTGCACAGGGATAAAAATGTGAAATCAGAACTCACTAAAGGAATGTTAAGCAAGAAGCTTGTGACCTACAAAATCCATTCTGAAATAAAAAAATATTAAGAATATATAAGACTGGTGATAGAAGTCATGACAGAAATGAATTAATTCATTTTTATTTCAGGGATGGAGGCACTAAAGGTAATTTATATTACTCTTATAAAAGACTGTGTTATCACTACCAGTACAGAACAACAGCATTAGTAAGGGGGATAACGTACGGCTCTGGAGAGTGCATTGGGGTGGAGGAGTGGCGGATGTGCTGCGTGCACTGAAACACCCGGAATGCCAAGCTGGCCAGGAAGTCTCTTGCGGACAACAATCCTGCAACTGGGCGCAGCTGGAAACCTGTCCTCTCTACAGGAACAAGAGACATCATCACTGTCAGTCCTGCTCCTCACACGCACGTGACATCATCACTGTCAGTCCTGCTCCTCACACACACGTGACATCATCACTGTCAGTCCTGCTCCTCACACGCATGTGACATCATCACTGTCAGTCCTGCTCCTCACATGCACGTGACATCATCATTATTCAATTCAGTCCCACACCAGAGACATCACTGTTAACAAGCAGGGTTTCCCAAAAGCATCTTAGGTAAAGATCATCTTACGCTATTTTGTTTTTATGTTAGTTTCATTGTTTGTTTTTCATTTTTTTGTCTTTCTCCCTCTATTTGTATTATCTTTTCAAGTAATATTAATAAATTTGAATCATTGTAATCATAAAATTAATAAAGCACAAACATAAAACACTCTAAGATGATCTTAACTCTAAGATCTTAACACTCTAAGATGATTTTAACTCTCTTTTTGGGAAAGGGGCCCAGTTCAGTTTTTCAAAGAAATCCACATACAAAGACATACCACCAGTTTCTAAGACAACACCGTATGGTGAGGTGGTTTTTGTTTTTATCAAACTTTTAATATACATATACTAATTTAATATATGTATGCACATGCCTAGTTTTAATCTTTAATCTTTTTCTCATACAGGAAAATTGAGATTTCCCTCATTGATCAAACCTTTTAGAAAGGTGGAGATGGCCCTCAGTTGAGGAATGCTATCTTCTCCATACCCACAGTCCTTTTCCAACAGCTGCAGGGTCTCCAGGTACTGTCTGCAAGCGTGTGTGGGGTATATGCCCCTCAGAGTCTGATATACTTGTCTCCTGTCAGATCATTATCATCATCATTTTCACAGTCATCATTTTTGTCCGCCTCCTCATTTTCCTCACAATCATCATCATCATTTTAATAATTGTTATCACCATTGTCATTGAAATAATAATCAAAATTCATATGGAAATCAATGTTATTTATCTATTACTCCTCTTTATCATCGTACAGTGATAGCAATCGCCCATTCTGTTTCACTGATTGATAAAGTAAAAGCAGATTTCTTACCAGGTTGCAACCTCCTCATGTGTATAGTCCACTTTGGGCAAAGCATCTCCTCTACAAGGCGAACATGCACGAATTAGACATTAGTGCACGAGCCAAAAAAATTAATTTAAGAAGGATTTATTTATAGATGTTGATTCCTATCATGAATTTGTTCGTGTCTCAGAACGGAGCACACAGTATATATCTGTTGTATTATATTTAATGTAGATCTTATCCGACGCACTATGGAACTCGAATATCCAGACATTAACTCACTGTTTGTAGTTAAAGGCAAGTTCAGCGATGAAAGCTCTTCTCCTCCTGTACTCCGCATCACTGTAGCCCTTTAAATGCACAAATGGAACAGTTTTAAACTCAAAGTGATGGTGCTAGCAGAGTAGATGATTGCACAACTCAGATTCCTATCTTTTGAATGTAGGCGCACAAGAATAAAACCACCTATTACCGCATAAGACGGTTGAGATCTATTTCACAGTTGTCGTTATGCAGTCATGCTGATTTAGTCATACTTACAGGGTGGTCTTCGTCTAAATCCGGGTCATATTTTGTTATTAAATGATTGCATTTGTCCAGATCCCCGATCTTCCTTGGGAACCAATGACCTGAAATTAGAAGTAATGATTAAAAAAACAAAGACTATAAAATTGAATTTCCAAAATCAAATCAGTAGCGTCAATGTTTTTTTTTCTACAACATTTCGTTTTGGTTTGAATAATAATGCGCATCATTACAACAGTAGTAATATAGTGTGTGAACTATTGAAAAAAACATGGAATACAGGCTACTGTTTTTTCCTCTAAAAATAAATAATTATACACAAGAAGCAGTTACCTTTCTCCTCTGCAATCGTGCGGACATCATCTGCAACCCTTTTGAGGGAATTGATTAAGACGTCCGTGTCGGAGCTGTGAATCTCACACCTTATAAAGTATTCCAGATCCACCACCACGCTGTTCTTCGTCCTCCTTCCTGGTCTGGTTTCAATATGATGGATCTTGGCTTCAAAAGTCTACATCGAAAATAGCATAATCTATTTTTTCCCATATATTTCTAGTAGGCTAATAAATAAACTATGGTCGCAGTATTCACTTTTATTAATAGTCTCTAAATATTGTATCAACATTTAAATCACAAATATTAGTCTATATAGCCTATGCATTGCGGAAATGGAATGTAATGATGAGAGCTGATGGATTACCTCTAAAACTTTGCCCGTCTTGGATAGTCCTGATTTTTTTTCGCTACTGAGAGTGAACACTATATTCAGCGGAACTTTCCCATCCTTCTCCTCAAAAACGAAGCTGTCTGCACAACGCGAAGTGCCCGGTGAGGGCAACCCGCTCTCCCGCTCTTTCCTGGCATCTTCAATAAGGCTGCGCTTTCTGCCGGTGAACTGAACTACACCCTCAGTCTTCATCGAGTTCCCTTTGTTTGTCGAGGAATTTATAGTTGATAATATTCTATAGGGTATAAATGGGCCGATCTATGATAAATTATGAATGTTTGAAGGAAAAACACGAGCTACTTCATACATCAGTAATACTTTTGCTTCGGAAGCTCCAAGCTCTGAAATGAGAAGGAAAATAATTGTTCGTTAAGAATAGTTTAGGCTAGTCTATCTGGCATCAAACTTCCATCCAAAGGACGATGTGTGCCACAGAATAGCAGACGGCTTTTTATTGGCTCCTCTAAACTCTGTATGTAAATTAGTTGCGCATATTTACGTCGGATTTCCAGGTGTAATGCGTCATATCCCACTCTTTTGTATGGAATGAAAATAGCAACCCTTTATTAGAATGCCACGTGTAAGTAAGTGTAATATTTTAAAAGATCAGTCTACAAAATTATTAAAGACCACCGTGTAGCCTACGCGCTTATATTTAAAACGCCTTCATAAGAAATTATTTTTTTTTAAATCACGTGATAGTAAATGACCTAATTATGAATAAATCTATACTAAATTAAATTTCTGAAAGTAACAGATGGGCTATGTCTTCAGTACAGGCGCATTGGCCCGTTGTTAAAATAAATCGAGGTTGGGTTTTTTTTTGTGCTGTCCAGGGTACTGAAGTGACTTGACACTAAAAACTAACGGGTTGCATAATATAGAATAACTATGTTGTAGCCTAATCGAATCCCAAGAACAGTTGTTACTAATAACCATAAAACATAGGAAGGAGGGGTCGCATTTTTATTTATTCCTCTTTTAATTGCAGGGTCACAAAGAAAGCCGGGGTTCAATCTGTGTTTCCCGTATATAGGCCTACCCATTAAAATGACAGAGAAAGTGTGAGATGGTGTGCGTAAATGGGATTTTTGTTGTTGTTGTAAATCTGGCACCTGTTGTTGCGACCTTGCAAATCCGGCGAATGGACAAAAAGCGTAGTCTGTCGTATGAAAAGGGCTCAATTACACTATTAATCATGTAGTAATACAAAATGAAGATTGACAGAGGTAAATGAGTAATTTGGTTTATTTGTAATTATAATTATATTTTATACATGTTATGCGGAGAAGAAAATACATTTTATTGCTTACAATCAATTGAAATACAAGGATTTGCATCTTAAGGCCACTTGAAATGTATAAAGCAAGCATTAACGTAAATATACACGTAAATATTTACCCATGTCCTGTCTTTCCTTCAAAATGAAACTTCTGGTGTTTGAAGCATTAATAATGATCACAGCTTTTTTATCCAGTTATACATGTTTAAATGTAATACATCTTACAATTTTTAACAAACAATTATCTCACCTTTATATAACCTCCGTATTTACATCTAGAGGTAGATGATAATTCTCGTTTCAAATTAAGGGATATAAAAGAAAACTGAGATTAAATGAACAGGTTATTAAAACGAACTCCTCAAAGGATCATAATAGCTTTGGTGTGAGAATCCTTCTGATGCAGAGGGTCTCATCTGGATCCTGGAAATTAGTTATTATCTTCTGCTTACAGGCCGGGGCGGCACCTAGATTTATTCGCAATGAAAATAATATACTGGTTCATCAGTCATCGTTGGACTTTTAACTAAGAGCATTGTTTAAATTGTCAGTGACCGTTAAATTAGCAAACATTACCTAAATATTTGCTAATTATTTTCTGAGATATTATTATTTATTTACAAATAAAAACCAATAGCATACTAGCCAATTCACAGTTGTAGCCTAATTAATAATAACATTTAGCGAATGCAATATATACTGCAAATGATTATTAGATTTTTGTCCCTTTGTCAATTTTAATAGTAGGTGAACAATATACGTTTTCGCAGGTAGAAACCATCTGGCTGTTGTAATGGACGTTATATAACTGTAAGAATACACATGTAAATATTAGTTATTATTATTTAAGCCCACCCACCCACCTCCCTAAAAAGAGAGAGAAAAGAACAGGAAAAAAACCCATATCAGAAGACTTCAGAAGAAATCAGTAATCACTCCAAGGTTGTAAAAGAGTTTTCATCATTTCATTTTACGAAGGGCGTTGCACAAGATCCCGATCTCACCTGAAACAAGGCAAATGGAATGTCAGGTTACATTGTCACTTATTGGCACTTTGCAGGACAGTTAAATATCTGTGGATTTAAATATACATGTTTCCCCTAATCTCCAAATCCAAGATTATTTTAAACAAGCAATTTCGTGTATTTGAAAAATGTAAGATATTATTTTAACATGCACACGCACTGCTGATGGTGTCGGCCAGGTTCGTGAGCTGCTGGGTGCTGTCCAGAACCTCAATGCTATGGGTGTACGGATTGTACCGCACTGAGAAGGGCCGGGGAATAGTTGCGGCGTACTTCCTGAAGGAAAGTCAGAAAAATACAGAGTCAGAAAAAACTGTTTAAACTACCACTGAAATTCGCGATAGGGGCTGCTAGGCGGTGTCATCTTGCATTATTCTAGTACGACCTACTTCATTATTAATAGCCTACTCAACACCAAGGTTTTTCTAATACAAAATTAAAGATATTCCAGGTATTTTAGCATTTATAATAGGCTACTCTTTTGCACAATATTATAATATATAAAGCCTCTATATTTTGAAAAGCATAAACTGAAGGAGAGATACCTTCAGTTGTTCCATAGGTATTCCATGAGTCATGACTACAGTAAGATATAGCTACCTACTAACAGTTGTGTGGTAGTTGTTTATACCAGACGGCTATATAGCAATGGTAGCCCACTTATTCTGTGGTTCTGTATTTAACAGAGGGCAGCATATAAGAATGGTATAAGGCTATTCTGTGGGTGACTATTGTACCCGATGACTACACACAACATAAGAACACCAGGGATTGTTTTTAACCTTTTAACTCTTTGCTACACTGTTCAACCTCATTGTGTTCCTCATGAAATTACATGGTATATTGAATGTACTCTTTATGTTTTATGTTTTATGTAAACTGACTGAAACTGCATTATTTAAACAGATGTAATGATGGACATTTTAGCCTGCTGCATTGCATTTTTTTTACCTGACTTTCTCTTTGGCGTCCTCAAAGCTTTCAGCCACGTAATACACAGGCTGGAACTCAGTTATGGGGTACTTCTGAAGGCAGGTTTTTTCAGGGTCAAATGGCTGAAGCTTCGGATTGTTCGTTAAACTGTACTGTAAGGGGAAATCACCAGTATTTACACAATGTTCTATCTGCTGCTTTCAACAAAAGAAAATATTTTGTGTATTCTCCGTAGCATTGCAATAAAGTCATATTTATTACATAATAAACCCATCTTCAGTTTTACTATTCCATTCAACCAATGATGAATCAATTACATAATTTTCCAGAGACCAGAGGTTGTGACATCAGCATAATCCCTCGGCAACAGAAAATAAATGTACAGCTTTTCAATGAAATCTCAATTTGCATGGCTCCGTGGTGTGTCAGCAAACAGGAAGTGCAGGGACTGGCTGAATTAGGGCACAGTTTGAGACAGTCAAGTACACTCAGCTTAGTCACCCGGACATCCTCTGCTGAAAGAGTATGATATAACTCCAACCAATGAAATCACAAACTCATCACTGCCCCCCCACCCACGCCCAACCCCACTCTCCCCTGGTTAACTACTAGCCTACTGTCCCCATACTCGGTCAGTGAGTCAATAGTCCATTCCCCTCCGGTGAATCTCCAGGCCACTCTCCCCTGGTTAACTACTAGCCTACTGTCCCCATACTCGGTCAGTGAGTCAATAGTCCATTCCCCTCCGGTGAATCTCCAGGCCACTCTCCCTACTAGCCTACTGTCCCCATACTCGGTCAGTGAGTCAATAGTCCATTCCCCTCCGGTGAATCTCCAGGCCACTCTCCCCTGGTTAACTACTAGCCTACTGTCCCCATACTCGGTCAGTGAGTCAATAGTCCATTCCCCTCCGGTGAATCTCCAGGCCACTCTCCCCTGGTTAACTACTAGCCTACTGTCCCCATACTCGTTCAGTGACTCAATAGTCCATTCCCCTCCGGTGAATCTCCAGGCCACTCTTCCCTGGTTAACTACTAGCCTACTGTCCCCATACTCGGTCAGTGAGTCAATAGTCCATTCCCCTCCGGTGAATCTCCAGGCCACTCTCCCCTGTTTCCACCTTGTTAACTGTACTGAACCAGTGTGCACTCCCATCAGTACCTATGACCTCCACATAGCCACCCCTCAAGGAACCGCCTTTTGGCATCCAAAATGCACGTTGTTACATCTGAGACAGACCCACATTGCTGAAAAACAGACCCTCACATCTGGCCCCCTTATTCCTACCTGCAGCTCCCCAAAGGATGACAGCAGTCCAGCTCCATAGGCCTTTATCTCTGATCCCTGTCTACACAGACCAAACTCTACTGTGAACCAGTACACCTGCAGGAGTGACAGAGGGGAAATGCACCATGGTAATATTGATGATGATGATGATGATGATGATGATGATGATGATGATGATGATGATATTCCTTTCATACTCACAGTGGCAAGCTTTTCAATATACTCATCAGGGGCCCCCAGGGAAGCCAAACCAATTTCCTGCCAAGACAAAAATCCAAAGCACTTTTTTATTAATGTAAAATAGGCTATATATTCACAGTGAAAAGGTATTATTCAAACATTGTGCACTACCACAAAGGCCATAGCAGCCATTCTACATTATTGTCAATAGCACAGTCTACAGCCTTTAAGGACTACAGTCAGTAGCTCAGACTTTAGCATTTAAAGATTGCAATATGCACTGTAGGCTGCTGCAATACTATTTTACTAATACTATATTAGTCAGCACTGCTAACAACAGTTACGTAGGATTCTAATATTGTTCTGCTGTTCATAAAAATGATATTCGCAGGTATTCTGCAGCAGTCTGTGTGAATATGTTCAATGGTTATTGTGTAAATGGTGATGCTGTCCTGTTGTGACGGTATCTATGATGATAATATTTCACAGTGAAGCAGCCACTGTGATTGTGTCTATGGTGGTTTTGTCCTGATGTAACGGTGTGAGTGGTGTCTATGGTGGTTTTGTCCTGATGTAACGGTGCGAGTGGTGTCTATGGTGGTTTTGTCCTGATGTAACGGTGTGAGTGGTGATCTCATTGCATGATGATGAGGATTGCATCCTGTGATGGCGGCTCTGGTGATTATGTCTGTAGAGATTCCGTTGCAGTGGGTGCTACCCCTCTTTAATAAATGTAATAAACTGTAATAAATGCTCCGTGGAACACTTCACCTGTGAGAACTGGGCAAAACTGGGGTCTGCGAACAGAGGTACGTGTCCCAGAAGCTCGTGGCAGATGTCCCTATGGAGACAGATATTTAGTGTGTCTGCCATTATTTCATTCAATAATTCACATTTGGAGCAAATTGTAATGCAATTACATATATCAAAACTCTTTGTTAATTTCCACAGTCTTTGTGAGTGATGATAGCCTTTCTCTCTTATTCTGTATGCTTGGGAAATGTTCTTTTGTCTAATAACATAACATATGTTTACAGTTTAGTCACTTTCATATAGAGAGACTTACAATAAGTTAATTCATTTAGTGTGGGTACTTTTACCCACAATGCACCGTTGGAGGCATACTCACGGCTCTGGTGTGTACATGGGCTTGGATCCATGACGGATGTACTGTGTTGAATGGAAGACTCGGAATGCCAGTCCAGCTAAGAAGTCTCGAGAGGAGAGCAGACCAGCCACAGGGCGCAGTCTGAACCCTGTGCATGCTGAGAGAAAGAGTGAGTGAGTCAGTGAGAGATTGGGTGAGTGAGTGAGAGATTGGGTGAGTGAGTGAGTGACTGAGTGGGTGGGTGAGTGACTGAGTGGGTGAGTGAGTGAGTGGGTGGGTGGGTGAGTGAGTGAGTGAGTGAGTGGGTGGGTGGGTGAGTGAGTGAGGGAGTGAGTGAGTGACTGAGTGGGTGGATGGGTGAGTCAGTGAGTGAGTGAGTGGGTGGGTGAGTGAGTCAGTGAGTGAGTGAGTGAGTGAGAGATTGGGTGAGTGAGTGAGTGAGTGAGTGAGAGATTGGGTGAGTGAGTGGGCGGGTAAGTGAGTGACTGAGTGGGTGGGTGAGTGAGTGAGTGGGTGAGTGAGTGAGTGAGTGAGTGAGTGAGTGAGAGATTGGGTGAGTGAGTGGGCGGGTAAGTGAGTGACTGAGTGGGTGGGTGAGTGAGTGGGTGAGTGAGTGAGTGAGTGAGTGAGTGAGTGAGTGGGTGGGTGAGTGCGTGAGTGAGTGGGTGGGTCGGTGAGTGAGTGAGTGGGTGGGCGGGTGAGTGAGGGAGGGAGTGAGTGACTGAGTGGGTGGGTGAGTGAGTGATTGAGTGAATGGGTGGGTGAGTGAGTGAGTGAGTGAGTGAGTGGGTGAGTGAGTCAGTGGGTGGGTGGGTGAGTCAGTGGGTGAGTGGGTGGGTGGGTGAGTGACTGAGTGGGTGAGTGAGTGAGTGACTGAGTGGGTGGGTGAATGAGTGAGTGAGTGGGTGGGTGAGTCACTGAGTGGGTGAGTGAGTCAGTGGGTGGGTGAGTGAGTGAATGGGTGGGTGGGTGAGTGACTGAGTGGGTGGGTAAGTGAGTGAGTCAGTGGGTGGGTGGATGAGTGAGTGAGTGGGTGGGTAAGTGAGTGAGTCAGTGGGTGGGTGGATGAGTGAGTGAGTGGGTCAGTGGGTGGGTGGGTGAGTGAGTCAGTGGTTGGGTGAGTGAATGAGTGGGTGGATGGGTGAGTGACTGACTGAATGGGTGGGTGAGTGGGTTGGTGGGTGAGTGACTGAGTGGGTAGGTAAGTGAGTGGGTGAGTGGGTGAGTGAGTGAATGAGTGGGTGGGTGAGTCAGTGGGTGGGTGCGTGGGTGAGTGAGTCAGTCAGTGGGTGGGTGGGTGAGTCAGTCAGTCAGTGAGTGGGTGGGTGGGTGAGAGTCAGTGGGTGGGTGGGT